>CM077153.1:303893765-304299911 GCA_039583875.1 Platanthera guangdongensis | reverse complement strand
TACGCATAGCCAGCGTAATGCCCAAGTAAGTGAACTCTCGGACCATCTGAAAGCCCAATCGGCGAGTCAGCCTGTTGCACTTTCCTGTAAGGGTGGACTTGTCGAACATGACCATGGACTTTGATCTGTTGATCCGCTGCCCAGTCCAAGTACAGTACTCCTGCAACACGGCAAGACACCGATCCACACAAGACTTGGTGGCATCCGAGGTGATGAAGATGTCGTTGGCGTAAAGCAAGTGAGAGATCTGCGGGCCAGAAGCCGCAACCATAATGCCCAAAGAGTTCCCCCACTGACGGAAGGCAAGCGAGAGCAGCTCCGAGCATAGAATGAACAGATAAGGGAGAGGGGGCATCCCTGCCGGAAGCCACAACTCGCCTCGATCCACCTCGTACGACGCCCGTTGAGGAGCAATGCAAACTGCGGCCCCTCCACACACTGCAGAATCCATCTAGCAAACTCCACCGGAAACCCAAACATGGCCAGGAACAAAGACCAATCCCACGACATCTTGTCGTAGGTCTGCTCCCACGACATCTAGCAAACTACCGCAGTGTCTCCCACGACATCTTGTCGTAGGACTGCTCCATGTCGACCTTCATAGCGAGGAACCCAGTCGCTGAGGTCGAGATCGCCAGCTTGTGCACTACCTCCTGAGCGATGAAGCACTTATGGGAAATAGAGCGCCCAGGAACAAAGGCCCCCTGCTCCTCAGAGATGAGCGAGGGTAGGAGCCCCTTCATGCGGTCCACAATAATCTTCGCCGCCACTTTATAGATGGTCTGGCACAGACTGATAGGACGGAACCAATCCGGCTGAGACGCCTTGGGGCACTTCGGAATGAGTACCACCAGTGTCTCCTTCCACGCACTGGGCATATGACCAAGAGCAAAGAAGTCGTCAATGGCCCGGCAAACAGACGTATGTACAATGGGCCAGAAGTGGACAAAAAAGAAGAAGTAATATCGTCTAGGCCCGGAGCACGGATAGCCTTCATGGCCTTGATGACGCCCCAAATCTCCTCCTCAGAGACCTTCGTCAGCAACAGGGAGACCGCCCCTCCATCAAGGCCCTGAGAGGAAGGCAGGAGAGGCCACCCAGCAAGAACAGGAGTCGCGCACTCCCACATCCGATCAAAGAAGTCCAAGAATGCCGCCTCGATGCCCTCTGGATCGTCAACAGGCTGTCATTCTCAAGCTCCACCTGTGAAATCCGATTGCCTCGCCGATGAGAGGAGGCGATGGAGTGGAAATAATGGGTATTTGCATCACCCTCGTTGATCCACTGCACCTTAGCACGGTATTTCCACCAAGTGGCCAACCTAGCATGAATGCTCAAGAAGAGCTCCTTAACCGTCACGATGAGAGTTCGAGTCTGCTCTTCCGAGATTCCACCATCCAAGCTCTCCAGTTGCAGGAGTTCCACAATCTCCGCCTCCAGAATCTCCTTTCAAGCAGCCAGATCCTGAAGCTTGTTCTTGTTCCAAAAGAAAAGGGCCCGAAGGGTACGATGGCACTTCCGCTGCAGGACCTCAGCACTATCACCGACATCCGCCTTCAGCCAGGATCGAGACACCAGCTTCCGCACCATCGGGTACGACAGACAGGTATCCTCAAACCTGATCCACCTCGACTGCCTAGCAGCCTGCACTTGCCCCAAAGCCAGCAGGAGAGGACAGTGATCAGAGCCAACACGTGGCAAGTGTCGCACGGAACCCAAGGGAATAGCGTCCAATCCCACCGAATTAACAAAAACCCGATCCAAACCCCAGAACACGCCCAAGCCCGGGCTGGTTGTTACCCCAAGTAAAGGTCGGGCCCATGAAGCCCAGCTCCGCCACAGCCGCTTCCATCTCCAAAGACCCCTGTGAATAGACAAAGGGCCGACTGCCTTGCCGCTCATCCGGCCGCAAAAGGCAGTTGAAGTCGCCCTGAACAATCATCGGGAGATCCGGGGTCGCAAAGTGTTCCAACAAAGACCACAGTTACCGCCGAACATACGCATCCTTGTTCGCATAAACGAACACCACCCGCCAGCATCGCTTATCAGGGAAGGTAACATCCCCAATAAGACATTGCCTCGAGAGAGAGACCGACACAAACTGCATAACGTCACTCCGCCACAGCACCGCAATACCCCCCGACCTGCCCGCCGAGGGATGATGCACAAAATCCCAATTCCGGCCCGCCAACCGGTCCCCATCACTCCGGGAGAGATCTTCCACCATCGTCTCAGACAACCCACAAAAGAAATCCCCCACCGTAAAATAAGTTCGCGGAGAAGATGCCCAACCTCATTGCAAGCTCCCGACAATTCCACAAGATGAGGCTCGTCATGGACCCCTTGAAGAGGACACGTCCTCACCGTCGAAATTGAGGTCATCTGTCGCCGACTTTCGCCGTTTTTGTCCTAGAACTTTGGCTGGAATTGGTTTATTCCACCAAGCCTCACCGCCAGCTGGGCTCGTGGGCCTCCCCAGGGCATCACCAGTGGCACGAAACACTCCACCCGGGAGCTGCTCGGAGTCAAAGCAGGGCGGCCGCGAGGCAGTTTTGGCCGGTGGCGGGGTACATGCCGCATTCTCCAGAGCCAACAAACCCGTTGATCAACAGTGGGGGGCAATGTAGACTCCACCTTTCCCTTATTTCGCCGCCACCGCCGAGCAATAAGCCATGGTCCGTAATTGTATTCTTCCTTCAACGGGACGGGCAGAAGGGTTGAAGGAAGCTCATCCACCGGGCCTTGCCCTTGCCTGAGGGATCATCTGCCTAGGACTTGCCAGCGCGAACCGGCTGAGCTTGAGTCTACAGCTTGGCGCTGGCGGGGCGTTTGGGAGCAGGTGCAGGAGGCGTGGCCCTGTCCGGGGGATATAGCGGACACCCCTCCACCTTGTGTCAGGCGCATCCGCACTTGAAGCAAATAGAAGCAATTCCCTCGTATTCAACTTTTTGGAAGAACCGACCAAACGGGTCATTGATCCACACATCCGACGGGAGGGGTTTTGAGAAGTGGCTTGTCACTGCATCGATCCAGAGAGGGGCACCAATCATTGCCGCAATAAGGCCAAGATTTTTTTATCCAAATAAATAAGAGGTAGGCCGGGCATGCGAACCCATAGCGGGGAGGATAAACATGTGAGCGAGGACAGCGAGAAGGCCGACGACCACACATCCAAGCCAATAATAAAGCCGTTAACGTACCACGGTCCGCCCATCAAGACACCATCACGAGCCTCGGCGGATTGGAACATGCAAGTGAAAACATCACTGCTCAGCATTATCAGTTGAAATTCTCCATAAGGCAGCCATCACAGCGTCAACTCCGCGAGCAGGTAGAAGAATGGGAGTCTCCGTCCCAGCAGTTTCCCCGCAAGAGCGAACTCGAAACGGCCCATGGCTTGGTGAACCAGATCCACGTCCATTTGGACAGTGCTGCCATCAGAACAGAAATCTGGAATGCTCTCCGTAAAGGTGAAATGATCATACTTATCTTTAGTCTTAGTCCGGTTGGGATTTGCCCAAGCAAAGTTAGAGGTGGCATATCCACAAACACCTTGTATGCAGCGCATGTCTTGACAAGCAGCAGCATCATGAGTGGAGGAGAATCCCCCACCCCGTTGTCTCTCTTTGCCTTGCCCACCAACCCGCTCCGCATCCCTCATTGAGTGATCGGGTGGGTACAAACAAGCGGACGCGGCGCGGCCCTCTTCATCAATCATGTTCGCCCATCTGCTGCCCTCCCTAGGTGATGCCGACGGCACAGACGGCACCAAACTCCGAGACCCAACCGGGGACGAAGACGCCTCATCCATCAGGCGCCATTCCGTCTGGGGCGTGGTTGTCGGCCGGGGAAGACCCAACCAGATCCACGTCTTACCTGGTCGGACTTGTCTTAGCTCAGGGGAGCAACCTTAAGGTAAACTGGAACAGTACTATTAGTAGTAGAGCGTGTTACACTGTTTTTGATAATGAGAACGTCTGGTTTGAACGTAGATAATTTCTTATTAAAGGATACAAAGGAGCTGAAAATGTTTTAATTATTGAAAGATAAATTAAGCGATAAATACTATAGTAGGGAATTTATGAGATTTGCCCAAAAGCTAGCAGAAGCGGGGCTGCGAAGGCAGGCTTGAAGGCGTGCCCTGGCGGCCCCGCCGACGAACCGGGCTCGCCGGCCGGCGGCCGGTGGCCGGCGAGCCCACGGCCTGCTGCGGCCACCCGAAATTTGGCGAGTGCTCAAATCCAGAGCCGCCTCCATCGGCCGTGGGCTCGCCAGCCACCGACCGTCGGGCCTTCAGCAGCTGCCACGCCGTCGAAAGCCGGGCGGCCGGTGGCCGACGAGCCCACGGCCGGCGGAGGCGGCGCTGAATTCGGCTGGACCGCCGGATGCATAGGCGGAGGAAATGGATTGGACGTCTGAGATTGCAAGTTCGCACTTGTGCGCACTTGCTGATGGATTGCACCACCATTTATAGGAAACATTCCCCCATAATCTCCCCCCAAAATGGAGATCATGTGGTTGACTAGTCAACCCCACCTCCCATGAACTCCCCATAATGAGGGAAACATGGGGGTGGGGTCCACTCCCTCTCCTCACTTGGGAAAACCGCCCCCTTTGGGGGGAAACCGTCAGCCAGGTCGCAGCCTGCCGTCAGTCAGGCCGCGGCCGGCAAGGACGCCGCTGGCCAGGCTGCGACCGGCCAGACCGCGACCGCCGGACAGGCCTACGGCCGACCCGGCCGCCGCCAGCAAGGCCACCGCCGGCAAGGCCGCCGCCGGCCGGGCCACCGTCGGCCAGGTCGCGGCCTGGCCGGGCGCCGACCCGCCGCTGGCCTGGCCGCGGCCGCCGGTCAGGCCGCGGCCTTCGGCCAGGCCACTGTCGCTGGCCAGGCCGCCGCCTGCCAGTCCGCCGCCGGCCAGGCAGCGGGCACCGGCCAGGCCGCCAACGCCAAGGCCACACTACCGACGCCCAGGCCGCAACCCGCCAGGCCGCAGCCGGCGTGGAAGCCGGCCAGGTCGCCACCTGGCCACTGGCCGGCCGCCGCCGCCCGGCCGCCCCACCACAATTGACGGCTTGCCCACCGTCCGATCGTGGTGGGCTCTACTCGTCGTCTGATCTGGTGGGTAACCACCCACTAAGTTAGTGGTGGTGCCCGTCATAATCCTCTCCAGAAGGCTATAAAAGGAGCCCCAAGGCCTCCTCATAATTCACTTTTTGGCTCCCGGTCATCTTCTTCCTCAGGCGGTAGCTCTGCCGGACTCCTCCCCCGGATCATCCTCCAGCCACCACAAGCCACCTGCGCACCACCAGCAGGAAAACGCCTAAGTCCCAGAGCGGGCGGAAGGAGGAAGACGACACCTGCAAGCAGACGCGCGCTGAGGCCACACTCCAAACTCCGAAGCACTAGAACGACCACTCGAATTCCAGTGTCCAAGTCGCTCCCGCGGCGCAGCCTGTTGCCCGCTGGGGGCCGAAGTCTTTTTCTCTCCCCCCAAGCTGTAACGGGAGCGGCTATCGCCCTGATTCTCCGAACACATTGTAATCGCAAGCAGCTAGTGGACTTTGACCGGCACAGATTCGATCACGTGGTTTTTTACTCAGTTGAAGGGTTTTTCCACGCCATCACGTCTTGAGTCCACCTTTCATTTTATCTGACTGTGTGTGCTCTCGATTGCTCCGCAAGATAAAACGATCCAATTGAATCCGATTCGACCGGGGCATCGAGTTAATCTGCAACACTTGCATATATATATATATATCTTTATTATATAATACAATATGCATATCTCAATCACACCATGAATCTCATCTGGACCGTCCGATCAAGCTCCATCAAATACGGGCCGTTAGATTCAAAGCAGGAGGTCTGCAAATAACCAAATACTCAAATCCAACACTGTTCATTCTAGAAAAAAAACCCGATACCGTGAATCGCTCTTGTACATGCAATTTCGTTCAACCCTCCCGCCCCTCCTCTGTCGCCGGCGAAAAGCGGAGCCGCCGGCGGCGACTGCCAATAACGGTTGTGGTTAACTCCCACCGGCCGGTTCGCCAGCCTCCGGCGAACCCGCCGGGGGTTGTCATGAGCGGTTCTATTTCCGGGATTTTCAAAACCCAATATGCACCATGATCGCCGTCGGACAACCCCAAATACGGCGGGTTCGATTCAAAGCGGAGGTCTGGAAAAAAACCCGATACCGCGAACCCGCCCCTCCCGCCCCTCCTCTGTCGCCGGCGGGGAGCCGCCGGCGGCCGGGGCCGCCGGCGGCTCCTCCGCCGGCGACAGAGGAGGGGCGGGAGGGGCGGGAGAGGTTGCGTTTTTTCCTTTTTATTTAATTATTAAATAAATAATTTATATCTTTTATTATTAATAAAATTAATAAAATTTATGCGTTTTTATTATTTAATTATTAATAAAATTAGGCTCGCGCGCCGGGGGGCGGGCGAAGCCCGCCGGGGGCTCATGCGGGCGAAGCCCGCCGGGGGCTCAAGCGGGCGAAGCCCGCTTGATGCGGGCGAAGCCCGCCGGGGTCAAGGGGGAAGCCCGCAGCGACACATCGAGAACGGGCGAAACCCGTTCGAAAATACTAGTGTATATATATATATATATATATATATATATATATATATATATATAATATATATATATATATATATATATATATATGTGTGTAAAAATAATGGACAAAGTTTTCAGCGACGCATCCAAAATGAACGAATCCGTCCAAAAATAATGATGCATGTGTGTGTGTATATAATATTTGTTTATATTTATGTAACATGCAAAAAATTATATCAAAATGAAACTCTGCCGAGCTCAATTTGAACAACTTCGAAGCCAAATTAACAATCCTAATTTAGGGATTTTCATGCGTCAATCACTTTTAAATGATTATATATAATGTTTGTTTATATTTATTACATGATCTTAATTACTGTTTTAACTGAACCGTTACATTTTTGCCTAAACAAAAGTTCGACTTTTAATTACGCGTTTGCGCCTCCCATCCGGACCATAGACAAATAGAACGGGGAATTTTCAAACTGTGGAGTGGGCGTTTGTTTTTGACGATGGTGAACCGTAATCTGTAATTGGTTAGTCGCATTTCGAAATACGCTTTGTACATGCAATTTGAGGAAAATTGTTCAACACGAAAGTTGTAGATCTCGTCCCTTTCCTGAAATTGCATGTACAAGGCGTATTTTGAAAATGCGCAAAATCTGAACATATTTCCAAAGTAAGTCATGTACATGCATTTTTAGGAAAAGTGATTAACACAAAAGTTATAGATCTCGTCGATATCTACAACTTTCGTGTTGAACACTTTTCCTAAAATTGCATGTACAAGGCGTATTTCGAAAAGACGCGAAAAATTGGGAGATTTTGGGGTGCGACTAGCCAATAACGGGTTGCGGATAACTATCACCTTGTTTTTTGGCCATCGGTGGCATTTGCTCCTATTTTCGGAGCAAAATGGAGAAAAGACTGTTTGTGAACCAGACCCTCCACCTCCAATCCGATCGCCGCTAGCATTTTGCTGCATTCCCGACCGTCGCCGGCCTCCCAAATGAGGAATGGGATCCTCTCATGTTCGAGCAAACTGGATACTATCCAGTTCGCGGTCGTGATTGTTGCTCCCAAAATTTGACGGTGAACACCAGACAGTGACCAGACGAGAGCTTAGCTGGCGAACTAAGCTGATGAGTTGACTTTTGCGATCATTTATCCTCCGCTTTTGGATGATGAACTGGATGCTATCCAGTTTATCCCAACTGGAGAGGATCTCGTTCCTCCAAACTAACCCTAAATTTCAAATTTGTCTAGCTTTTCTGAAACCCACAAAATTCAAATTTCCTTTTTTTGTGTGCATTGCGACTTTGTAAGCCCATTCAAAAACAACTTTAAGAACCCAGACTAGGCTTTTAGAAGGCTGCGAAGCGAAGTGAGAGCCTTGCTTTTAGAAATTAAATCATAATGAAAAGAAAAGAGGAGAAAGATACATTGATGCAAATGATTCTACCTCTTCTACTAATCTACTTCAACAGAAGATAATAGCATTTGTTTAGGGTTACAACCTCTTGAACTTGTTCTACAGAATGGGAAGCTAAAAATAATATATAAATAAATAAATAAAATTTTGAGATCTTTATTATTATTTTATTTATTTATTTATTTTCATGAGTTCCACGTGCTTTAAAACACCACATTCATGTGAATGAAAACTTATTAACCCAACTACCCAAGCAATAATAATATTATTTTTATTACAGCACAACCCTAATAAAGAAATAATTGATGAATTCAAATTTGGTTTTAGTGCAGAATTGAAGTAGAATTAACGAGCCGGTTATGAGATTAGAGTAATAGGGACCATCCAATTGCAAAATAAATATATGTTAATTGCTACCGGGTTTATGACTTGCACTCCGATGGGCGATGGCAAACTCGATTATAACCATCTAACCTCGCTCTATTTGTCTCCACCTATCGACACGGTCGCTTGTCACCGCCGTTCTCCCTCTCGTCTTTCTCGCCTCTTCTTTTGACCAAAATAATCTTCCTCTCATTTCTCCTCAAATCATCCTTTAACTATTCATGGGCACTTTTCTCTCAACGCCTCCAGCTAGTTTATTGGTGGCTGATTTATCAGAATCTACAACCAAAAAATTTTATGCTCCAACCTAATTTATTAAGTTCCTAAACTAGGATGAGGATGTGGCACCAATCAGGGGCGTATTCAGAGAGGGCCCGGGGGACACTACACCCCCCCCCCCCCCCCCCACCACACACACACACAATTATTTTTCAAAATTGTTACTCGCCGAGACAATGAGGAGGGTGGCCCGCGTATTCAGAGACATCTCTGGGACCCACGACAGCGGGGGTCCGGGGGCGGCCGCCCCCGGCGGAGGTCCCGCTGTCCGGACAGCGGGCAGGGGTCCAGGGGACAGCGTCCCCGGTGGGGGCTCGGGGGCAACGCCCCCCCCCCCCCCCCCCCCCCCCGACCACACACACACACGTTTATTACGTTTTTTCGATTTAGGGATAAATTGCATTGGCGGCGGATTCTTTTGGAGACGATACGAGGTATCTGTGAGATTCCAGAAGGATTTCTTTGGTGTTTTCTCAGAAGAGAGGAGAAGAGGTAGGTCGAGATCCTTGCAACCTTTTGAATCTGTTTCTTTTTTTGACAAGAAGGAAGAAGAAGGGGAGAGAGGAACTTAAACGTAACATCTTGTGTTTGTGACTGCTCTGTTTTGTTCTGTGTTTGTTATTCGAACGGATTTCTGCTTCTGGACATTTCCTACATGAGGGAGAAACAACTCCGATAAAATGAAATCGTTCAAATTTTTTTTAAAGAAAGTTGATGTCTGACCCCATGTTAAAATTTTTAGAACCCAGTGGTGCATTTAAAGAAGAAATTGTTCGCCTTCATTATCAATTTGTGCACCCTCATTATTAATTTTCTAGATCCATCAATGAAATCAAATCTATATAAAACCACTAATTTACAAATATTCGATTATGCTCATCACAGCCCTGTATGCCTATATGAGTTTAGGGTCTTTCTCATCTAACACCCGGATAACTTCTTTCCATTGGTTGATCTTAGAATATAAACACTGTGGAATCATCTCGCATGAGGTAGACGTCCGCAGGCCTCTACGGCGAAAATAGAGGATTGGATCCTCAAACAAGCTTTTCTTTATGAGGGTTTAGGGTAAAGAAGTGCGCGTGGAGCGTAGAAGATTGCAGAAAATTGAATAACTAGATAAATGTTTTAGAACATATGAAAACTCTCTAAGAAAGAGCCCTAAAATGCAGTCCACATGTCGTAGGCTCGGACATGCTTGCATGTGAGACGGGGGGAGGCACGGGCCTTGCCATTTTCACTTGCGAACTATAAAGTTTGCATTTCATGTCGCACGGCTTGATAGGCCAATCCATGCATGCTTGAATCTTGTGATTCTTGCATGGCATCGACCCTTTTGGACCCTTTTTTTAACACAAAATGCTTGATGCATGGTTATTTTCATAATTTAGAAAATTTTATGATAAAAAAACTCTCGAAATTGAAAAAATATTCATAAATAACCCCTCTTGATCACATATGAATGATAGGGTCTACAGTGAGCATCCCCACCCACAGTGAATTTATAAAATATTATTTTCATTACTAGAGAACAGGTTATTTATCATGACATGAGTTATCAAATAATAAAATATAATGTAAAGTTCATGCATAAATAGTTTCTTAGCTTAGTTGGTTGAACGCTTTATTTTTAATTATGTTGTCATGAATTCAAATCCTAATGACATCAAAATTTAAATTTTTATTTTATTTTATAAACAATATGGTTACTATGCTATTGCTTAATTTTTTTTTAATAAACATGATCTTTAGTATATTGTTGTTTAAATTTATTATGTTTTGTTTAAATAATAAACAAATTTATTATTATTATTATAGTGTGTAAATTTTTTTATAAAGAAGTTAGTTATTTAACATTTTTTTTATAAATAAGTTTCTGATTATGTTATTGTGTGAAAAATATCAAAAACATATATATGAAAGGTGTTGTTCTAACATATGATCTAAGCTCTTTTAGGGATGGTGATAACAATAGAAAAAGGTTCTATTCCAATTATAACTGTTATTTATAATTGGCCCTGTTCGGGAGAGCTTTTTTTCTCCTTTTTGTTTTTTTGAAAAACATCATCGTTCATAATATTGTATTTATCTTATGGACGAGTGTCTTTCTAAAACGATAAAATAACTCCTTTTGGATAAGCTGTGTTTTCCATTGATAGAGACAAACATAATAAAAACGGTGACGTTTTATAGAAAATGAAAAGGAAAAAAACTAGTTTGGTTTTTCGGTGGTGGGAGTGTTTGTGAAAAATATATTTTTACATCTTTTGAAAAACAATCCATTCCACAAAAGTTAAAAAGAAGAGATTTCCATGTACTCATGCTTCTGTTCCTGAATGTCATCTTCTTTCTCATGAAGCTTTTTTCAATCATTGTTTTTTTTCCTCTGCCAGCTCTAATCCCACCATTTACTTCCCAATAATACTTTTCATGTAAGTTTGAAATAGAACATTAAAATTCATAGACAAAACCTAGTTAAATCCCCAAGCCTGGGAACAACTTTAGGGCAAAATGAATTCCAAGTTCTTTTGTTAGAATATCTTGCATAAGGCCTTATCCAAACTTTAGGGCGACATTATTAGCACTCCTACGACGGTTATTCACAATCCTAAAACACCTAAAATAGTTATTAGCAACCTTAAAAACACTTAAATTCATTGGTTGCAAATATGAATGAATTGTGTTTACCTGTTATAAGACTGCTTATAATATTGCGCAAACTTTATGGCCACACTTATCCAAATGCTACCTACATTTTTCATAATTGCATTCACAACCACCACCAAGTATCCCAAACATTGACTAAAGCTTAGCAGCTGGATCACATCAACTACACTCTTCAACATCAAAACAGAACATTATTTCGTACTTGCAATCTTTCTGAGGTTTGAACACAATATTTATGCTAAAATCTCTAAAGACAGCTGCAGCTTCTAATGCTAGATATGGGTGTGTCATATAGCTGGGATCTTTAACGAAGGAGCTTGTTAGCCATGAAATTGAGGATGAGTATGAAAACAGAAGAGCGCACAAAGAGGGGCCATTAGAGGAGAAGAGGTCACTCCAGAATTATTATATACAAGTATATAAGTTATCAATCTCGCATGTTAACACAGGTTTTATGCAAACAGAATTCAACATTTTTAAGATTAATCTGCGTAAGAAAATGATAATAAGTGTTTAATACACAATGCTCAGGCTAGGAATGAATCCCTCTGAACAAATAATCCCTTTTATCAGAGTTATGTGATGAAATCTGAACACTTGGTCTGTGTTTGGCGTGACTTATCGTAGCTTATTTTCTCCGGTGAGGTTGGACAAAAACTTCATTTATGTTTGGTATGACAAATGTTACTACCGTTACAAAAAAAAACTATTTTAGGGCATAAGATTTTTGTATGACAATGACATTTTTGTCCAACCTTACCGGAGCAAATAAGTCGCGATAAGCCGCGCCAAACGCAAGCTTAGGCTCTGTTTGGGACAGTTTATGTTGACGAATAAATAAAACTTTAGATCATCACTTAGCACAAACTATTCAAACAGTCTACAGCTTATTCATCATTATTTTTATAAAATCTCTATTCTCATAACTTTTTAATCAGCAGCTTATTCATCAACATAAGCTGTCCCAAACAGAGACTTATTTATAGGGTAATAATATACGAGTATAAGTTAACAATCTCGCAAGTTCATGCTGGTTCTATGCAAACAGATTTCAACATTTTTTAAGATTAATCTGCATAAAAAAAGGTAATAATAGGATGAAAATAAGTGTTTAATACACATTGCTCAGGCTAGTAACGAATCCCTCTAAACGGATAATCCCTTTTATCAGTGTTATGTGATGAAATCTGAGAATATTTTATCATAATAGCGCTCGACTCCCCGAGCACATAGACAGTCTGGATATCTACATGATTTTGGGAAGAACAGGTTTTATCTAGTTACAGACAAATTGGGAACCGAGGCCTTTTAAAAGCAGTACTAATAAGGATTGAAAAATAGAGTAGTCTGAGAATTACTTCTTACTGTGGCAGGTCATTAACATAAAATAAAAGATGATAGTTGTTACTTGACTGGAAAAAATATGCCTTGTTATAATTACCTTCATCCTCAGCTGTTCGGAGATCAAGAAATCATCTAACAGCAACCGAGTAAAGCAACTCATGGAGCTCAATGTTTCTTCAATATCTCAAAAGGTTGAAAATTCTCTGCCTCCTTCCAACAGATTTAGGCTGTTCTTGCTTCTGAAAACATTACGCTGTATTATCTTCCATCAAATTACTTTGAAATTATATCCTTGGAGCGGAGAAAGACGACCATATTCGAAGATCACCACATCCAATGGCGCTGTCATAACTCCCTAGGTTTTTTCAGGTCGAACGTACGTGAGGTTCCGTCCGGTATTAGCTGGAGTATTTCTGGGCGTCGATGGTACACTTCTTGAACCCTCTGTGGTTTGCGAAGAAGATGATCCGCGCTTCCACTGCAGGCTTCTGGCCCCAGGCTTAACAGGGAAGCGCGCTCTGAAAGCGCCGGGAAGGATGCCCCTTGGAAACGGCATTCTACCAAGCCTCGAGGTAAATGGGGAGGCCCGTGCTATTCGTGGCCAGCCAATCGCGTGAGGCTCAACAGAGCTTCTCCGAACAACCTGCAGAAGAGTTTGGAATGCATATTAAAGAGCGTTCAAAGCAAGCTTCATGCTGCGCAAATCATTTTGGATGAAATGATTCACTGAATTTTGCCAAACAGAATTTAGAAAATTGAGAAAATTGCAGAATACTTTATGGAGATTAAGGTGTATTTCTTTGTGAAAGCACTCTCCTAAGCCTTAATTAGAAAGGGTATCCAGGAACTAGCACTAATAATCTAATACTAGACTCAGAATGGATATGAAGAAAGGTATGTCTTTGTGCCTGGTAGTGCTAACCTGGAGGCATATAAGATGAATGCATTATGCAACTCCTGTCATTCGTGTTAGAGAATACTAGAAAAAAATGATGTATTGGCTCATTAACTTGGCACTTGTAGGATTTAGTGTCTAGTCTCACATTTTTTGTATACCTAGATCTTACTCTCTTCTCTCATATATATTTGTACTCATACTTGTTTTTTGGTATTCATGAAGTATATACAAGGTTTGGACCTTTTTCTACATGGTATCAGAGGCAAACGGTCCGGCCTGTTCTTTTCTCACCGTCCGCTCCTCATGCTAACCGGATGGCTTCTTCTCTTGCTTATCCGCAGTGTCTTGCGGCCTCGTCCCTTTCTAACCGCGGCTTCCCGCGCGGTTATGTTTTTCTAGCCGCTCCTCTCTCTCTCTCGTGGCTTCCACCTCCTATTCCCCCCACTCGCTCCCTTTTATAAATCTCTCGGACACGTGGGGCCCTCTCCCCCTGCTCGCCGCAGTCTGTTTCTCTACCCGTCTTCTTGCTTCTCCCCTCTCTTCTCGTGCGGCTTCCTTTCTTGGTCACTGCGCCATCAATTATTCGCTGCGACTTTCCCATCAGCTGATTGTACCGCATCTTGGTCGCGACATCTTTTCTTGTCGTTGTTGTGCTCGTCGTGACCGTGCGGTCTTGCTTGTTTAATCGTTGCGGTTTCCTTACCTACCGCGGCGTCCCTACCCGCTGCAGTTCCCTTGTCGATGCGTGCTTCTTGTGCGGTCTTCTCTTAACCACTGCGGCTTCCTTAGTGGTGGTTTCCTCTTTGCTTGTTCGCTGTGGCTTCTCTACCCGTCGCAGGCTCCGCATCTTGATCGCGGCCTATTGTCGCTGGTGTGTTAACACCGAGACCGCGCGGCTTCCCCTATTCTCACTCACGGTGGCCTCTCTTCTCTAACCGCTCCGGGTTGTAGGATGCGGTCTGTCTCTATCCGCCCGGTCAAGTACCGGTTCTTCTGGCCCCTTCTACCTTCTGATCGTTGCGGCTAGGACTTCTCTCCTTTCGGCTACTTACCGTTGTGGCCTCTGTCTTCCCGCTGCGGCTTTGCTCTTCTTGTGGTTAGACCTTGTCTTTTGCTCTTGTTGCGATCTGCCTCTAACCGCGCAGGTGTCTTTTCTTCTCGACTTAGTTGTTTGTGCGGTATGCTTGCGGCTTCTCGTTTATGCCGCTATTCTTGTTAAGGTCTGCTACCAAATGCGCGGTCTAAGTGACCTCGTTGCGGTCTTCTCCTAACCGTGATGTCAGCTCAGTTTTTTTTTACCATCGCGGCTTGTTTCTATCCGCTGATGACAGTTTCTTACCGCGTCGGTCGTGGTCTTTCTTGTTGTTGGTGCGTTGTCACCGTGACCACTGCGGACTGTTCCTTACAAGATGATCAGTTGTCCTATGGGCTCTGGGGTGTCTATTTCCAATGGTGTACCTCCTGCCTTGCTCATACCTTATCCGGGATTTTGGATTCTGGAGCCTCACCACATTACCTCACAGAAACCACCACAATATTTGGCATCCGTGCATCCCAAGTTCATTATTGTTGCTAGTTAGGACACAATTCTCGTTTCTGGCGCGGCAGATATTCACCTCGCTCCCTACATTACTTTTCGCTCTCCTCTTCATGTTTCGGGCTCTCCTTTCAACTTTCTCTCTGTTGGTCGACTCACTACTGACCTTGATTGTGATGTAATTTTTTCTTCCAACTTGTGTGTTGTGCAGGATCGCAAGACGCAGACTATCATCGGTAAAGGACATCTGTCGAACGGTTTCTATATCTTTGACCCCTCTCCCCCAACGGTGTTGTCCTCTATTAGCTTTGTTGATTGGCATCGGCGTCTTGGCCACACCCCTCTAAACATACTCAGAAAATCTCTCCCCGACGTGTCCCTCCAAGAGTTCACGTGTGATTCATGTATCTATGGGAAACATCATTGGTCTACGTTCTCACCACATACTACTCGGAGTCCTGCTCCCTTTGATCTAGTACACTCCGATATTTGGGGACCCTACAAAATTGCGAGTGTTTTTGGATACTATTATTTTGTCACATTTATAAATGACTACTCACGGGTGACCTCCTTCGTGACCGCTCTGAATTACCCGGTGTATTCCGTACCTTTTTCATTGAAACTCGCAACCAGTTTTCCACTACAATTAAAATCCCCCGCACTGATAATGTCCGTGAATACACTAGTCATGCATTTGCACAACTCTATGTTGAGTTTGGGATCATCCATCAAACCTCCTATGTTTATACCCCCCAACAAAATGGTGTTGCTGAACGCAAGAATTGACACCTGTTTGAGGTCACCCGCTCTCTTATGATTCACATGAATGTTCCCAAACAGTATTGGAATTTTGCGGTTTCTACCGCCGACACTCTTAGTAACTGCATGTTTTCCTTCATTCTCAACTTTGCAGTTCACTTCAATCTTCTTTTTCCCTCCAAACCTTCTTTCTCCATCACACTTCGCGTGTTTGGCTGCGTGTGCTTTGTTCATCATCTTAGCTCATCCACTGACAAACTTGTTCTACGTGCCAATAAATATATGTTTGTGGGTTACTCTTGTACTCAGAAGGGCTATGTTTGTTTTTATCCCAAAGATCGCGAGGTTGTTACTTATGCTGATGTCACCTTTCTCAAAGATCAGCCATATTACTCTCAACTAGCTGATTCTCCACTTTCGCCACCTCTTCCGTGGCCTGCTATACCTGTTTATTCAAACCTTCCACCGCTCCTTCCCACACCAATCCCACCTAAACAATTTATCCTTCCCACACCAATCCGACATAAACCACCCATCATTCGTATGTACACTTGACGCCTTCTTCGTCTACTACCCTACGGGAGATGGCCTCCTCTAATGATGTTTTGCATCCTGCGGATCCGACAACAGGTTCCACTGCCCACCCGATGGCAAACTATGTCTTTTTTCATCGCCTCTCTCCGGAACTTCGGAAAAGTACTCTTTTTTTATCCTCTACTTCCACCCCTAATTCTGTGCAGGAGGCTCTCCAACATCATGGGTGGCGGGTAGCTATGGACGAGGAAATGTGTGCTCTTTGGGCAAACCATACATGGAATTTGGTCCCGCTTCCTCCTGGACAATCTTGTGTGTGATGTGAGTGTTTGTCGTCAAACAGGGTCCAGATGGGACGGTTCACCGTTTAAAAGCTCGTCTTATAGCTCGCGGCTTCACTCAACAACAAGGTCTGGATTATGATGAGACTTTTTCTCCAGTCACTAATCTCAATATTGTTTGTGTTGATCTCCCTCGCTGTTCACCGCCACTGGTCGTTGCACCGGGAAACAATCAGTTGACCGCACCTTCAATTCAAAAAGATTTAATCAATGTCTGTGCTAAAGAAACCACCAAAATTGTAATTCAAGAGCTTGGTGATGATTACTTTTCAGTTCTAGCCGATGAATCTAGTGACATGTCACATAAAGAACAACTTGCTCTTTGTCTGCGTTACATTGATAGAAATGGAGCAATAATAGAGCGATTTCTTGGTATTGTGCATGTTTCTGAGACTACTGCAATATCAATCAAAGCTGGAATTGAATCTTTACTAATGGCTCTGATGCAGGGACAGGAGTCTACCTGCCCTGCCACCTTGGCATCACCACAAAGGGGCCCACCTGGAGTCAGCACCAGGCGGCTTTATCAGGCCCGCGGGCCGTACACCCCAACCAGCTCTCCGCCACGGCATCAGCACCGCGCGGCAGGTTGTTGAGGCCGGGTCTCGATCCTGCACCCCCTAGATAAGAGGCCCTCAAGCAACCTCTCGTCGCCAACTGATCCGCAGATCAGTTGGTGATGAGAGGTTGCTTGAGGGCCTCTTATATAGGGGGTGCGGGATCGAGACCCGGCCTCAACAACCTGCCGCGCGGTGCTGAGGTCGTGGCGGAGAGCTGGTTGGGGTGTATGGCCCGCGGGCCTGATAAAGCTGCCTGGTGCTGACTCCGGGTGGGCCCCTTGGTGCTGATGCCAAGGTGGCGGGGCAGGTGGACTCCTGTCCCCGCATCAGGCTCATTCATTGAATTTATCTAAAATTCGTGGACAAGGATATGATGGTGCCAGTAACATGAGTGGTGAGATAAATGGACTTAAAAGTTTAATTTTGAGGGAAAATCCGAGTGCATATTACATTCATTGTTTTGCGCATCAACTTCAGTTAACACAAATTGCAGTCGCTAGTTAAATGATGATTGTCAGTGGTTTTTTGAAGTGCAACTTTATTAAATGTGGTTGATATTTCCTACAAACGAAATGAAATACTTAGAGAAAACCAAGTTCAAAAGGTGGCTAAGGCACTAGAAGATGGTGAACTCAAAACTGGATCAGGTTTAAATCAGGAGCTTCGTTTGAGTCGACCTGGAGATACTCGTTGGGGATCACATCACAAAACACTAGTGCATATCATTTTATTATATCCGGATATGGTTGCTACACTTGTGAAGATTGGGAAGAGTAAAGCAAATGATCGGGTGAAGGCTCAAAGTGTTTTGTTCGCATTATAATCATTTGATTTTATTTTAATGATTCATGTGATGACCACTATATTTGGGTATACACACAAATTAAATCTCGTTTTGCAAAGAAAAGATCAAGATATTGTAAATGCAATGTCTTTTGTTAGTTTGACAAAAAAATAGCTTCAAACTTTGAGGGATGATGGATGGGACACTCTGTTTAAAAAAATTTTGCTTTTTTGTGGCAAACATAGTATTCATATTCCCAATATGGATGATCGGTATATTCCATGTGGAAGATCAAGAAGGTTTGTTGAAGACTACACAAATTTGCATCATTATCGGGTTGAAATTTTCTTAAACGTTATTGATCACCAGCTACAAGAGTTAAATAATCGGTTTGATGAAGTGAGTATGGAGTTGCTTCAATGTATGGCTTGTTTGAATCCCGCTAACTCCTTTGGTTGTTTTGAAAAAGAAAAAGTGATGCGCCTTGCAGAGTTTTATCCTAATGATTTTTCAAGTTTAGAGTTATTTAATTTGAAATTTCAACTCGAGAACTACATTGTTGATATGAGAAGTGATGAGAGATTTGCTAATTTGAAGGACCTTAGCCATTTATCCTTGAAGTTGTTGAAACCGGTAAACATGCTGCTTATCAACAAATCTACAAGCTTTTGAAGTTTGTATTGATTCTTTCTGTGACTACTGCAAGTGTGAAAAGAGTATTCTCAGGCATGAATTATGTGAAGAACAAGTTGCGCAATAGTCTGGGCGATCAAATGTTGAATGATTGTCTTGTTACTTTTATTGAGCGAGAAGCATTTTTGAAAGTCATTGATGATGATGTTATCGACCGTTTTCAAAAATGAGTGCTCGTCGTGGACAAATATAAAATTTTACTCATGTATTTTGTATTTGCAGTGTTATGTAATTTTGTATGACTTTCTATTATCATGCATTTAATATTGACTTGTTATTTTATTTTTAAAAAAAATTTGTGCCCCCCCCCCCATTTCCAAATTCATGGATCCGCCACTGCACTCCAAGTACATGTAGGAGGGAAAAAAACACGATGTTGTTTGTCATAGATACAAGATTCACAAGTAAACTATTGTAATGAGAAATCAGAAAGAGCTTTCTTGAGAATCGGGAGGGGAGCATGCCCAAGGTGGCGATGTCAATCAACAGTGGAGACAGCAGGAAGAACGGTAGATGGAACATCCAAGAGATAAAGCTCATTCGACAGCCGTCCTTTACCAATAGTATTCTGCGTTCGGGGATCCTGCACAATAAATGAACAAGGATAAAAGGTTATACAACAGTCAAGTTCCTGAGTAAGGCGACTAATTGATAGTAGATTGAAGGGGGACCCCGGAACATGAAGAACCGAGGATAAAGGGAGAGTGGTAAGTCGAAGATCAGCAGACAGCAGCGCCAGGACCGGAGTGATGTCACCATTTGCTACAGTGATAAACTTGGGATATGCAGATTGTATGCCCTGAGGGGGTTTATGTGAGATAATGTGGTGAGTAGCACCCGAGTCCACAATCCAATGGGGGCTATGGGAGAGACAGGATATACCTTCAGAGGAAAAAGACGCAACGGAGCTAGACGAATGACTGATAACGCCTTGGAGTTGTTGAAGATGGGTGCGGAGAGCGTTGATGTCTTGTCGGGTAGAAGAGTTTGAATCCTGTGGAGTGGCACCGGTGGGAGGAGCAGCTGTAGTAGTAGCAAGGTGTGGAGGCAGACCATGCTTGCGCTAGCAGGTGGCTTCAAGATGACCTTCTCGACCACAGTAAGTACATTTCAAAGCAGAGCGCCCAGCACGTCCTCGTCCCTGAGACGTGTGGCGACCTCCCTGAGCTAAAGAGCCACGAGCTGGAGGAGTAGGGAAAAGGGGTTGTTGGAGAAGAGCTGAAGAGAAACTTTCTAGGACCTCAGATGGTGGTGTAACCTTGAGCATCATAGAGCAAACATCAGACAGTGATGGCATTGTAGAGAAAAGAATATGAGCCCTGACACTGTGAAGATGGGGAGGAATATGGGCCATCATCATAGCAATCCCAACACTTCATTTTGTGCTCGTTGCGTAGCGCGATCCGTGGAGGGAGGCTGATGTTGTATCCAGACCTCCACCAGAGTTTTGACATTGGCAACGAAGGAGGTCAAATCGCCCGTTGTGCCGGGATCCAGTGTTTGAAGCGTAGAGATGATATCAAACAAATGCAATAAATCGTCTTTGCCAGAGTAGAGAGAGTGAAGTTCCCACATCGTCTTGGTCGTCTCATGATACATGGCCATGCGGTAGGGCTCGGTGTCCATGGAATTGAGGATCCAGGATTGGACCTAACCGTCATCACAGATCCATTTGTAGGTGGGGACAGTAGGAGCATCCCAAGTAAGATGATGAAGAAGACCATTGATCTAGAGAACGCGACGAACAGAATGCATCCATTCCCCAAAATTCTATTTCCCGATGAGAGAGATGGTGGTGATCCGAAGTTCATCACGAACCTCAAGAGAAGGGACAACGACACGAGCGGGAAGAGAAGATGCAGCTGTTGAGTCCTTGGCGGCAGGAAAGAGGAAGGCGGCCTGGCGAACAGAGGACAAGACGCAAAGGGGCGCGCAGCAGGCAGAGCTTGTTGCGGCTAGAGGAGATCGCAGCAGGCAGCAGTTAGAAGAGCTCGCAGCGGCAGAGGTCGGGCGAGGAGACTGGGCGGCCTGAGAGACCAGCCGAGAAGGGAGAGTCCACAGGAGGCAGGCGACCTAAGAGCCCGCAGCGGCAAGAGGAGAAGAGGTCGGCGAACAACAAAGAAAGGTCGGGCAGCAAGAGCAAGTTGCGGTTAAGCGGCCAACACAGGCGGGAAGCAGAACTGAGAAATCACAACTAGAGAAGGCCACGAACAACCCGCAATGGGGCGGGAAGAATGACAGCAGTCCGCGAGAAGTTTGGCAGACCGCGACAAACAGCAGAGAGAACTAGGCCGCAGCGATCAGAGAGAAGCAGTCTGCGGCGAACAACGGAGAGAAGCAGTTCGCCAGTAGGAACACGCGACTAGCGAACAGGAGTTCACGACTAGCAGCAGAGGGAAGGCAAACTGCGCGGGCTGAGGCAAATCGCAGCGGGTTGACAAGAGACCGTGGCGGACAGAGTCAAACTGCAGCGGACTGACTAGAAACTGCGTCGGACAGAGGCAAACCGCAGCGGCAAGGTAAGAAGAGACGGCAACGGACTGAGGCGATCAAGAAGCCCCACAAAGCATGCTACAGCTGACAAGGAGAAAGCGGGCCTCACTATCTAGAAAAGAAGAGCTATAAAGTCAGAAAGAAGTGGGGAAAGGAGGGGTGGAACCACAGGAGGGAGAAATCGGCGGATAGAAAACTGGAGTCGGCGCAGCAAAGTGGCCGCGAGGTGCGGGTAGGAAACCAGCGGTGAGAAGAGTTTAACTGCCAAGGGAGAACAAAAGGCGGTTAGGAAAAATACTATCCGCCCAGGTTGATCGATGTCTCTGATACCATGTAAAGAAAAGCCAAGAGACGGAAAAAAAGCCAAATTTTATTAATTTCCCAAACGTGTATATCTCTTGTACATGTAAGCATACATATATATATAGGAAGAGAGAGGAGGAGAAAACTCCAATCCTATGATGTGGGAAAAATACTATCCGCCCAGGTTGATCGATGTCTCTGATACCATATAAAGAAAAGCCAATAGAGAGAAAAAAAGCCAAATTTTATTAATTTCCCAAACATGTATATCACTTGTACATGTAAGCATACATATATATAGAAAGAGAGAGGAGGATAAAACTCCAATCCTATGATGTGGGACAAAAGAGAATGTACATGAGCTTAAAGAATGGGCTTTTTCATTTTTCCTTAACAGATACCACAATGTTTTCATATTATATAATGTACAACCGAGTTCTTTATAATTACCGAGACACCTTCCTAAATATATTTTACTAATAACTCAAACAATTTAAGATGTAATAAAGTGATATTATAAACAGTTACATATTTTATAGCGAAATAGCAATCATTGTCCCCGCCTGCTCTCTCTCTCTCTCTATTTCTCTCTCTCTCTCCCCTTAATCTCCCTCTCTTCCTTCGCTCTCACTCTAGGAGTACAAAAATATATGGAGTGCGTAGAATTAGAAGTATCAATGTTATACTAAAGATAGGGCATCCATTTTATATAATAGTAATAATAATATATAAAGTGATGTCAAAATGTGATAGGTAAATATTTTACAGCTATTATACATAAGATTGAGAATAAATATAAGTATAAAAGTCCTTACCGTTTGGGTTGAATGGTTAAAATAAAGAAGTAAGTCAAGAATAATACGAGATAAAAAGGATGTAACTGGCAATTAAAGGCCAAGCTTACAAACCACAATAAGGTTAATAATGCGTTGATCTGAGGATGGGCGGTGAAAAACTATTAGAATATAAGTTCAGCACGATAGAAGTGAAAATATTAAGATAAAAGTGTGAAAAACTAATAGGATAAATTACAATATTATATTAGAAGATTGGGAGTGACATATATAAATGATAGCATAATAAAAAGAAAACTTATATGGTTTGAACATAGGATAAAAAATAGAAAATACACCAATTAGACAAGAAGATACAATTAATATATAAAGCTTTGGAAGGAAAACAGTTGACCAAAGGTACCTTGGATGAACTTTTTTCACAATGATTTGGTGAATTAGGTTTGACATGGTAAAAACCTCCCAAAAAGGGTGAAAATAAGGATCTATAATTCCAATATCAACAAACAAATTTCTTCTCTTCAAGAAAAGGGTAAAATAACTTCATCATACCTTCAGAATTCGAGACATAAATGATGTGCCATTCAAAGAAAGTGCTAGCTCTGCTGATTCTTTTCGCAAAAACTCCACATAAGCTGACCTGATTCAAATAGAAAAGGATGGGATTAGTCTTAACATACTTCGGTATAGCAACTGGAAAAGAAAAATCCCTAGCCATCCTATCGATACTAACCCAATAGGTTGACCAGTTGCACGATCAGTCGCAATCATCACTTTTAGAACTTCTCCAAACTTATTGAAATGTCTGGAAAGGTTATCCTTGGTAGCACCAAAGTGGACCTGAAAAACAAACAAGATGTTAATCATATGCATTAGCCGGATAAAATAAATTAAGGTACCAGTAACACATACATTACTAATATAGATGGTCCGAGATTCAACATCCTCTGAAGGACGGCTTGTGGTGTAGGATACACCTATTCAAATAGAAAAAATAAAAGAATCAAAATTAGAAAAACAGAAACAGAGCATACACAAACATGAATGTTACTATATATATATATATGCCCTCACAGGTCGATTGACTATTAAACAATTCTTAAGAAACTCCTGCTAAATGAAGTCACCTAGAGGACAATTTTTTCAATCGAGATGAGCTAATATGTAAACTGCGATTTCTTCTGCTTATACAACAAAAATCACTTATATTCTCTACAAAATCGAAGCCATGGGAATTTGGAGGCTACAAATTATATTTGACATTCCACAGAGAGAAAAAATATAGCCTAATTAAGCCATGGAAATTCAGAAGTTAAAATATTGTTTTACAATCCACCGGAGGAAATGGAGCTCAAGTTTTAAGTTCATTACATACCAGGTGTTGATGCCTGGGACTTCTGGATCTCTTTATGGATGTCTGTGGATATCATTTCCTACATATAATCAAGAATCAAGATATCAGTAAGTCAATATATAAGAGTAGGCATTAAACAGCAGATGAAGAGGTGTATCAGTACAAATGGTTCTGAAATAGCTCTCACATGGTTTCAAATGCCTACAGATAAATAAAAACTACTCTCACATCTCTCACTATGTAAGCGTAAACCCAAATGACAACGTGGGACAACATCAGACAGCGCCCGGCAAGATAATCCAAGGCACTCGCGGGCACCCTCCAGGAATCCGCGCGCATACAACAGGCTCAGCAGAGGTCATAAATTTTGATCTGCCCACTCCAGTAAGTATCTGCACCTAGAGCAAGTCGGCGGGGTTGCGGATTTTCTCCTAAAATACATTCACACTTAAAACAGTCGTAACTTTTGATCCGTCCGTCCGTTTTTAGTCCGGAAAAGCCTATCGGAAAGAGGTCGGGGAGATCTATCCGCTGGCACTCAGATTGCCCGGAATCCACACCATTTGAAAGTTATTGCAGTTTTCCTCTTTCGGTAATTATTGTCTCGATGGAAATATCGTCGAAGTCTTATGGAAACTCTTATGACGACCAAGAGGTGCCCATCAAAAGACGTGACTTCAACCTTCTACTGGTTGTGGTTGTTGATCTCTCAAAGCAAGTAAACTCCATGACCAAAGGCATGGAAAATATTGATGCCTTAGTGAATGGACTACAGGAAAGACTTCTCAGGTTGGAAAGGAATTTTAATCGTCAATATCCATCTCCTTCACGGAATACCTCACATGTGAAGTGCTTAAGATCTCATTCCCTTCTTCGAGACATACATGCCTTGTCTCCTTTGCATCGTATGTCATCTGTGTCTATGGAATCATATCTCGTCCCGCCTTACATTCCCGAATCTCTTGTGTGCGGTGACCGTTCAGAAGAGCATATCAATCTTGACCCTCCCATTGGAAAGGTTCCCCGGTTGAACCAAAAGAACTCAGGAGTAAACAGATCCCCTTATTCGGGGCCGAAGGCTGGAAATAGCAATAAAAGGCTCTTCAGTGAATATCACCGGAAAAAAGGTCACAATACAGGGAGCTGTCGCGCACTTCAGGAAGTGTTAGAGAGAACATGGAAGGTAGAAAAACGCAGGGAGATATAGACCGAGAGTCTGATCCTTCCACCAGTAAAGGCAAAGTGATAGTCGAAGAATATTACCCTCAGTAATAAAGTTTGGATCCACAATAAGTTAATGACACAAAGTGATTCACAACACCAACTTATTTCAGTCGACGCCGATTAATACCAATTTGGCATTCTTGAATAAAGTAGGTTGGGCTTTCGCTGGCAAACTTGGGTGCTCGCAAAACAGCTCACCAATAGGTCAAGAGCTCACTGGTAACTTTATTTTTGTTTGCTTGTCTTTCCATGTTCAGTTTACAATTTTTGCTTATTGAACAATGAGCATGTTTTTCAAAAATCCTAACGTTGTTTATTGCGCTAAAAGATTTTGTGAATTGTCCTAAAACGTAAAATAGAGAATGTTATCCCACCTGGGCCCACAATCAAATTTGGGCAGGTAAGGATCGTTTTTTTCGTGTTAGCCCACGATCAAATTCGGGCAGGTGAAGAACATCTTTTGTCCACCTCTGCTTTGACCAAATTTGTCCATGTGCAGAACGTTATCACACAATCCCACCTTAGCTCCACGACAAAATTTAGGCGGGTGAAGAGAGTTATTGCACCTTAGCCCCCGGTCAAGAACCCTGTGCGGGTGAAGATCTTTCATTCTTTCCCCCTCCTGACCCCACGAGCAAATTCGGGCAGGTAGAGAGTGTTACCCCGCGTGATCCTGTGATCAAATCCGGGCAGGTGAGGGTCGTTTGTCCACCTGACCCCACGATAAAATTCGGGCTGGTGAAGAGCTATTGAAAACTATAATGTGTGGTTTCCCCCGTGGTGGGTGCAAGGACTATCAGCACTATTCTACATTAAGGATTCTCATTACTCTTTGTTCTTAATTATGATGGGCAAACATATGCATTGATTATGGAACTGTGCAGTCATAGATAGATGTAGCCGCACGGATGTAGCCGTGTGAAGGTCACCCTACCTCGAGAATTGATTCCATCACTGATCGAGCATCTTCATGATAGTACAATCATAGTTGCCACACGGAATGGGTTTTTAAAAAAGATCATCATTTCGCCATGCTCACAAAGGAGTCGAGATCACGACAAAACAAAGGTTCAGCGCGGACACCCAGCGTAGGGGTTGCCTGGTCGATTCTCATATGATCATTTTGTTACGTGCTCGGGATTGAGAGCGGGTGCACCGTGGTTGGGCTGAGATGTTCCCAAGGGAGGAAGAGGAGCCCTTCATGAACTTCGGGTGATCTATGGTGGTCGGGGGAAGGAGGAGCGTGATCCGCGCGGGTCGATGCTTCCGCGCGGCTAGGGCATCGGGCAGGGTGTTGCAGTATCGGGGAAAGAAGGGGGGAGAGATAGAGAGAATTAGAGAGAGAATAGATTTCATTTACTAATTGCTTGAACACACACACATTGGTTCAGCCCCATATAAGGTGGAAACCGGTCCAATATCCAAAATACCAAATTGTCCTCCTCATTAAGGCTTAATACATGAGGATAAAACTTCTTAAGCAAACATGAGAAAATACGAGTGGTAAAAATAAAAGGTGTTTTCGGCGGGTGCTATGTGTGGCACGCGGCGCTTGTACGTCACGCCCCAACGAGGATCCGTAACACATTCATGCTGGCGAGTGACCGCAGAAAGTCACGTACTCCGCTCTACACATTACTCTAATGGGCGAACATCCTTAGCGGGGTTGCTTGGCTGGTTCTCATAAGACTGTTCATAATGGTGAGTGCCTGTGTTCGCACGCTCTGCCCTAATTCATTATTCAAACAGGCGAAAACATAGGGTGGGGTCGTCTGATTGATTTCTCTGAAGCCCTTGAGACAGCGAGTGTCCGCAGGAGCAAGCGCTCAGACACACCCATTACTTTATGGGCGGATATCTTGCGACTAATACAATACCTTAAGGAATTCGCATAAACAAGGTATGGAGTAAATGGTTAAAAAAAATTTCTAACACTTATTACAGAAGTTCCATAAGTACAAACAACATAATAAATGTGAAAGGGACACCACTGCGGTTGATGAACCCTGAGCTCAAGCGAGTACAAGGCTAGCGACCAGTCTTCGACGGAGTCTTCCGAATTTGAGACTGTGGCGTTGTCATGAACAGCGAGCAATGTCGCTTAAATCTCTGACTTGGATGGAGAAATATTTGATTCTTCGTCACTCACCTAAATCAAGAATGCTCGTGAAACCATGACTCTCTGCAGGGGTGACGACCGAAATTGCCAACGCATGTGGAAGAACCCGCTCAGATTCCCCCTAATATGGAAGCCAGACGCTAGGCGTCACTGACTAAGGCCCCCAAAGGACCAATGGATTCCCTGTCTCATCAAGAAGATCCCCTTTAGGAGGAGGGCGGGCAGACACGTCATCCTCCGCTTTCTATCGACGTCGGACATGCCGCTTTTCGGCTATGGTCAATGCGTTCTCAGACGGCGCATATGGCTTTGAAGCAGGCACTATCACAAAAAATACAAATGAAAAGGAAGTTCGCCCAAGACACGCAAGCATAATGTATAAATTCTGATTCTTACCTTCTGTGACATGCGCGCTCTGCACCTCCCTCATGAGGCGGACATAAAATTGTGTATCAAAGAACTCGCTATCTAAGAAGCACGCTATCCGCGAACTGATGGCGGATAGCTTGGGACACAAAGAAATATTTTCATCTCGAAGGTCAGGAACAGTACTGAACCCGTTGAAGTCGCCTTTGAAGATAGTAGAACACACCCGTCAGTCAGATGTCTAGCCCGTCAAGTTTAGCATGCGCGTCATATTCAAGACAAAGTTCAATTGATTGCATCTACGGACCCGTATTCGGGACCTCCAGTCCCGTTTAGAGATCATACGACGTCGGGGTGGTCCCTGCCACAGCAACCGCCATGGAGAAGGTATGCGTTAAGTTTCTTTTCTCATACAATCAATTATGGGCAGGGATGTAGGCATATCTTGCACTGAAAAAGTAGGCACTCATTCGGGTTCTGGCTCCTCATCGCAGAACACGTAAACCAAGATGACCAACAAAGCGACCCCACCATTCGCAGGGGCATCCATCCCAACGGAGACGGACGTGTTGAAGTCAATTCGTGGAGGGCGGACATTTATAGATTTCGGGCTGCATGGAGAGCAAGTCGCGGCCTTCGCGATTATCAGTCTAATTTTTTGGAGTCCGCATGGACTCAAAAAAATGCAAGGATTATGTTAGGCTCAAATCCTGCAATGTGAGACAACATCAGACAACGCCCGTGAGGATACTCCAAGGCACTCGTGGGCACCCTACACGAATCCGCATGCATACAGCAGAGCTTAGCAGAGGTCGCGGGCACTCCCCAGAAGCTCCTTCAAAGTTCGCCAAGGGAGACAGGCGGGCACTAAGAAGTGTTCGTGGATGCTCTCCAAGAATCCGCACATTCCATCGGTCCCTCCAGCCAAAGCGCGCGCAACATTGCTCAGAACAATTCGTGCGGTCTCCCAGATGATCCTTCGACTTCTCCTCAGAAAGCATGTGGAGGATACTTTTCAAAGCTCGCGCGGGCTCTTCTCCTCAGCAGCAGCGCACGAGGTTACTGTGCGGCCTCTTCTCTCACCCCCCCCCCCCCCCCGTCAACTGACTCATGTACCTCGAGCGACCGCTCATTTAATGTTGCATTTACAATAGCATTAAATGCCCCGACAGTTCGAACAACCTACCCTCAAATATAAATAGAGGATCAGGGGTGCTCGAAGGGGACAACGAGCTAGGGGCAGAACCAACCATGTTGTAGTTGTGGTTACTAGTTACGAGTGCACGTCGGCTGCCTTTTCTTTCCTTGCTCGTTTCGGTATTCGCTTGTACTCGCATGTAATCTTTTTTAGGAAAATAACATTGCCCGCCCCAAGTGCTATTCACCTCGACGGGTAAATCTGGTATCCACCGCTGCCAGCGACGATCACTTTTATGTGCTTTGTGTTTTATCCGCTCGGCCCTAAAGGGCTAGTAACCGATCGTTGGCAAATCTCTTTTTCCTCTGCCAGCTACCTGATCCAGAGTTAGAGGGCAGAAAGTTGGTGATACTTTTGGCTCCAACAGTAAGGTTTCATTTTCTTCTCAGTATGCAAGATTTCATCACATTAAATTTCATTTTATTTCTGTACACCCAAACTCTTCTTCACACAGTCCCTCCACTTCGCTATTTCTCATCAAGTTAAATTTCATTTTATTTCTTTATGCTCCCAAGCTCTCCTTCACCTCCTATATCCTCATCCCTTTCATTATTAGTAAATTACTTGGTATTATCACATATGGTTTTATTGTTATATATATATACCCTCCATATATAAGAGGGGATAATAACCTTTCACAAAATAATAAAAATATTTTCACTGCTCAACATAAACAATGAAGGCAGTTAGCTTGTTCACTCTTTGTTTGTTAAAGAATGTGTCATCAGCATGACTTTGTAAATACCAAAACGAGATCATGTAAATTCCAATGCTTTTTCTATGCTCCCAGACCCTCCACTTCACTATTTTCATCATGTTAAATTTCATTTTATTACACCGACGGAGCGGAAGAGGGCGAAGGGAGACCACCCATGTGGCGGATGTATCAACATCGCGAGCGCGGCACGCGTAACATGTCGGCCTAGCCAACATGTGCCGAGTGATGTTATTGTACCATTTATATTTTTGGTATCCTTTATGCTTTGAGCCCGGCAACTATATAAGCCGGAGAAATATTGTTTTTGGGTATCTTTGGAAGTAATTGGAAATCTGGAATTCCCTTCTCTCTTCCCCACTCTAATTTCTCTCCCCTCGTCTCTCTCTTCCCCTTGCCCTAACAATTTGGTCCGGTCGCGGTCTCCGCCACCCAAAGTACTTGCGCCTAAGCCGACGCAGCCACCCCCACGCAATGTCGTCTCGCGCTCGCAGTCCCGTCCCCGACTCATGTGGATCCTTCTGTACCGGAATCGACTCATGCGCCTACCCGTCTTCCCCAGCATGTCCAGCTCTGCCTTCGATTGCCTCGCCACCAGTCTTGACTCAGATCGACTGCGCCAGCCCTAACCACTGCTCTTGAGGGCGTCATTTCTCCACCCTAAGGCTTCCAACCGCTTACAGGCCACTCTCACTCCACTCGGTCGAGTGCATGCCCCCAAGGCTGCGATCAATGGTGAACATCGACGCAACACCGCCGCCCCCACCCACGGATCCAGTCATCCTTCGTCGTTTGGACGAACACGACGACTCAATCGCTTTGTTGCATGCCCTTATGCTACGCAAGGATGCAAAGATTGACTCCCTCTTGATCGGTTACCCTAGCACGTCCGCGACGTCCAACGCGGATTCGAAGTCCCTCCACGGAGCTCCCCCGAAAACTTACCAGACAACCCCGCCCCCAGCCAGGGAGTTTCTCAGCAGGACCTCGTTCGTTTGATGTCCCCTCATTCAACGACACTGCTCCGATGGGATGGATTGCACGAACCGAACAGTTCTTCTATATTCAGCAGATCTTGGAGTCATAGAAGATCAGGACGACATTGATCGACATGGAGGGTTCTGCCTTCCACCAGGTGCGCTGGCTATGACAATCCAAGCCGACTATGTCTTGGTTGGACCTTCAACAGGAGATCAACCGCCGTTATGACACCCGCTACGCAGGCTCAGCGGTGGAGCGACTCTGCGGCGTCTGTCAGACGGGCTCCCTTGACGAGTACATCGATGAGTTTATCTCCCTCGAGACACGTGTTGGGTCTTCTGTCGGACCACTACCTCGGTTTCTTCATGCATGGGCTCCTCCCACACATCTGAGCCGGGATCCGCACCCACCATCCGTCGTCGATTGCGGAGGCCTGGGATCTCGCCCACTTTGTTGAAGCGGAATTTTAGACTCGGTCTCCGGAAACGGGGAAGCTGCCACCAATGCCTCTGGTGGGCAACCGGACAGTTGCAACCTACCGTTCACCACCGCTAGAGATACCCTCGGTCGCGCCACGCCGTTGCCCCGTCCTCCTAGGCCTATGGCCCACCCCGACTATTCAATCAGGAGTATTATGATCTGCATACCCAGGGTTTGTGCTTCCACTGCAAATAACCCTACTCCCCGACGCACAAGTGTCCGCTGAAAGACCTCTGGATCCTCATTGGCGGGGAGGAATATGAAGTGACACTCGCAGACTTCGAGGCCCTTGAGTTGGATATTGCGACCGAGGATCCCTCAGCTGCCACCTTCCATCGCTTGGACCTTCCACTGTTCATCGTTGGCGGTTTCTCGGGCCCACGGATGATGAAGCTTTGGGGGACGCTTCACGGGGCCTCTATCGTGGTGATGATTGATAATAGAGCGAGCCACAACTTTATCTCTCAGCACCAGGTGGATCGTTTAGCGCTTCCAGTGCAGGTCGTCGACCGCTTCTCGGTCTGCTTAAGAGATGGTCGGCGGGCGGCTGGCGGCCTGTGCGCAGCTCGCACTCTCACCATAGGCCACATCCCATTTCAGGTAGGGTGTTATTCTCGGGGTGTCTTGGCTCCGCACCCTTGGAGACATCAACCTCAATCGGGTCCGCATGAGTGTGTGCTTCCTCCAAGGGGGAACGCCCTACCTACTATAGGGCGACTCGGTTTTACTTCGTTAGTTTGTATCCTTACGGTTCCTTCAGAAATACACCGACGTGGAATGGGCGACCTCCTTATGGCATGTGGACGAGCAGTCCGCCCAACGCTCTACTCCCACCCCGGCACTAGAGGCTATTTTGGGCCTCTTTTTGAACGTCTTCGCCGACAAGACCTGTTTCCCCCCAGCCAGGCCGATGGATCACCGCATCCCCCTACAAGGGGGTGTTTCGTCCACCTCAATTCGACCATACCACTACAGCCACGCTCAGAAGGGCAAGATCGAGACACTAGTGGGCGATATGCTCGCGACTGGCATCATTCGCCTCAATGCTAGTCCCTTCCCGAGCCCTATCCTCCTAGTCCGCAAAAAGGACGACAACTGGCGCTTTTGCGTGAACTACTAGGAACTCAATAAGGCCACCATCCCGGATAAATATCTTATTTTGGTCATTAAGGAGCTCTTAGACGAACGAGAGGCAGTCTATTTCTCTAAATTGGACCCGCGCGTCAGCTACCATCAGATATGGGTCAGAGAGGAGGATGTTCCCCAGACAGTTCCGCATACATGATGACCATTATAAGTTCTTGGTAATGTCTTTTGGCCTAACGAATTCTCCCGCTACTTTTCAGGCCACCATGAATGATCTGTTCTGTCCAGTCCTGCGCAGGTATATACTGGTTTTCTTCGATGACATTCTAGTTTACAGCTAGAAAGTCATCGAGCAACTCTTTTTGTGTGAACCCCAAGAAATGCGTCTTCGGTCAGACAGAAATTAGTTACTTGGGGCACACCATCTCCGCAAACGGCGTAGCTATGGATCCAAACAAGGTTCAGGTCGTTCTTTAGTGGCCCACACCCCGATCACGCCATGTCGTTCGTAGATTCTTGGGTCTCACGGGGTACTATCGTCGGTTCATCTGAGTGTGACGCATCGGGCTCGGGCGTCAGTGTGGTTTGAAGCAAGCTGAGACAACTCATCGCCTATTTCAGTCGTATGTTTGTCGTCATTGTGGCCCCCACTCCGCGTATGAGTCTGAATTAATGGCGTTGGGTCTAGCAGTACAGCATTGGCGGTCCTACCTGCTTGGCCGCCGCTTCACGGTTTGGACAGATCATCATAGCTTGCGCTACCTTCACTAGAAGATTACAACCCCTGCGTAGCAAGTTTGGGTGGTCAAACTCTTAGGATACGACTTCGACATTGAGTTTCGAGCAGGTTCATCCAACCGGGCGGCCAATGCTCTCTCCGGCAACCACAGACGATGAATTTGACTGCCATTTCCTGACCGTTTTGGGATGACGCCTCTAATCATTAGCGTGAAGTAGCAGCTAGCGGCGAGCTACAGTCGATTGTGGGGGCCTTGCAGGTGGGCATCACTGCCCACCCACCTTATCGGCTTGTGGGCGACCACCTATACTATCATGATCATCTAGTACTTTCCACACCATCTCAGCTGATTCCCCGCCTACTCATCGAGTTCCATGCGACTCCAGAAGGGGGTCACGCGGGCGCCTTCAGGACGTACCGCCTCCTCGCTGCTTCACTGTATTGGTCAATGGCCAGGAATGTTCCAGCGAGTCAAGGCCTTCGTCGCGGACTACCTACTGTGCCAGCGCGCCAAGTATGAGGCTACCTTTTTTGGGGTCCTCCTCCAGACACTTCCCGTTCTGACTCAAATCTGGGAAGATATTTCTATGGATTTTATCTCCCGACATCCCCGCTCCAAGACATGGGACTGCATATTGGTGGTCGTGGACCGCATATTGGTGGTCGTGGACCGCCTATCCAAATATGCACACTTCATTCCGTTGTCACTAGTTCACGGCTCCAGGAGTGATTGTTGCTTTCGTTGACGGGGTGGTCCGCCTCCATGGGTTCCCTCGCTCCATTGTTAGTGATCGTGACCCCCTTTCCTGATTTCATTTTAACAGGCGTTATTCAAGATGCAGGCTATGCAACTTCGGATGAGTACAACATACCACCCGTAGATGGACGGACAGTACGAGGTCATGAATCGGTGCCTAGAAACCTATCTGCGCTGCTTTGTTTATGATCACCCGCGTGCTTGGGCCAAGTGGATCTCCTAGACCGAGTACTCTTTCAACACGTCCTTTTATTCTAGCGTCGACACCACACCGTTCGAGGCATTTTATGGTTGACCACCGCCCTTCATCACACGGGTTGTTCCAGGCGAATGTGCAGTAGCCGTCGTGGACGACCACCTCCGCGGTCGCGATTCCATGCTCCGTCAGTTGCGCCAGCACCTTCAGCGCACCCAAGATAGGATGGTGGCATCAGCCAACCGCCAACGACGCGACGTCCAGTTTACAGAGGGTGACTCGGTGTTTCTCAAGCTCCGGCCACACCGCCAAGTGACGATGACCTAGCAAACTCACTCCAAATTGGATGTCAAGTTCTATGACCCCTTTGAGATCCTAGCCCAAGTGGGCACTAAGGCGTATTATCTTCTCCTCCCTCTGGAGAGTCGCATTCATCCAGTGTTTCATGTCTTGCAGCTCAAGCGAGTGATAAGTAATCACCCAGAAGAGGAGGCGCTTCCCCCGCCGCATCCGACGCCATCCCACCGGTGTTCGTTCCTCGGCGCATTATAGACACGTGGACGATCCTCCGCGCGGAGCATCCAGTGGAACAGGTCTTAGTGGTTTGGTAGGATCGCCCACTCTCGGAGGCGATATGGGCGGATCGAGTGGATATGCGCCACCAGTTCCCAGACTTCTGAGTTGAGCACAAGGCGAATTTCCCAGAGGGCAGAATTGTTAAGGACACTGATGGAGCGGAAGGGGACGAAGGGTGACCGCCCGTGTGGCGGGTTTATCGATGTCGCGAGCGCGACGTGCATAACATGTCGGTCTAGCTGACATGTGTCGAGTGATGTTATTGAATCCTTTATATTATTGATATCCTTCATGTTTTGGTTTCTGCTATGTTTAGCTTAGCAACTATATAAGCCGGAGAACTATTGTGTTTGGGTATCTTTGGAAGTAATTGGAAATCTGGAATTTTATTTCTCTAAGATCCCAAACTCTCCTTCACTTCCTATATCCTCATCTCCTTCATTATTAGTAAATTACTTGGTATTTAGTATCATATATATTTTTACCCTTGAATATATCCACTCCATATATAAGAGGGAATAATAAACATAATAATAATAATAAATTCACAACTCAACATACATGATGAGGCATTTAGCTTATCCGCTTTAGTTTGATAAACAGGGTATGATCAGCACGACTTTTTAAGTACCCAAACGAGATCATGGCCTTGTGAAATGAGAGTCCAATCCGATTATAATATGATAATAAGTATGCAATTAGCATTGCCCACAATACAGTACAGTATAATCGCTCCAAACGCATTGAGGGGCAATTGACTGATGTTCTTACCAAAGGACTTCGTGGGAATGTTTTTTGTGACCTTATTGGCAAGTTGGGCTTGAAGAATATATAATGCCCAACTTGAGGGGAGTGTTAATAAATTACTTGGTATTTAGTATTGTATATGGTTTATCCATGTATGTATCCCTTTCATATATAAGAGAGGATAAAAACACAAAATAATAAAAATATTTTCATTGTTAAACATTCATCATATAAGGTCTCATTTTTCTCACTATGTAAGGTTTCATCATGTTAAATTTCATCCTTCCCGCCCACTTCACTGCTCCACTATCTCTTCTCATGTTAAATTTCATATCCTTTCTCTATGCCCCAGGCCTCTCCCTGCCGTCTAATTTATATCATGTAAGGTTCAAAACAAAATTTCTCTATGCAAGGATTATCATGTTAAATTTCATTTTTTTAGTATACTCCCAAGCTCTCCCACACTCACTCCCTCTAATCTTTCATCATGTAAGATTTCATTATTTTTATTCTATTGCCCCACCGTCCATTCCAATATCTTTAATCATGTTAAATTTCATTTCCTTTATCTATGCTCCCAACCTAGAGTTCTCTCCTACTTAGTTGTATCTCATCATATAGGGTTTCAATCATCTTTAATTTATGCAGAGTTCATCATGTTAAACTTCATCCCTCTTTCCCACTCCACCACTCCACTATCTCTTATCATATAAATTTCAATTTTGTTCTATATGCTCCCAAGCTCTCCCTCCCTTCCACCATCCTCATATCTATCATCGTGCAAGATTTCATTCTTTTTTCTTTATGCTTCATCATGTTAAATTTTATTTTCGTTCTCCATGACCCCAAGCTCTCCTTCACTCATTCCCTTCTATCTCTCATTATGTAAGGTTTCAGCGTTTTTTTTTATTTTCCTAAGCTCCCAAGCCCTCCCTTGCTCCCACTTCAGCACTCCACTATCTCTCATTGTGCTAAATTAAAATAATACAAACTTAATATTTAGGGTGTGCCAAAAGAACTTAAGAACAAGCATCATTCCATGTCAACAACAACTTTCTTCCAAATTAAAATAATGCAGCCTTCATTAAACATGAAGGTCTAATTTCTAACATACCAGAATAACTTGATAGGAACAGATTGATTTTAAAGCAAAGCATGATTGTTTCCACGCCCAAAAAGATTAAACAATATTATGGTTATATATCACCAAAAACATACTTACTTTGTCAGTCCCAGCAATGGAGCTTGTGCTCTCCTTCAAGATATGAACATTCGGCTTTACCGTAGTTCGCTCACTGCTATCTCCCATTTGATGCTCAACTTCATTAACATTCCTGGATACTTGATAGTCAGAAGGTTTCCATGTATTTACATTAACAGAAATATTCACAATCTTGCTGGAAGGATTTGTTGATGCAGCAGCTGGTGGTTCCTGTGGAACCAACTTCATTTTCTTTACGACTGCATCGGTGTCCTTAGAAACATTGTAGTGCAGCATTAATGAACTCTCCTTTTTGTTCACAGAGTGCGCATACTGAGAAGCCTCCAAATCATGATCAGTTGAAATACCAAAATCATCATAGCCATCATTATCTGAAGCTGAATCCACTGCCATGTCAGCAACCCGATCTAATATTGAACTATTCCCAGTAAAATCTTCAGAATAATCATCTTTCTGATTATAGTCTACTTGGTACGATCCAGCACTTTTGTCAAACTCTTTAATCGTTGCATCTTGCAAGATAGATGTTTGTATATTATATAACTGATCAGTAGGTTCAATAGCCTTACCACGGCCCAATCTATTAAAAACACTTCCATCATTTTTACTCTTTCTTACATCTTCAGCGGCTTCTGCAGCAGCTTTTAGTGCCACAGACGCCGAACCTGGCATTCTCAAAGTTGATCTAGGCCTTTGGGGTCTCTTGTCCAACAAAGAATCCGCGGATGAGGATACCACAGAGCAAAGCCGCTTCAGAGCTGGTTCACTTTTAGAGCTGGACTGCTGGACTGTTTTCACAGCATCTCTAACAGCAAATTCAAGAAGCCGACGAGAAGGACCAAGTTTAGGAATCAATTCTGTATCTCTCTGCACTAGTTTACATGTACATCAGAAAGTTGCATAAAATATGTTAATGTAAATAAAAGGAGGGGAAAATATGTAAAAGTATAAGCCTCCAAGGTACTTGACATAATTCAGAAAATTAGTAGCTAGCTAGGGGCGTCAATTGTTTAAAGAACTAGCCTCTTATTTTTTTTATACTGTAGGCAAATTCAAGTTCTTTACAATTTCTCTAGGTTGACCTTAAATACAACAAAGAATGAAGAATACGAAGCAAAATGAATAAGGTGAAAAAAGGAATCAGGTAAACAATTCAGTGTCAGCATTTACAAACTAGAACATCCAATGGTATAGAAATGGGACCACAACTTGATAGATTTAAGATAATTACGCAGAAATAGATAAACACGTAGCCGCTGCAATAATCATTTTGAGTGTGATAAAAACGAGTGCTAAGATGGATGTTATGTGGAGCTCCTTCTTCCAACAGCTCCTTTTTCTCCTTTGGCAGCATTTGGTTAACTCTCTTTCCTATTAAATCTGTTTCATGAGTCTTCATGTGGACTTCCACCGATCTGCTCCATACAACTTTTTGTCTGGTACTCTCCTCCAACATTGATTGATTGTTCGGCGGTCTATTTTCAACGGTAATTCCTGGGGTAATTGGCAAAGTGCACCCTCGAAATATCGGTTTTTGGCAAAATGCACCCCAAAAATTTAAAATTGGCAAAATGCACCCCTCAAAGTAGTTTTTCTTGGCAATGTGCACCATCGGTAGGCAGAAAATGAAATAACTAAAATGTACACTATAAGGTGCACATTGCCAAGAAAACCCACTTTGCGAGGTGCATTTTGCCAATTTTAACCTTTCGGGGTGCATTTTACCAAAAGCCGATATTTTCATGGTGCACTTTGCCAATTACCCTAATTCCTGATAGATTGCTCCGCCCTTACCATTAAGGCTTATTAAGAAAACTTTTCTACTAAATTTTATGATTATAAACAAGGTTTAACATGTAGAATGGTATTAGTGTGTCTGAAGTATGACAAGTGTTGGACTCTAATATGAGCGTAGGTTGATCGACCTAGATATATTAGAGACATAAATTATGCATTTGACTAATATCGTCTCACGTCTTTATGTAATGTCATGTCGTCTTTAATCATCATGTTATATGTATTGAATCTAGTGCTGGTTACTTTATTGTAAGAGTATTTTGATACTTGAGTCCAAAAGTTATAATCTTATTTAAAGGCCCCTTGGGCTAGTGGAATGGTACAAAAGAAGTCCATTCTACTTCACTTGTCTTGTTAAGAAATCTTGGTATCTCTCTCCTCCCGAGCACACCCCGCCTAGGCAACCATGTTTTTGGTTCCACAGTATCCTCCATAGTATGACAAGTGTTGGACTCTAATATGAGCATGGGTTGATCACCCTAGATATATTAGAGACATAAATTATGCATTTTACTAATATCATCTCACATCTTTATGTAATGTCATGTTGTCTTTAATCATCATGTTATATGTATAGAATCTAGTGTTGGTTACTTTATTTCATGTAAGAGTATTTTGGTACTGGAGTCCTAAATTATGATCTTATTTAAATGCCCCTTGGGCTAGTGGAATGGTATAAAAAAGTTCATTCTACTTCACCTGTCTTGTTAAGAAATTTTGGTAGCTCTCTCCTCCCGAGCACACCCCGCCTAGGCAACCATGTTTTCGGCTCCACAGTATCCACCTCTATCATCCCCGCATCTGACCATCCTCTGGTGACTCTAACGATGTTTTGCGGCAAGGCCGAACTAACTTTGTATTAGAGTCATCCTTCCTCCGACACCACCTTACTCGTCCCCACTTCCGCAAAAACCATTATTGAAGCATTAGCTCTCTATTGATGCTATCATCTTCAGAAACATCTTCCTCGACGGCCCACTCTGCCTTTGACACCTCTTCTTCGTGTTGTACACAGCGAAGAAGGCAGCCTCAGTTCTAACCTCATGCAGTTCTAACCTTCTTCGTTCAGTTCTGCCCTTAGTTATGATGTCAGAGCACTGAACGAGTTCTAGCAACACCATCTATATCGCCTCCAAACACCTGTTTCGCAACCTTCATCCAGCAGTAGGTCTCGAGCCGAGTGACCATCCAGAGCATTGTCCTCCTTGATTGTCCAGAGCAATGTTGTTGTCTTGCGCTTCGCCACCAATGAAATCGTGGCTCTGCCATCGTCGTTGTCTAGAGCATTGTCCTCATCGTCTTTGTCTAGCGTGCAATCGTCGTCTCTGTTGACGTACATCTACGCGGACGGAACTGCGACTCCTCTACTGGACACATGCAAATAAGTATCAGCACGCTCCATCGCACCGGCCACCGGGCCCCCCGCTCTTCCTTCCTTTTTGTTGAACCCATGAGGAGCTGCCGACGGGCCCCTGTTTTCAATCCCAGAGCACCTTTTCAAGCCATATATCCCTTCTTTTTAATGTCTGCATTCAAATTCTAATTGATTACTCAATTAATTAATTAATTAACAAATTCTTTTAACAAATTAACTTAATTATCACAAATTAATTGAGTAATTAACAACATGGGCTATTTCTTGGAGAAACTAAATAAGCTTACGGATCAATTGTGCATAACTGTTGTCGCTGACGTCCAACACCAAGAAACTCAAGCCCGACACCATGTTGCTCTTGACACCCTTTACAACGCAGCACCTCGTACGGTTCCCATTGTCACTCTCGTTGTTATGACACCAAGTCCTTACACCACCTTCCATATCGAACTTCAAGTTCTTTGAATTAGACACATAAGTAAACAAATGCTCATCACACAACCTGCGCTCCTACCAGACCAGGTGCAAGTTGTTGATATTTCGAACCTCCAGTCAATCCAACAATCCTCTAGCAACTGTCACTTGTTGTTGTTATCCTTCAGAAGGACACCCCACTGTCATACATTGAATGTGCAGATCGATGGTCACTCTCCTCTTGACCGAATGAAAATTGATGTGGTGTCGGGCCGATATAGCGACGACATCTTTTTTGATAGGATAACATGTCACGTCATTATTCTGGTGTGAGATTAAGGCACCAATTGATCAACCATGCATGCAAAACCTGACTCCATATCATGGTTCCGAGCTTGAGGACATGCTCGAAGAAAAGGAGGAATGGTATGTTATTGGTATATGCTAGTCGTCCTAGATATATAACGGGCATAAATTATGTATTTTTTTATTGTCATGTTTTTATTTGATTTCATATTGTCATAATGATCATATTATATATAGTCTAGCGTAGGTTACTTTATTTCATGTAAGGGTATTTTGATATCTGAGTTCAAAGGTTGTAATATTATTTAAAGACCCTTGGGCTAGTAGAATGACTGAATGGTATAAAAGAAGTTCATTCTATTTTCCTTGTCTTGTTAAAATCTTGATAGTTCTCTCCTCTCGAGCACACCCCGCTTAAGCAGCTGCAGTTTCGACTCCATAGTATCCACCATCTCTGTCGGCCATCTTCTGGCAACTCTACGGACTTTTTACGGCAAGGCCGTTTCAGACTCCAATTTGTCTGTAAAACAGTAACATGTATTACTCACCTCCACAATTGGTTGAGCAATGGAAGACGGATAGCAAGAAGAAATAAGGTGGTTTTATTATAGAATAGAGGATACACCACTCACCTAGAAATGTGAACAAGCCCCCTATGTAAACCAAAGATACATATAGCCATACAAGCAGTCGTGCACGGGAGACCTCGTGCGGGGCGGCGACATTGGTCTGGGGGGGAGACATTTGTCGGGGGCAGCGACATTTGTCAGGGGCGGCGATATTGGTCGGGGGCGGCGACATTGGTCGGTGGCGGCGACATTGGTCGGGAGCGGCGACAATGGTCGGGGGCGGCGATATTGGGCGGGGGCGGCGACATTGTCGTGGGCGGCGACATTGGCGGGGCGGCGAGTAGGGGAATAAGAAAAAAACTATGCAAATAAGTAGGAGAATAAGAAAATTTATGATCAAATAACAAAAAAAACCATGCAAATGAGTAAAAGAATAAGAAAAATGAGGGTTATTTTGGGATTAAAAAGTAACACCATGGATATGGGTATTTTGGGAAGACGAATGTTACACCATGACTATTTTGGAGTTTGCTTATAGTATAAAGATAGGGTATGAGGAGAGAAGGATCAGAGTGTTGATTATTGGCCTTTAACTATGTCGCTATTTAAAAGGGCATTGGAGCATTTCAATCACTGTGATACATTGAATACAAGGCGTTAACTTACTTGGTTAGGAGTTGGCTAACATCTTGGAATATTTAAATGAACTAGAGCGCGTATCTGGCATAAGAATTTTCTTCCCCCCCACCAATAGGTAACTTGTGTGTAAGATACAACAATTTGGCTTCTCCGAGTAAGGATTCTTCTCGTTGGACGAATACGCTTAGGATGCCTATTTGGGTCGCGCTAACAAATGTAACCCTTGCCTATTGAGTTGGCATACTCTGCTAATGTGACTTTGAGATGACATTTTAAGACATGCAAGCGACGATGGAAAGTACAATGATATGTGTTTCAATGATTATTGTTATCTAAATGGAATTAGAAGACAAATAGTATTATGATGCCACAATAGAAAGATGTTGGAGAACAAACAACAGCATCGTTAAACATGCAAGGAGCGTGTGGATGCAGTCATGCAGTTATGGAACAAACAACACCAACATTTCATTGCATTGGATGGAGGGATTCTGGATGTGAGGTAAATTGCTCTTTTCTAAGAAATTTTAGTTGCATCGCCTATGATCATATTGATAAAGAAAATAAAAATAAGCGTGATCCAAAATCTGTTAAATGTCTATTTATTGCATAAGGTGGTGATGAATTTCATAATCATTTATAAGATAATGAATCTAGCACAATCATCATAAGTAGAGATGGTGTTGAATTTATTAGAGTTATCTTATTATTACGGTCATTATTTTAGTCTCACATCCTGTGTGAGTTAATGTGTCAATGTAAGTCATGTATATTGCCCTTATGAGGAAAAATAAAACACAACTTCTATTTCATTTCTTCTCTTCCAGCATGGTATCAGAGCTGGAATAAACTCCTCCCTGAAATTTGATTGCCCTAATTATGGGCAATGTACATTTCACAGTGGCTTCCTCTCTCGATTCCTCCTGCTTTCTCCTCTCTGAGGCGTATTTAGCTGGCTTCGTTGATCCTGTCTCGCGTTTTGGCCTCCCCCTCTCATTTGGCTGCTGCCAGAGCGAGCAACACTGGATCTCCTCATCGTGCCGCAATCCTATCGCCGCTTGCGTCGTTTGTACACGACGAGCCTCTCATCAACGTTGACTGAACCAGTCAAGCCCATTGTCTTTGTTCCCGACTGCCGATTCAGCAGTTCCGTCGAGCCTCCGTCTAAGGATCCCGTCGAGCCTTTGTCCTCCATGATTCTGCATGACACCGTTACCGGCTCTTTAGATCCAGTGAAATAACGGAAACAACACCCACCTCAAGCTTCCAGTCCCTGTTCTCGTTGACGTTGGATGGTCCTTCTGCCATCAATCTCAACGATGCTTCCCTTCTACGATGAGCTCGTACATCCCCCGTCACAATCACATTTGCCTAGTTGATGTCTTCATCAATGTTGCATCCATCAATCTCGTCAGTGTCCCTTCACTGCCGACTGCTTCTCTCCTCAGGGAAAGCATCAAAGACTTCTTTCCTTGTCAACTCCAGTCGTATTCTGTTGCTGGCTTCGACAAGTCTCTGCATGCTGCTCCAGATCCGGCCACTGCTCATCGGATCCTCGATGATTCCAGCTGTTGTTAACCCTTTCTAATGTGAAAATCGCTTGTCTTGTTAATGTTTGTGACCCTTCTTTGTCGTTTTATGTCTTTATGTGTCCTAATGTTGGTTTAGGTATTGTTATGTTAGTATTCATGTGTGTTCTGCGTGAGGGAGAGTGCTTGGGATGAAAGTGACTCGGATGATTTTTCCCGTTGTTCGCCTTAGTCTCACACGGTCTTTATGCTTATGTCGTATGTCGTTATGTGTCGGTCGTGTGTTGGGACACGACTGATGTTGGTGTTCTAATCTCGGCGGGTTGTGTCGTGTGGGACTGTGTCGTGCGGGACTGTGTCGTGTGAGATTGCCCTTTATGTGGATTATCCCCGACGGATTATCCTCGGTTGCCCGTTTGATGATTTGTTCAACATCTTTCATTCGCATTCGCATGTTGTGTGTGTAGGTGATGTTTGTAGACCTTTCTATCCAACGGGTTGTATCGTGTGAGAATATCCTCGGTCATTCGTCTATTGATTTCTTTTCAGCGAGTTTACGTTGTGTGTGAGACCTGCGTCGTATGTGGGTCTACATCGTGTGTGGCTATGTCCCCGACTTAATTCCCCGGTTTGGAATTTCCCCGGGTGGCTCGTCTGTTATTTTGTCCCACATGGCCTACCTCTGTTGCCTTTATTTGATGTGTCCAAACTGGACGTGTCCCCTCCAGCTTAAGGGGGAGTGTTGAAGTTATTAGAATTATCTTATTATTACGGTCTTTAGTTTAGTTCCACATCGTGTGTGTGACTTAATGTGTCAATGTAAGTCCTATATATTGCTCTTATGAGGAAGAATAAAACACAATTTCTATTTCATTTCTTCTCTTCCAACAGATGGTATATTCAATAAGTAATGGACATACAGAGATGAACAACAACAAAGTGAAAAAGATAAAATAAAGTTTTTATAAGTTGATGAGATAGAGTGTGGTTAAATTCTAATGTGCAAAAGATCCCAAAAAAATTTGTTGTGAAGCCAAATATTCATAGGGTGGATCTATCAGCAACCATGGTGATAATCTTCAAAAGTGGTGATTTGATATACCTATTCCGAGAATATCTCAAAAAATAAATACACCTCCTGAAAGATACTCCATCGCCTAAAATTATGCTTTATAGTGATCCATAATGCTTTCAAGAAGTGATGGTCTAGAATGAAGTGCAAGCACGTCGTGAATAAGGAGATCATCTCACTAAATAAAAACAAAAAATAGGATTTGCTGAAGCTGCTAGTTGGGAAAAAACTGTGTATGATAAATGAGCCCGCATGGCGAAAAGTGAGTCAATGGAACAAAGAGATACAAGGCAATGTGTAAGGTTTGTGCAAAAAAAAAATATTGTTTCTAATATTTTTTCCTCGTGATGTTAAGATGGCTTCAATATGTATTTTGTAAGCATAGTAGCTGTTGAAGACTTGCACCATGAGCAGTTATAAGTTAAAATTATTTTTCTCTATGGTGATTTGTACGAAGAGATCTACAAGCATCAACTTGAAGGGTTTGAAGTAAAAAAGGAAGAAAAAGAAAACGGGCTTACCAGTGAAATAAAAAAAAAATTGGTCTTGAGAAAGTGTAGTGATAGTTAAAATTTGACCAATCTATACAATATTTAAATTTTGTAAGATGATAGTTTGATCACTGCGTTTATTTTCAACAATTTGGGAATGGAGGCTTCATCATGCTCGTAATTAGTATGTTGATGGTCATGAAAATAATTAATGATCTGAAGAAAAATATGTCCGGAGTACTTAACATGAAATACAAAGGTGAGGCTAAACAGATTCTTGACATATAGATAAAGAGAGAGAAACAAAACAAAAACTATGATTAACTCAATAATTTGTTAAAAATGTATTAAAGAGATTCAATATGGATAGCTCAAAATCGGCAGGTCTTCAGTGCAAGTCAAATTAAACTTTCAGGAAATGTGTGCCCTCAAGACATAAGTAATTAAAAGTTTAATGTAAGTTACAATAAGCATGAGAAGCGAAATTGCATATGCAATGCAAGCAGGTTTATTTAGAACTCAAGAAAAGAGAGATGTAAGGCAGTTCAATGCATATTTAGATTTATAATGGGAACTTCTAATTATTGTTTATATTTTGGGACATTGACATTTATCTGCAACAATATGTTTACTCAGATCATTCAATAGAGACAGTGGATGAAGAGCTACGGGTAAGTATTAGCTGTGGGATGAGTAGTTCACAATTAGCTTACAAATCTACATAAGTTTTTTGTCTCTCAACACGAGAGGTTGAATATGTTGCAATCTAATATGACAAGGAACTTTCTCCAATCACTAGGCGAGAGAGTGAACACTCGAAGAGAACTTGTACTAAACAATAACAAACATGCACAATTCAAATCGAGAGACAATATCCTGTCAATTCTTGGAGGTTGGGTCCACTAAAGAACACTTCTCTCCAAGGAGAGCCAAAAGACTAATGATCCAAGATATGCTTGACTCTCGCATTCTTACGTAGATGAAGAACCTCTACAGGACGAAACACACTAAAGACAAAATACATAATTATGAATTCAATATCACCCATAAAAGGAAGTCGCGTCTACGAGAGAACCCTCGAGGCCGATCGTTCAAGTGTGCATGTCATTCATCTGCAAGGCGTATTCGTAACGCAATCACTGAAGGTAACAAAGAAATAACAGGAGTTTAAATATTTATGAAAAATTAGGTAAAATGAAAGAGAATAGAAGACTATGGAGAGAGAAAAAGTGTCATTCGTCGGGCAAGGAAATTAAACTTTTAAATGAGGACTGAACATAGTTAATTAAGTTAGCACTTCATTTGATACTTTTTAGAACATGGTCAATTGAAGCTTTGACAAGATTGGCGATAATAAGAATCCAACAAAAATGCAAGCCATTGACAACAAAAATTGGAACTTGGCCCTACTTGGATTGATTTGGTGAGACGATGGATGAATAGTGTTGTGATGAGCATGGATTTAAGTAATTTTCTGAGATGTAATTATTAGTCTTCAGGTGAGAAATTGGCATTCATGAACCTGGATCCATATATAATTCAGGTAGTGATATATCGATTTATAAGAATTGGAAAAAGGGTCATTTTTGTACTTCATGGAGGGTTTCTTTGCATGGATGATGTATATAGGAAATATTAATGGTGCGAACTAGTGGTATAGTTGAACGCCGATCGGGAATTTACCCTTGGAAATTGGAGGTCAGATGTTAGGAGCGAGGGTCTCAGATCGACGACGTTTCCTCAGATCGACGAGCGAAGGTCTCAGCTCGACGACATTTAAACCGATCGACGTTTTTTTAAACTCAGGCATCGCAAGCAGGAAGATGAAGGAAATCCAGCCGTTGGATCTTTTTAAGTATGTCGTACTGTTGTATTTTGTACCGTTGTATAACGGATAGTTTTAGGAGTTTTATAAGTATGTTGTATTGTACTTTGGGGCTTTTTATGAAGGAACTATTGTCAAGCACTGTTCATCTTTTTCCCTCCTCCCGATTTCTTCTTCCTGTCTCAGCCCACCTGTGGCTTTCTTCTTCCTTTCCAACCAACCACCGCCTACTCGCTCAGCGGGATCGCAACATTTGGTGCTCTCGTTGAGATCCCTCTGATCCCGTTGATACCATGGGCGACGGACTGCGTTCATTGGCCGACCTCAAGGCCGCCTTGCTGGCGGAGCGGGCTACCCGGGCGACTCAAATGGAGGACGTCCACCGCCGCATCGTCGACGAACTCACTCAGCGTTTCTCCAGCGAACTACAAACAAAGGAGAATATGCTCGCCCACCAGATTTTGACCTCCAAGGAAGACGCCGCCGAGCAGTTAGCTACCCAGATGACCGGACTGCGCCAGGAGCTACTGCAGCAATTTACTACTTTACAGCAGGCCATCAGCAAAGGACCCGCCCTGGAAGAACCCACCGTGGAACGACGGACGGCGGATTTTTTCCCGGAGCAATCCTCCAGCGGCATACTTGGCTCGGCCCCCATCACCACCAACACCCAGGTAGTTTCTAACCGACCCGGTAACTATGAAATTCCTTGCCCTCGTTTTTCCGATGGCGACCCTACGGATTGGTTGTATGATCTACGTCAATATTTTGAATACAACGGAATACGCACCCAAGATTATTTGTTAATCGCGTCTTTCCAATTAGATAAACCGGCCTCAAAATGGTATCAAGCAACTCTTAAGGAACACCCCGCGTTAACGTTCCCATTATCTGTCGACGCGCTAAAAAAACGATTTGGTCCCTCACCTTACGTTAAACCAGCCGGCCTCCTCACCAAATTACACCAAACCACCACGGTACTTAACTATAAAACTGAATTTGAAGAGTTGATGACAAAAGTTCCCGGCTTACATCCCGAATTTATCTCGGATATGTGGGTTTCGGGTCTCAAGGAACATATCCGTGGCCCGGTCCAGTTGGCCCGTCCAGTCGAGATTCATGACGCATACGCCATTGCACGTATGTATGAAGACCAGCATAACCGAACTTTTAAAAACCGTGCCCCCACGTTTCACAACCCCAATCCCTTCCCGCGAGACCACAACCGACCCCCAAACACCTTCAGGCCGAAATACCCCCCGATCAAGCGCCTCACCCCAACCGAACTCCAAGACCGACGCGATAAGGGGCTATGTTATAATTGCGACGAACGTTATCACGCAGGCCATAAATGTAAATGACGAGGAGCTTTGTTATATTTAGTTGGCACCGAGGAACCAGACGACTTTGAGGACATCGATCCTGGTGATCCCCCACCCGACGACGAATTTCCACCTACAATGATTTGTTTACAAACACTCCTAGGTGCTCTGCCCGATCACGGGTTACGCATGACCGGTTACATAAACAATAACCCGTTACAATTGTTTATCGACAGCGGCAGCACACACAACTTTATTTCTCCTAGGATGGAACAATTCCTAAGGCTTCCCGTACTCCCGGTTAAGAAATTCCCGGTCTTTATGGGGAATGGATCCACGGAATCCTGCCAAGGCAAATGCAAGGACACCTCACTGCTCATACAAACCGCGCACTACACGGTCCATTTATATGTCCTTGACATCGAAGGCACGGACCTCATATTGGGGCAAAGCTGGCTTCGGACGCTTGGTCCGGTCACGATGGACTATGATAAGTTCACCCTATCTTATTCCGGACCGCAAGGACAGGTCACTTTGATTGGGCATCGCAACGCCTACTCCGCACGCCAGGTTTCTTCATCACAATTAAGGCGCATGATTGCCGTCAAACCATCCAACATGTGTCTCTTGCTCGCCAAGGCAAGTCCGCCCACGATCCCCCCACAAACACTAGGAGACATCGAAAAGCATGTACCAAAACCATTTCTTAAATTACTCACATCATTTGCCACATTGTTTCAAGAACCCACATCACTGCCACCCCCACGCGGTATTGATCACAAAATATCCTTAATCACCGATGCCACAGCACCGAATCTACGGCCTTTCCGTTACCCGTATCACCAAAAGAATGAAATCGAAAAGTTAGTCTCTGAAATGCTCACCCACGGTCACATCCGACCTAGCACATCCGTTTTTAGTTCCCCCGTCTTACTCGTAAAAAAAAAAAGATAGCACGTGGAGGTTTTGCGTTGACTACCGCGCCCTAAACAAAATCACAATAAAGGACAAATTTCCCATCCCGACCATCGATGAGCTACTGGACGAACTATGCTCCGCGCGTTTCTTCTCAAAAATAGACCTCTGTTCGGGTTACCATCAAATCCGAATGGATAACGGGGATATCCACAAAACCGCTTTTCGAACCGACCACGGACACTACGAGTTTTTAGTTATGCCTTTTGGGCTAACAAATGCCCCGTCAACATTTCAAGCGCTTATGAACACCATTTTTCAGCCTTTCCTGCGCAAGTTCCTTGTCATCTTTTTCGACGACATACTCATGTATAGTGCCACCGAAAAGGAACATCTAGAGCACCTACGAATCACGTTAGAAATACTCGAACACCACACCTTGTTCGTCAAACTTTCCAAATGTTCGTTTGTCACTCCGAAAGTCGAATTTCTAGGACATGTCATCCAGGATGGCACGGTCAGCCCCAACGAAGATAACATCAAATCAATTAGACTTTTTCCCACACCCTCCAACCAAAAACACATCCGCGCATTTCTAGGCTTGACCGGGTACTACCGGAAACTCATCCGTGACTACGCCAAGATTGCATTCCCGTTAACGGAGCTTTTAAAAAAAAATTCCTTCCTTTGGAACAATAATACTCAAGACGCCTTTTGCCAACTACGGGACAAATTAATCTCCGCTCCCATACTTACCTTGCCGGATTTTTCACAACCATTCACATTGGAAACGGACGCATCAGGCACGGGCATTGGGGCCGTACTTAAGCAAACCTCGGGTACCATCGCATATTTTAGTAAGAAACTCTCGTCTCTCATGCAAAAAAAATCCACCTACATAAGCGAACTATACGCTGTCACCGCAGCAGTCGCAAAATGGCGTCAGTATTTATTAGGCCACCAATTCACCATCCTCACCGATCATCAAAGTTTGCATCACCTCCTCACCCAACAGATTCAAACCCCCGAGCAGCAAATCTTTTTGGCGAAACTACTAGGCTACGACTTTGTCATTCAATATCGGGCAGGAAAAAACAACCAAGCCGCAGATACCCTCTCACGAATACCGGAACTACCCGAACAACCGGCCCTCCTAAACCTCACAAAAATCACTAACCCCATATTCACAGCACTAGATGGGCTAGACAGGGATTACATCAACGACCCATGGGCACAAAAACTCCTCCAAGAGCCCCAGGCCCACCCCGACTGGAACAAACATGGGACATTCATAACTTACAAAAACAAAATATATATACCCATCCTATCCAACATCAAACATCAACTCCTCCTCGAGGCCCACTCCAGCTTAGTGGGAGGACATTCGGGCATCAAGGGTACCTTACATAGACTTAAAAACCAATTTTTCTGGTATAACATGAAAGAGGAAGTCACCACATTCATCAAAAATTGTGACATTTGCCAAAAGGCAAAATCACTAAATCACCTACCCTATGGACTCCTCCAACCCCTACCCACACCCCAACGACTATGGGCCGACCTCACCATGGATTTCATCACCCACCTACCTAATTCACAGGGATACACCATTATTCTTGTAGTGGTAGATAGGTTGTCCAAAGCCGCTCACTTTGCACCCTTAAAACATCCCATTACCGGCCCCACTGTGGCTACTGCATTTTGGAACTATGTTGGCAAACTTCATGGAATTCCCGAGACGATAATATCGGATAGGGATACTATCTTTTTAAGTAATTTTTGGACAGAACTTTTTCGACTACAAGGCACACTCTTAAAGTATAGTTCGTCCTATCATCCACAAACCGACGCCCTCACCGAACGCGTGAATCGATGCCTAGGACAGTACTTACGAATTTTTTCCCACGACGTACCAAACAAATGGTCTCTTTTTCTTAATCTTGCTGAATATCACTACAACACATCGTATAACTCCTCGACCAATATGACCCCTTTTGAGGTCATGTTCGGTCGACCGCCTCCTGGTTTGCTCCATTTTTGTGCAGGAAGTACCGACAATGAAGCCGCCGAGGATACTTTACAAACACGGGAGCAACTACTTCACGGACTCAAAGAGAATCTAGCCAAATCGCAGCAACGGATGAAGGCGCAAGCCGATAAGAAACGTAAGGAACTCGGTCTAAACAAGGGTGATTGGGTGCTACTCAAATTACACTCATACCGCCAAGTAACCATGAAGAAACAACAAGGAAAAAAATTAGGACTGAAGTATTATGGACCATATCAGATAACCGAGATCATTGGGGCGGCAGCATACCGACTCCTCCTCCCACCATCATCCAAGATACACCCAGTATTTCATGTCTCCTTACTTAAGCCCTATGTAGGGGATCCCAAGATTCATATCACCAACTTACCCGAGCTCAGCTGGGAGAACAGCCCCATGCACCAACCCATGGCGGTCATCAATACACGCCGGATTCTACGACAAGGCCAAGAAATTCCCCAAGCACTAATACAATGGCAAGGGCTTCCCCCTTCGGACAGCACTTGGGAAGATATCGCAGATTTACAGGATAACGCCCACCTACCCACATCCCTAAAACAACAATTGCAGGGCGAAATCGATCAGCCGGGCATTTCCGATCTTCCGGAATGGGGAAAAAGGGGGAAACGCCGCACCAGAATTCATCAGCTCGATCAGCCGGGCAATCCCGCTCTACAGGGATGGGGGCGAACGGGGAAGCGCAGCACCAGAAAACCACCGCATACACACCGTCAGCCACCACCATTACACCCAACGACCCCGACGGGATTTTCCCCCTCACCATCCGATGATGGGCCAGTCGCCAACGCTGCGGACAGCGTTTTCGAAGAGGACAGCAATGTTAGGAGCGAGGGTCTCAGATCGACGACGTTTCCTCAAATCGACGAGCGAAGGTCACAGCTCGACGACATTTAAACCGATCGACGTTTTTTTAAACCCAGACATCGCAAGCAGGAAGATGAAGGAAATCCAGCCGTTGGATCTTTTTAAGTATGTCGTACTGTTGTATTTTGTACCGTTGTATAACAGATAGTTTTAGGAGTTTTATAAGTATGCTGTATTGTACTTTGGGGCTTTTTATGAAGGAACTATTGTCAAGCACTGTTCATCTTTTTCCCTCCTCCCGATTTCTTCTTCCTGTCTCAGCCCACCTGTGGCTTTCTTCTTCCTTTCCACAGGATTAGCATCGCCGCCAACCCCTTTCCGACCAACCACCGCCTGCTCGCTCAGCGGGATCGCAACATCAGATTAGTAAATGTATTAGATCACATAAAGAATAAGTTGCGCAGCCGTTGATTTTTCATGCGTTGTTAGAGAAGGAAGTAGAGAAGGCTTTGTAAAGGAAATGGAAGAACGGAAAAAAAGAGGAATACAATGTTGAAGGAATGGAGATTGATTGCTCTAGGAAGGAAGGCACAACTTCATCCAGAAGCTTCTACTCAGTGAAAGGTTTACATATTCTCCAAGTTGATTCCTATAGTAAGTATTCTGAGAATATCATATTGAACAATTTAAGCTTAGCATCTACCAAAAAATATATAAGCCGGATAAATGTTAAAAGTACTTGTAAAAGTATAGTGTTTGGACAGCTTGTTTAATAAAATAGGTGTGCATGCAAATTTCAAAAATAAAAATAAAAATTGGGATACAAATCAATAAGAAAACAATTTAATTAGAAAAATGTGTCTTTGTAAAGAATGTTCGAGACGGAAATGCAGCAAGGATCATCATATTAATTTTTATACCTTTTTTGGCGGCCATCCATCTTCTCGGCTTCGTTTTCTGCTGACTTGAGGCCTGGGAGGAGAGAGGCGCCTAACATCAACTCTCTCACTTGTGTTCTCGGCTGAATTCAGAGCATCAATGACAGTGCTTCTAAGGGGGAAACCCCCATTCATTGCACCAACGTCTTTCCATTCCCTGTTGCGCCTACTTCGAGAAACATTAATAACAGATTTTTGACCCACTTGTTCAAAGTCGGTGTGTGGAGCAAACGTTGCCTTTGCCATCTCTATATTAGATTTCTCAAAATGGTTATTTGTTGTCACAATTCTATCAGCCACTTCTTCAGTAAGTGACTCCTTTGGTTGGGCATACAGATTCATGTTCAGATAGAGATGGTCCCATAGCCTGTAAAATAATATGATCTCTCATATGCAGTAATGTTATGAAGCCAATGATGGTCTCAGAAAAGTACCAGGAATTCAACTGAACATTTGTAAAAGGAAAATTACCAGGATACGAAGGAATCACTGTCATCCCCTAAGAAAACGTTCAGTTCTTTTTTTGCTTCCTCTTTTTGCCTCCCGTTCCTGATTAGTACAATCACGTATTCCTACAAAGATCGAAAACAAAAGGCACAGGTTGGATTCTCAATGATACTCCCATCAGAAAACCAAACTCACTTCGCATTTACACATGATTATGAATATTCATGAACACGACATAAAATCAATCATGTAAGCAGTCTGAACAAACTCAATTCCAATTTGTTGATGAAAGATAGAGTGGGAAGAGAGTGATCGGATCATACCACGAGGGTGTCGTCCGTATAATCTCCCATGAACTCCTTCAATTTTTCCTTCACTTTCTCCTGCAGCCTCGCCGTACCATCGCCTGCGAGGTTAACTCGGAAGGTCCTATCATCGCCGGCACGTCCGACCTCTCCCATTGCATAAGGAGGCAAAGAAGATGTCCGATAACCCTAAACCTACCTTCCCTTCCACGGAGATTTTTTAAGAGCAAAAACCCTAAATCCAACTCACTTCTAACAAAATCTCCAAAAAAGTTGCCGGATGAATCAGATGATCTAACCGCCAAGGAGAGTATTGCGGAAGATTTGGGGTGGAGCTGCACCGAAGATCGCCATTAATTTAATTCGAAAAGCTCGGCTCGAACTTATCCAGCGCCGGTACCAAACGGGAAGAAGAGGCAGCACAGATCTCACGGGGTCGCAGCGTGCAGTGGAATTTATTTAAAGATACATTTTTGAATTTCTTTTTAGTTTTTAGAAACAAATACCACATCGGAATATCGGATCCACACATTTTCGGATTTTCCAGCTGTTACCATGGTTTTTATTTTATTTTATTTTTTTGGTAACCGTTTTACTGACTTATTTCGTACAAGTAAAAATGATATGATTCCCGGATTTTAAGTTAATGTCAAATTAAGTTTAATATTTTAGTTCTATCAAATTAATTTTTCTTGTTTTTATCAAGAGATCTTTTTTAGCTCATCAATATACTTGTTGCGGCCAAATTGAACGTTCCGGTTGAACTGGATTAACTTGAACCTTTTTAGCTCCTTAAGCGGTGGAGTGCATACACAGTTAATGAGAGAGATATTATGCACACGATGTTTTTTATGTGGAAAAACACTCAACTTGGTAAAAACCAAGTGGTAGGGTCTGTGTCGGTTGAACTCCAATATTTGCTTGTGGTTACAAATTTCACGAAGATTCGAGTGCGACAGGCCGCTGCTCGTTACACTTTGGAGGTGAAAAAGAGAATAGAGGACTCGTGGCGGGCAATAGGTTGCTCCGCGCGATACTGTTTTCCGAAAAATTGTGGAAGAACGGTGATGGGTTACACCATCATTTATTAGGCATGCTCCCCCATGATCTCCCCCCAAAATGGGAGATCATGGGGTTGACTAGTCAACCCCACCTCCCATGATGAGGAGAACATGGGGGGTGGGGCTCACTCCCTCTCTCTCCACTAAAACCACCCCCCGTTGGGAGGTAACCACCGATCGGCCGCCACCGCCGCTGGCTGGTCGTCGCTGCCGCCGGCTGGCCGCCGCCGGCGGAGTGGTAGCCGCCGGCCTGCCGGCAGCTAGGCAGCCACTGTGGCCGCCAGGCGGGCAGCAGTCGGCTAGGCCGCGGCCAGGGCGCCGCCCGCCAGGCTCCGGCCTGGCCGCGGTGCAAGCCCGGTCGCCGCCGGCCAGGCCGCAACCGTCGGTCTCGCCGCGGTCCAGACCGCCCCTTGGTCGGCCGCCGCTGACGCATGGCCGCCCCACCGCTGTAGGCGGCTTACCCACTGTCTGATCATGGTGGGCTTTCCTCACCATCCGATCTGGTGGGTAACCACCCACTAGACCACTACCTTGTTGGTGGTGACCGTCATGATCCTCTCCCGGAGGCTATAAAAGGAGCCCCAGGGCCTCCTCGTTTTTCACCTTTTGTCTCATGGTCATCTTCTTCCTCATGTCAGAGCTCTGTCAGACTCCTCCCTCAGGTCATCCTCTAGTCACCTCGAGCCACCGCGAGCCACCACGAACCACCAGAGCACCACCAGCTGGAAAACGCCGAAGTCCCATAGCGAGCAGAGGAGGAAGAAGACGATCCTTGCAAGTATGCGCGTGGCGGACCCGCAATCCAAGCTACAGAGCATCAGTGCAACCAGTCGAATTCTAGTACCCAAAACGCTCCCGCGACGCAGCCTGTTGTCTGCGGGAAGCTGTAGTCCTCTTCTCTCACCTCGAGTTGTAACGGGAGCAGTCTCTCACCCCGAATCTCCAAACGCACTGTAACCGCAAGCAGCTAGTGGATTTTGACCGGCACAGATCCGGTCACGTGGTTTTTTACCCAATTGAGGGGTTTTTTCACGTCATCACATCTTGAGTCGATCTTTCCTTTGCTTTGACTGTGTGCGCGCTCGACCGCCCCGTAAGCTAAGGTGGTCTAATTGAATCTGGTCCGACCGAGGCATCGAGTTAGCCCGCAGTAGTTTGGCGTCGTCTATGGGATCTGATCCCCAGCATCCTACAAAAGAATTAGATCACCATCTCAGTCGCTTCTGAGTCTTGTTCCAATGGCAAAGAGAAGCACTCGCACCGCTGAAGGATCTGCCCTAGGCGGACACGTCGAGCTGGTATGCTCCCGCTCTTTGGTAGACGTATCGCTAACGGTTGAAGCGGTTTTTGCCCCCGTCACCGCCTTGGAGGGGCGTGTTCACCAAATGGAAGAGCAGCAAATTGAAATGCTCAACTTGCTCTGAAACTTGGGGGCACCTCCTGCACCGGCAGAACTACCAGCGCCAGCAAATCTTCCGCCGCAGCTGAATCAGCGCAGAACCCAGGAAGTTCCTTCAATACAAGAAGGACCCGAGGAATACTTCGAAGCCGCCAGTTCCGCTCCCCCGGCCCAGAGAGGGGCCGGAGTAGACCACCATCGACGCAACCAGGTCAATCACGCCCACCTTCCACCCCTTGAAAGATTTACTCGAGAAGAGATTCGAGAGGTCATCGCTGAGGAATACCACTAGAAAGGAAGAAGAAATGTTCACGTTCGCCGACCACTTTGCCAAGGCTCCACTTTGGCGCTACAAATTCTCGATCATCCAATCTCATATGGGTTCAAGCTCCCGAACATCGAAACATTCGACGGGACCAACGACACACTAGAGCATGTTAATCACTTCACCACCATTATAAGGATCTACAATGCCCCGGACCAGCTGCTCTGCCAAGTGTTTCCGGTCACTCTAAAGGGCCAGGCCCGAACGTGGTTCCATTCATTAAGGGCAGGGACCATTGCCAACTTTACGGAGCTAACAAGGTAGTTTGTCGATCAATTTATCGTCAATCGCAGGATCGTTCATGACCCCTCCCACCTCTCTGGGATCCGCCAGAATGAAGGAGAAACCCTGAAGGACTTCTTCCGATGTTTTACTGTAGAGGCCCGCCAAATTCCAGGTGTTGACCCCGAGTTATTGCGAGGGATATTCCTGGGAGGACTCCGTCCTAGCGGCTTCTACTCAGCGCTGATGAGAGAGACTGTACCTAGTTATCCTGACCTCGTGCATCGGGTGGAGGCTCAGATCGCCGCCGACGAAGCTATTAAAGCCCATCGCCAGCAGTTTGAGGGGGCCCAGAAGCGTAGAAGGGAGAAGGTCCCCCCCCCAGCACCAAGAAGGAAGATTCCAAGAAGGGCGCCGGAACGGGCAACGCTGGCGGGACCACCAGAGGGATCAACCACCCAGGGATTATACTCCCCTCAACACCACACGCACAAATGTGCTCTATGCCATCCATAATGAGCCAGCGCTACATCGGCCCAGGCAGTCAGCCCATAATCCCAGAAATGATCAGTCCAAGTATTGTGAGTTTCATCGAGCAACGGGGCACACCACCAAGGACTGTACCCGCCTGAAGGAGGAAATAGAGCGCCTTGTCCGCCAAGGGCTACTCGGAAGGTTTTTGCAGGGACGTATGCCAGACCAGCAAAACCCTCTTAGGCCGCCTAGAGATCAACAGAACATTCCCCCGAGAGTAGCAGGTGGTAGGCAAATGGTCGGAAATATTGAAACCATTGTCGGATCGCCCATCCTTTCGGCTCGAATCTTCTCAATAGGCATGCAAGGAGGCTCCCATGAAGACAAGAAATACAGATAGGACACCACCATAACCTTTGGAGACGAAGACCTTGTCGGGCTCCGAACACCTCACCAAGATCCTCTCGTGATCAGCGTCGGGGTCGGAGACCCCTGTTATAATGTCAAGCGAATTCTCGTCGACAATAGGAGCTCAGTCGACATATTATTCTACTCTACCCTTCAGAGCATGAAGCTCTCCAGCCAACATCTGACACCGGCGGATGGACCAGTGTACGGCTTCGATAACCATCTAGTTCATGTGATGGGCACGATTGCCATCTCAGTCACCATGGGGGAATTTCCAAGACAGGTGACGCATGAAGTCCAGTTCGTCATGGTAGATTCAAGCGCCACCTATAACGCTATTTTCGTGAGGCCCGTCCAGTCCATCTTCAAGGCCATTCCTTCGATACCTCACCTAGCCATAAAGTTCCCCACTCCGGAGGGAGTCGGAGTCATGCGTGGAAACCAGGAGGCCACCAGGAATTGTTATTCTAGGCAAGCACAACCAACCAAGGCCACCATGTTAAACATCGACGACTTCGACCTGCGCGACGAGACGATTTTGCAGCGGGGGATACCGATGGAAGGGCTGGTTGAAGTCCCCCTTTCTACGACATGCCCGGCTCGCACCGTCCAGTTCGGGTCACTCTTGTAACAGTCCAAATTTCTGAAACAGGAATTTTTGGGTGACACGGTCTGGGACACGGGCGTGTCCCAGGGCGTGTTAGAGGACACGGCCTGCGACACGGGCGTGTCGCAGGGCGTGTCACAGGACACGGCCTGCGACACGGGCGTGTCGCAGGGCGTGTCGAGGTGGTGTCAACGATCGGTCTTGGTGTCGACGATTTTTCGCTCGACGATGTGCCGAGAGGGGGCACACGGCCCAGGACACGGGCGTGTCCAAGGCCGTGTCGTGTGCTCGACGCCTTTTGCTCGACGATCGTCGAGTGTCGAGACGTGAGTGTCGAGTGTCGAGTGTTGAGTGTCGAGAGGTGGAACACGGTCTGTGATACGGGCGTGTCACAGGGCGTGTCAAATCGGGTCGACGAACTCAGCCCGCCGAAGGATTTCGACAGGGCGTGTCTTTGTGCCGTGTCAGGGCACACGGCCTGGGACACGGGCGTGTCACAGGCCGTGTGAAGTCTCGGGATGTTTTGGGATTTTTTTTCGCCCAGGCACACGACCACAGACACGGGCGTGTCTGAAGGCGTGTTGGTGATACGGCCGCGGACACGGGCATGTTCCATGGGCGTGTCACTGGTTTGGATAGGTCGGTTGACCACCGCTTGAGGCACACGGCCTGGGACACGGCCGTGTCACAGGTCGTGTCAGGTCAAATTTAGCATTTCTGGCAGTTTTTTGGCCGTCCATTTCTTCAGCTAGGATCCAAGGGCTGAAGCTTCTTTCCTCTTTTCCCTAAATGCCGAAACTGAGAACTTATTCTCATTTTTCCTTAGTCTTTATCTTTCTTCAAGTTAAGAGAGAGAAAGAGAGAGGAAGAAGGAGGAAGAAGGGGAAGGGCTGCTGCTGGCGGTGCTGTAGGTGACCGATGAGAAATCCTAAGCCGGCGTTGCGGAGGAAACGCTCTTGCGAGTCTTTCAAGCAAGTTTTGAGGTCATGGCACCGAAGCGATCGTCAAGGGTAACGACTTTTCTTCCTAGCCATGTGAAGGCTTCTTTTTGGCATATCTTGTGATTTCCCCCACCAAGAGGTGGCTGATTTTGGAAATCTTTGGGTGGATGCTTGAAATCCCCTTTGTTAGCATATAGATCCGGAAATGGAGTACGGAATAGGCATGCTGTGTGAAGCCCATCTGGACAGGTTGGTCTGGATTGGTGATGTTGCATACGAACCGGAGAAGACTCCGTGATAACGTGTAGTTTAAGGAGTCAACGGGTTATGCCTGCGAAAAGGAGTAGCAGGAAGTACTGTGGTGGTAGCCCAGGAAAATAGCCATGTGATGTTTTTGGGTCCAACCTGTGAATGAAGCACAGGAAGTACTGGTGTGACCAGGAAAGGCCCTTTGTGATGCTTGATGTCGTAGGGTGTCCACCTGTGAAGCGAGTAACAGGAAGTACTGGCATGATAGCCGGGAAAGACCCCTGACATTTGTGCTTGTGCGGTGTCCACCTGTGAAGAGAGTCACAGGAAGTACTGGGAGGCCCAGGAAAGACCCGCTGTTGTGCTAAGGAAATGGGTATCGAGAAATACCCAGGCTTGAATGCCAAGAACAGGATTGGTGAGACTGACCCGCGCCTTTGATATAGCCATAAGTACGCTGTACTCGGAGAAGGCAAGGCGATTTGAGCAACAGGGGGGTGGAGGATCCGACCTGCGCTATGTCCGTCCGACGTGAGACCAAAAGGTGTGGTCTGTTGGAGCGCATAACAAGAGTCTTCGGCCTGCGCGCCATGACACAATGGGGGGCTACGGGCCATCCCGATGTAGGAAGACTAACTCTGGCTGCACGCCATGGAGTAAATGCTCAAGAGATTTACCGTTGGGTTGTGACCCTGATACGGTGGTGGGCAAGAGCTTTGCCAGAACACCAAGAATGTGCCCTGAGTGCACGGACCGTTGGGCCGGGTGGCGAACGGTTGTGATGGCTTGTGTGCGTGAAAGCACATTTTGATGATATAGATTGTCATACTTGTGATTTAATATGCTTGCAGGGAAGAATACCGCTGCCCCGAGATAAGGGGTAGGGTCGTTATAATTTGGTCAGCTGAACGCTGACCGTTGCTTTTGTTTGCCACTGTTGGGTGGATTGTCCCTGTACAGGTGCAGGAGAGCCGAGCAGGACGCATAGAGGTTGATGTTCCTACTGTTGTTGCTATTGCTGTTGCTAGCCCTCGAAGGCTCTTTAGACATGTTGTGTGTTTTCTTTAATTGTGGCCGGCCTGCGCGCCAATCTGTTTAGGCCACTATTTGAAAGTCATGTAAGGCCCTAAGGCCAACTCCTTGTACTTGTTGTAAGACATTCCTGTTTTGTATAAAATGTGGAGTTTTATATTTTGGACATTCATGAGGAGTTCAAGTTGTAGTCTAGGCTTCCGCTAGAATGTTGTGTGATAGGTGCGATGCGCTACTCTGGTATCATCCTGTACCTTCACCGCCTGTTTTGTGATATATACTGTGGGGCCCCGGCCGGACCTTCTAGAATATACCATATGAATGGATGGGGTTGTTACATTTTTGGTATCGGTTGTCTTGGTCTTTCCCTCTCGAAGTTGTGGTCGACTTCTTTTGTGGGGTGGCGAGCACGTGTTTGTGCAAACCAACGTCTACGAATGAACTCCTGAATGTCCATGATAGGAATGCACATTTGTGTGTTTGAGGAACCTGCGTGTTCTTATTTTGTGTTGTTTGCTTGGGTACGACCGCTAATGTGTGTGTCTTGTCCACCTTTAGGTGACACAAAGTGGAGCTGGACCGTCTGAGTCCCAGCGTTCTGATGAAAGTACGCTGCCCCGAGATATAGATTGCCATACTTGTGATTTGATATGCCTACAGGGAAGAATACCGCTACCCCGAGATAAGGGGTAGGGTCGTTATAATTTGGTCAGCTGAACGCTGACCGTTGCTTTTGTTTGCCACCGTTGGGTGGATTGTCCCTGTACAGGTGCAGGAGAGCCGAGCGGGACGCATAGAGGTTGATGTTCCTACTGTTGTTGCTACTGCTGTTGCTAGCCCTCGAAGGCTCTTTAGACATGTTGTGTGTTTTCTTTAATTGTGGCCGGCCTGCGCGCCAATCTGTTTAGGCCACTGTTTGAAAGCCATGTAAGGCCCTAAGGCCAACTCCTTGTACTTGTTGTAAGACATTCCTGTTTTGTATAAAATGTGGAGTTTTATGTTTTGGACATTCATGAGGAGTTCAAGTTGTAGTCTAGGCTTCCGCTAGAATGCTGTGTGATAGGTGCGATGCGCTACTCTGGTATCATCTTGTACCTTCACCGCCTGTTTTGTGATATATATTGTGGGGGCCCGGCCGGACCTTCTAGAATATACCATATGAACGGATGTGGTTGTTACATTTTTGGTATCGGTTGTCTTTGTCTTTCCCTCTCGAAGTTGTGGTCGACTTCTTTTGTGGGGTGGCGAGCACCTGTTTGTGCAAACCAACGTCTACGAATGAACTCCTGAATGTCCATGATAGGAATGCACATTTGTGTGTTTGAGGAACCTGCGTGTTCTTATTTTGTGTTGTTTGCTTGGGTACGACCGCTAATGTGTGTGTCTTGTCCACCTTTAGGTGACACGAAGTGGAGCTGGGCCGTCTGAGTCCCAGCGTTCTGATGAAAGTACGGCACCAGCCGCGGTGCCTACACCTCCACCGTCTGCGGAACATGTGCGTTTAGTTACGGAGGCTTTATTTACCATGATCCAAGGCCAGCCCCTTAGGCAGGAGCAAGCGGCTGGGAGGCCAGAACAGGTGGCGGCAAGGCCTGAACCTGCGGTGGATGTGGCTCCTCGAGCGGCTGAGAAGCAGCTAACGCGGTTTATGAGTTTCCATCCGCCTACGTTTTCGGGAGCGGGAACTCCGACGCAGGCTGAGGATTGGTTATCGCGCGTCAAGCGAGTGATGACGGCGATTGGAACGGCGGAGCATCAGAAAGTTACCTTAGTTACCTTCTTACTTGAAGGAGAAGCTCGATTATGGTGGGATGAGATGGAGTTGCATCACTTGGCGGGTCGTCCTTTAACCCAAGTATCCATGGAAGAATTCTCCAGACTCTTCCTAGCGAAGCACCTTCCTGCGGCTCAGCGGATAGCCATGGAAAATGAATTCCAACGGTTGACCCAAGGTGATGGCAGTGTTGACGCGTACCTACATGAATTTACTCGCTTGGGGCGGTATGCGGGTTCTATATTTGCTGATGAACAGAGGAAGACCAACAGGTTCTATGAAGGACTGAGGGACGAGCTGAGGTTCCTTATGTCAAGTTCAGTGAACCAAGGTTTCCAAGCATTGGTTGACACTGCGAGCGCGCTGGAGAAGGATATGAAAAGGGTGCAAGGGAAGAGAGCTTTGGCTGTGGCGCAACCGGAGTGGAAGGCGCCCCGATCGGGAAAACCATTTTATAAGAAGAGATGGGGCAAGAAGTCCAAGTCTAGTGGACAAGCTCCTTCATCAGTTGCAACGGGAGCAACGTCAGGGGCTACCTCCAAGCCAGATACTCATATCTGCTTCAATTGTGGCCGAATGGGACATATTGCGCGAGATTGTCGGATGCCGCCAAAGAGTGAAAATAAGGCGGGAGCATCTTATGCGGAAAAAGAAAAGGCGGTGGTGGATTCCTCTGCCTCGCAGGCGCAACCCCGGGTCTACAATCTTGGCCTACAGGAGGCCATCAAGTAGAGTGACGTGGTCACAGGTATGAGTTTAGTTTTGCATATGCTTCTGTTTGTATGCTCTACTTAGGACATATATGTTTGCGGTTTGTGTGTGACATGTTTGTCATAGGCTTTGTGATGATTCGGGACATGCTGGCGCGAGCACTGTTTGATACGGGTGCATCGAATTCTTTTTTGTCTAGTGACTTTTTAACGCGGCTTGGGATACCTAGTCGTGCAAAGACAGAGAACGTCAGAGTGGTGTTGCCGAATGGCTGTTGGATGCTTGCGGATCAAGCTTGCGATGTGGCGGTGCAATTGGGAAGTCGGGAGTTTCGTTTGACAGCATTTGTTTTGCCAATATCGGAATTCGATGTGATTTTTGGGATGGATTGGCTTGCGGAGCAGCATGCTATGATTGATTGTCAGTCCAAAGAAATCACGTTGGGCCAGAATACCGAACAGGAGACAAAGTTCGCGGGTATGCGAGGAGTAGGCGGGATGTTGATGTCTGCACTCCAGGTAGTCAAGGCTGTTCGGAAGGGTGCGGAGTGTTACTTTGCACTAATTCAGGCTGTTGAGCCTAAGGCCAGTTTGTGCGAGGTTCCGATTGTGGCAGAATTTACAGATGTGTTTCCCACGGATCTTCCTGGGCTACCACCCCGGCGGGAGATTGACTTCACAATTGAGTTGGTGACAGGTGCGAAACCTGTGGCCCGCTCGCCATATCGCATTGCGCCAAAAGAGATGGCTGAGTTGAAGGTTCAACTACAAGAAATGCTGGAGCAAGGTTATATACGCCCAAGTATGTCACCTTGGAGCGCGCCTGTGCTTTTTGTAAAGAAGAAAGATGGTGGGTTGCGGTTGTGTATTGATTACCGTGAACTGAATAAGTTGACAGAGAAGAATAAGTATCCGATACCCCGGATTGATGAGTTATTCGATCAGCTGGTGGGCTCGACCGTCTATTCGAAGTTGGACCTGAAGTCTGGTTATTACCAGTTAAGAATTCGGGAAGGTGACATTCCCAAAACCGCATTTGGAACACGTTATGGGCACTATGAGTTCACAGTCATGCCATTTGGACTGTGCAATGCGCCCTCGGTGTTTATGGATCTGATGCACCGTATTTTTCGCGAGTACCTGGATCTGTTTGTGATTGTGTTCATTGATGACATCCTGGTGTACTCGAAGTCCAAAGCTGAGCATGGGATTCACTTGCGGTTGGTGTTGAACACATTGAGGCAAAATCAGCTATATGCCAAGTTCTCGAAGTGCGAGTTTTGGCTATCGTCAGTGGCATTTTTGGGCCATGTGGTGAGTGGAGCGGGCATTGCAGTGGATCCAGCGAAGATAAGGGCCATACAGGAGTGGCCAATGTTGTCTTCCATGGCCGAGGTCAGGAGTTTCCTTGGACTTGCGGGCTACTATAGAAGATTTGTGGAAAATTTCTCGTGGATCGCTTTGCCGCTAACCACATTGACGCAAAAAGATCAGAAATTCGTTTGGACGCCAGAGTGCGCACGAGCTTTTGAAGAGATGAAGGTTCGGTTGACCACGGCGCCGGTGTTGTCTTCGCCACGTGGAACCGACGGATTTGTGATTTATAGTGATGCCTCAGGGAGCGGCTTAGGCTGCGTTCTTCTGCAGAATGGAAAGGTTATTGCTTATGGCTCACGCCAGCTGAAGGTGCACGAGCGAAATTATCCCGTCCATGATTTAGAACTAGCGGCGGTGATTTTTGCACTCAAGTTGTGGTGACACTACCTTTATGGAGTGAAGGTGGAAATTTATACAGACCACAAGAGCCTAAAGTACCTATTGGAGCAGAAAGACTTGAACATGCGACAACGAAGGTGGTTGGAATTCCTTGGGGACTACACTTTCGAGATTCACTATACGCCCGGGAAGGGGAATGTTGTCGCGGATGCGTTGAGTCGGAGGGTTCCGGCTAGAGCGAACTGGTTACAAAGGCATGATGAACGTCTTATCCAGGAGTTGGAAGCATTAGAGATCTATTGTGTTGACAAGAATTCCACTGCCACTGCATGTTTGAACTGGACTGAGGTGCAATGTGACCTGGCAGACCGAGTTCGACGGGCAACGGAGTTGGATGAAGATCTCTTATGCTATGTGAATGAAGGGCTAGAGAACAAATTCACCTGGAATGACGGTCTTTTGCAGAAAGTAGGCCGTTTGTGCGTCCCGAATGTGGGGAAATTGAGGGAAGAACTGATGTATGAAGCGCATTATACAAAATATTCCATTCATCCCGGGAGCACGAAGATGTTCAACGATATGAAGAAGCTATTCTGGTGGCCAGGGCTCAAGAAAGATGTTGCCCTTTATGTCTTTAAATGCCAAATATGTGCGATGGTGAAGGCGGAATGCCAAAAGCCGGGCGGTTATTTGAAGTCACTGCCGATCCCAGAATGGAAATTTGATGATATTTCCATGGATTTTGTGCATGGGTTACCAAGATCGCAGCGAGGAAATGATTCCATTTGGGTAATTGTGCACCGGCTAACAAAAGTAGCACATTTTCTCCCGAACATGCGGGATGATTCAGTTGAAAGTTTGGCAAAGTTATATGTTGACCAGATTGTACGGCTTCACGGTGTTCCTCGGAGCATCGTAAGTGATCGGGATGGGCGATTTACGTCAAATGATTGGAGGCTAGTTCACCGACTGTTGGGCACGAAATTGACTTTCAGTACGACATTTCATCCCCAAACGGATGGCCAAACTGAACGTACCAACAGAACAATGGAGGACATGCTCCGAATGTGCGCCCTTAACTTCGGAAAGAGATGGGAAGATCATCTCTATATTGTAGAGTTTGCATATAATAACAGCTACCAGGCGAGCATTGGGATGACACCATATGAAGCTCTATATGGAAGGAAGTGTCGTACTCCCTTAGCTTGGGTAGAAGCGGGCGAAGCTCGGGTTTTTAAACCAAATGAGGTTGATGAAGCAAACTCAACCATCCGAACTATTCGAGAGAGATTGCTTATTGCTCAAGATCGACAAGCGAAGTACTACAACGCCAAGCACCGGAACGTGGAATTTGCGGTTGGCGATTGGGTTTACTTGAAGATCAAACCATTCAAAGGTGTCTCCAGGATTCGACGATTGAAAAAGTTGAGTCCAAGATATTTGGGTCCTTTTGAAGTGGTTGAGCGAGTTGGCGAAGCGGCTTATCGGCTAGCTCTGTCGGCAGACTTGGATGGATTACATGATGTATTTCACATCTCGGTGCTTCGGAAGGCCGTGAAAGATCCAGCTCAAGTGATCGCGGATGATCGTGTGCCGGTGGAGTATGGGCTAACAATGAAAGTTAGACCCATTCAGATTGAAGATCGAGCCGAGAAACAGTTGAGGAACAAGACGGTCGCCATGGTGAAAGTCCGATGGGACAACTGCGGCTGTGAAGAACTGTCATGGGAGCGAGAGCAAACCATGCGAGAAGAGTTCCCTGAGCTGTTTTTGTAATCTCTCGAGAGGCTGTTGTAACATAAAATTTTGTATGTTGTAACTTATTTCTTGCTGGTTACTGTTGCCTTCCAGTGTCTGAATTTCGAGGACGAAATTTCTTGTAGGAGGGGAGGATTGTAACAGTCCAAATTTATGAAACAGGAATTTTTGGGTGACACGGCCCGGGACACGGGCGTGTCCCAGGGCGTGTCAGAGGACACGGCCTGCGACACGGGCGTGTCGCAGGGCGTGTCGAGGTGGTGTCGACGATCGGTCTTGGTGTCGACGATTTTTCGCTCGACGATGTGCCGAGAGGGGGCACACGGCCCAGGACACGGGCGTGTCCAAGGCCGTGTCGTGTGCTCGACGCCTTTTGCTCGACGATCGTCGAGTGTCGAGACGTGAGTGTCGAGTGTCGAGTGTTGAGTGTCGAGAGGTGGAACACGGCCTGTGACACGGGTGTGTCACAGGGCGTGTCAAATCGGGTCGACGAACTCAGCCCACCGAAGGATTTCGACAGGGCGTGTCTTTGTGTCGTGTCAGGGCACACGGCCTGGGACACGGGCGTGTCACAGGCCGTGTGAAGTCTCGGGATGTTTTGGGATTTTTTTCGCCCTGGCACACGGCCACAGACACGGGCGTGTCTGAAGGCGTATTGGTGACACGGCCCCGGACACGGGCGTGTTCCATGGGCGTGTCACTGGTTTGGATAGGTCGGTTGACCACCGCTTGAGGCACACGGCCTGGGACACGGCCGTGTCACAGGCCGTGTTAGGTCAAATTTAGCATTTCTGGCAGTTTTGTGGCCGTCCATTTCTTCAGCTAGGATCCAAGGGCTGAAGCTTCTTTCATCTTTTCCCTAAAGGCCGAAACTGAGAACTTATTCTCATTTTTCCTTAGCCTTTATCTTTCTTCAAGTTAAGAGAGAGAAAGAGAGAAGAAGAAGGAGGAAGAAGGGGAAGGGCTGCTGCTGGCGGTGCTGTAGGTGACCGACGAGAAATCCGAAGCCGGCGTTGCGGAGGAAACGCTCTTGCGAGTATTTCAAGCAAGTTTTGAGGTCATTGCACCGAAGCGGTCGTCAAGGGTAACGACTTTTCTTCCTAGCCATGTGAAGGCTTCTTTTTGGCATATCTTGTGATTTCCCCCACCAAGAGGTGGCTGATTTTGGAAATCTTTGGGTGGATGCTTGAAATCTCCTTTGTTAGCATATAGATCCGGAAATGGAGTATGGAATAGGCATGCTGTGTGAAGCCCATCTGGACAGGTTGGTCTGGATTGGTGATGTTGCATACGAACCGGATAAGACTCCGTGATAACGTGTAGTTTAAGGAGTCAACGGGTTATGCCTGCGAAAAGTAGTAGCAGGAAGTACTGGGGTGGTAGCCCAGGAAAATAGCCATGTGATGTTTTTGGGTCCAACCTATGAATGAAGCACAGGAAGTACTGGTGTGACCAGGAAAGGCCCTTTGTGATGCTTGATGTCGTAGGGTGTCCACCTGTGAAGCGAGTAACAGGAAGTACTGGCATGATAGCCCTGACATTTGTGCTTGTGCGGTGTCCACCTGTGAAGAGAGTCACAGGAAGTACTGGGAGGCCCAGGAAAGACCCGTTGTTGTGCTAAGGAAATGGGTATCGAGAAATACCCAGGCTTGAATGCCAAGAACAGGATTGGTGAGACCGACCCGCGCCTTTGATATAGCCATGAGTACGCTGTACTCGGAGAAGGCAAGGCGATTTGAGCAACGGGGGGTGGAGGATCCGACCTGCGCTATGTCCGTCCGACGTGAGACCAAAAGGTGCGGTCTGTTGGAGCGCATAGCAAGAGTCTTCGGCCTGCGCGCCATGACACAATGGGGGGCTACGGGCCATCCCGGTGTAGGAAGACTAACTCCGGCTGCACGACATGGAGTAAATGCTCAAGAGATTTACCGTTGGGTTGTGACCCTGATACGGTGGTGGGCAAGAGCTTTGCCAGAACACCAAGAATGTGCCCTGAGTGCACGGACCGTTGGGCCGGGTGGCGAACGGTTGTGATGGCTTGTGTGCGTGAAAGCACATTTTGATGATATAGATTGCCATACTTGTGATTTGATATGCCTGCAGGGAAGAATACCGCTGCCCCAAGATAAGGGGTAGGGTCGTTATAATTTGGTCAGCTGAACGATGACCGTTGCTTTTGTTTGCCACTGTTGGGTGGATTGTCCCTGTACAGGTGCAGGAGAGCCGAGCGGGACGCATAGAGGTTGATGTTCCTACTGCTGTTGTAACGACCCGGCCCTTTAGACCAAGTCCGCCCGGCCCACCAGTAGCTCTGTTGGAAGAGAGTGTTATCAAGGGTTGCGGGTTCGATACCTAGCGCCAACAACGCGCCTTGCTGAAAAACAGGCGGGAGAGGCGTTGGGGTGTATTGGGCTGCAGCCCTGTAACGTTGTCACGGGTGGTCCAAGCTGTTCGGCCCATGTGGGGTACGACAGCCTCTGAGTCCTAGGCTGGGCCGTTACAGCGCACCCCGTGGGGGCCTGCCCCCCTCACGAAGAAGTCGCGAGTAGCCCTCGTGCAACCTAAGCCGCGAGCCCGACTCGCGCACCCCGTGGGGGCCTGCCCCCCTCACGAAGAAACCACGAGCAGCCCTCGTACAACCTAAGCCGCGAGCCCGACTCGCGCACCCCGTGGGGGCCTGCCCCCCTCACGAAGAAGCCGCGAGCAGCCATCGCGCAAACTCATATATGAACTAGAGCCGCGCAAACAAAGTCGCGGACTAAAAACGCGCTAACGAAGCCAAACTAATGTCATACAAGACAGCTGAGAAGACATGAAGAGAATAATGTCAAACAAAACAACTGAAATGATCTGGCAAAGGGCAAATAGCGCCTAGTTGCGATAATAACAAATGTCGAACAAAAAATCAATACGATCGGCTAAAACGACAAAGTACAAATACACAGCTGCGAAAACAAAAGACTACTACTTGTCGTCCAAGCCAAAACGCTCGTCTTCAGAAACGTCGGCAAAGCTGAGGCCGGATGTGTCACATCCCAGACTCTTGCTAACTAGGCGAAAAGCCTTCGACACACCGCGCCAAAGCGCCAGCTCACGAACATCGTCCATCTGTGGCTCCACCTCCTTGGATCAAATCTCATCATGAAACTCCTCTGCAATCAAACTGCGGTCTCGCATGTAGTCCAGCGAGTCCAGGTGCTCTGCAAGTCTTGCAGCCTTCAGCTCCGATGCATGGCTGTCGGAGGACAACATCTTTACTTGGGTCTTCGCCGCCCATAGCTGAGTGTCGAGGCCGGTGACCTCCTCTCATGCCGCCTGCAACTGGGTCTCCAAGCCCAAAGTCTCCTCCTTCGAGTGCTTCAACATCTGGGTGGTCCTCTCCACCAAAGTTTTCTCCACCTCCAAAACCGCGTGTGCGTCCTCTAGCTCGGACTTCAGCACTGACCCAGTCCGGCGAAACCGCGCAACGTCCCGATCATGCTCCTCCTTCAAGGAGGCAAGCAAGCTCGACGTCAACCAGAGCTTCTCCCGAAGGACAAGGTACTCATCCTTCAAACTCATATAATGGTCATTCCAGGTCAGCGCAATCTGGGCTCGAGTCTCTATCTGCACAAAAAAAGGGCGGAAGTTAGCACTGAATAATGAAGATGACAAAAAAATCTCCACAACAAGCCAAGGCACTTACTGCATCACTCATTGCCCTCGACAAGGAGGACATCCGAGGGGCCACCACCTCCGAACACACCCGAGGAACTGAGGACGCAAGTATCTGCACCCCGGGAGTTGGCTCAGGACATACATCAGCCTGGGTGCATGGGCGCGGCCCGCAGCCGCGCAGCAAGGACGCGCCCCACCACGTTCAGCGTCTTTGCCGGCCGACACTTTTTCGGCAATTTGCTCCTGATACCTTGGAAACACCGCCCTTCGCCGCCTCCATCTTCTCGCCAGAGGTAGTCATGACAGCAGGATAGGAAGAATAGCGGGAAAATCCTCCTTCTTTCGCTCACTTCGCACCCAGATAACAAGGATTTGGGGGCAATTGATGAGTTACATCATCATTTATAAGGCATGCTCCCCCATGATCTCCCTCCAAAATGGGAGATCATGGGGTTGACTAGTCAACCCCACCTCCCATAATGAGGAGAACATGAGGGTGGGGCCCACTCCCTCTCTCTCCACTAAAACCACCCCCATTGGGAGGTAACTGCCAGCAGCCGCCGCCGCCACTTGCTAGCCGCCGCTGCCGCCGGAGGAGTGTTCGTCGCCGGCCGGGCAGCAGTCGTCGGACAGGTCGCGGCCCGTCGGCGGCCGCCAGGCAGGCTGCAGCCGGCTAGGCCGCGGCCAGGGCGCCGCTAGCCAGGCTGCGGCCGGCCTGGCCGCTCCATCCGACCAGCCCGCCGCCGGCTAGGCCGTTCCCGCCGGCCAGCCCGCCGCCGGCCGGGCCGCGGGCGGCCGGGTCGCGCCCGTCGGCATGGCCGCGGGCGCCGGCCGGGTCGCGGGCGCCGGCCGGGCCGCGGGCGCCGGCCGGGCCGTGGGCGCCGACCGGGCCGCGGGTGTCGGCCGGGCCGCTACCGCAAGCCAGGCCGCCCCTTGGCCAGCCACCGCCGGCGCTTGGCCGCCCCACCGCCGTCGGCGGCTTACCCACTGTCCGATCGTGGTGGGCTTTCCTCACCATCCGATCTGGGGGGTAACCACCCACTAGCCCACTATCTTGGTGGTGGGGCCCGCCATGATCCTCTCCCGGAGGCTATAAAAGGAGCCCTAGGGCCTCCTCATTCTTTAACTTTGGGCTCCTGGTCATCTTTTTTCTCAGGTCAGAGCTCTGCCAGACTCCTCCCTCAGGTCATCCTCCAGCCAACTCGAGCCACCGCGAGCCACCACGAACCACCAGAGCACCACCAGTCGGAAAATGCCCAAGTCCCAGAGCGAGCAGAGGAGGATGAAGACGATCCTTTCAAGTAGGCACACGGCGGACCCGCAATCCAAGCTACAGAGCACCAGTGCCACTGTTGAGATTATATTAGCCAGCAGGACACGCGTGTGTGGGACCGCATGTTTGGGCTTTCCCCATCGCGTTCCAGGTCTGGGTGTTGACCCCGGTGGGCCCCCTTGTGGCGGAATATCCTCGCGGTCCTGTGGTTGGGGGTTGTCCCACATCGCCTGCAGCAGGCGATCCTTTGTGTTTATGTATCCCCGTCCCCCCTTACCATTACCTCGGGGTTTTGGGAAGATGTGTGGTGACGGGTGGTTTCCACATGGTATCAAAGCGAGGTTGTCCTGCTACGGGGGTGTGTTGAGATTATATTAGCCAGCAGGACACGTGTGTGTGGGCTTTCCCCATCGCGTTCCAGGTCTGGGTGTTGACCCCGGTGGGCCCCCTTGTGGCGGAATATCCTCGCGGTCCTGTGGTTGGGGTTAGTCTCACATCGCCTGCAGCAGGCGATCCTTTGTGTTCATGTACCCCCGTCCCCCCTTACCATTACCTCGGGGTTTTGAGAAGATGTGTGGTGACGGGTGGTTTCCACATGGTATCAGAGCTAGGTTGTCCTGCTGTGGGGGTGTGTTGAGATTATATTAGCCAGCAGGACACGTGTGTGTGGGACCGCATGTTTGGGCTTTCCCCATCGCGTTCCAGGTCTGGGTGTTGACCCCGGTGGGCCCCCTTGTGGCGGAATATCCTCGCGGTCCTGTGGTTGGGGTTAGTCCCACATCGCCTGCAGCAGGCGATCCTTTGTGTTCATGTACCCCCGTCCCCCCTTACCATTACCTCGGGGTTTTGGGAAGATGTGTGGTGACGGTTGGTTTCCACAGCCACCACTCGAATTCTAGTAACCAAAACGCTCCCGCGACGCAGCCTATTTCCCGCGGGGAGCTGTAGTCCTCTTCTCTCACCTCAAGTTGTAACGGGAGCGGTCTGTCGCCCCGATTCTCCAAACACACTGTAACCGCAAGCAGCTAGTGGATTTTGACCGACATTGATCCGGTCACGTGGTTTTTTACCCAATTGAGGAATTTTTCCACGTCATCACATCTTGAGTCGATCTTTCCTTTTCTCTAACTGTGTGCGCGCTCGACCGCCCCGCAAGCTAAGGCGGTCCAATTGAATACGGTCCGACTGGGGCATCGAGTTAGCCCGCAACAAATGGAATGCTTGATGTTGTAGGAATCTCATTCTTGTTGTACGTCGCGGACTTGAGCGGAATTTGGTGGCGAGGCGATGGCTTGGAGGCAGCTTGAATGTGGCTTGAATGTGGCTTGTAGGAGGAATCCGGCAGAACTCTAGACTGAGGAAGAAGAAAGTTGTGGAGCCAAAAAATGAGAAATGAGGAGGTCTGAGGCTTCTTTTATAACTCCTAGGAGATGGTTACGGTGGTTATGCGGCTATTCGCACACTGTAACCACCAGCATAATTATTTTTAGTATAGTTAGGGTGTGTATTTTGATCATTTAATTCGATGTTCGCAGACTAATATTTAATAAAAATATCCCCTCAATAACCATAATGGTTAGTGGGTAGTTACGCATAAGTCGGAGGGCGATGATTATACTGTAGCGATCGAACGACGGGGAAGGGCCGCCATGCAAAGGCGGTCAAATCGTCGGCGACGTCCCCGACCCCCCGCCTCCCACGCCCGACTATGCCCGGCCGCCCCCGGTCCCCCGCCTCCTGCACCCTGCACCAGCCTCTCGCGCAAGCGCTGCACGCACAATTAAGCGTTGCACGCATAGCAGAACACGCGCATAAGTGCAGCGTGCGTAGCTGCGCGCGAGAACAGGCGATGCATGCATAACAGCACGCTCCTCGCACGTGCAAGTTGCCTCGCATCGACGGCCACATCCGTTGTCGGGCACCCTGCCCGGGCTACCCGGACCGCCCGGGGGCACGCCCGTCATTTCCTGAAATTGGTGATCCGTGTGACTGTAATGGAACGACGTCATTTGCCAACATAAATTTCGCATCTGCGTAATTACCACCATACTCCTCCAGAAAATTATAAGAAAACTCACAGGGGCTCCTTTGGATACAAGCAACTTCAGAGGCTAAAGCTCTGACGTTTTTCGACGAGCACGTTGGATTTAGATCGTTCTTAAGCCCGAAATTTGTTCTGCTCCCTCACTAGGTCGTCAAGTGTGCAACACTCAACGTTGCAGGGACAAACACTTTTTCCAAAAGAACACTTTCATCCAAGTCCCAAAGATCTCTCCCCAGACTCATTGGACGCTCTTGTGAGAACATCATATACTTAGCTTATTTTTTATTATTCTTGTGCTCAAAGCTTTGTAACGGAGAAGTGACATGTCACCCTTTGAGGAAAATGTCAACTATTGTAAACTCAAACAAAATAATGTATTTTGGCCGGACACAGACCCGGTCACGGTGTTTTTCACCCTCTTCGGGTTTTTCACGTAAAAAAAACTTGTTGTCATTTGTTTTTTTTCATTGACTATTTGTGCGTTCGGTCCAATTCCGAGCTAAGGCGGTCTGATTCTCCAAAACGGGGAAAAACCGGATGACTCGCAAAAGTTTGGCACCATTTGTGGGAAAGTGTTCCTAGAAGCTCTGAAGAATATCAAGAAACAACGCTTTTCACACGCAAGCCCCCTAAGCCAGCAGCAACAGAGCCAGAAAAGGTTCGTCGCTTGACCCACACTGCGGTTCCCATAGAAGCACCGCGAGGCGCGGGGAGCACGCTCTCAGGCATGGAAGTGAAGATAATTGCAGGGTCCCCTTGTACAACCCCGTATTCGCGAAGAGTGGGCCCACAGAGGTACAGAAGCGTTTTTAAGCTTTTTGGAGATTTTGCACTCTTGGTGGCCAATTTTGGCTCTAGCTTGGAAATATACTAGTAGGGGGAGGAAAAATCGGCCTCCCCCAGTGGCCCTTTTTGGGGGGGCCGGGGTCTCGCCCCTGCCCCCCTGCTCGCGGCTTGGTGGGGCGAGACCGGCCAAGGCCGGGGGTCTCGCCCCTGCCCGCGGCTTGGTGGGGCGAGACCGGCCAAGGCCGGGGGTCTCGCCCCTGCCCGCGGCTTGGTGGGGCGAGACCGGCCAAGGCCGGGGGTCTCGCCCCTGCCCGCAGCTTGGTGGGGCGAGACCGGCCAAGGCCGGGGGTCTCTCCCCTTCCCGCGGCTTGGTGGGGCGAGACCGGCCAAGGCCGGGGGTCTCGCCCCTACCCGCGGCTTGGTGGGGCGAGACCAGCCAAGGCCGGGGGTCTCGCCCCTGCCCGCGGCTTGGTGGGGCGAGACCGGCCAAGGCCGGGGGTCTCGCCCATTCCCTCGTCACCCATGTGCTCGGCCCCTAGGTGGATGAGGGGCGGGGTGGTTTTTACCCCTTTACCACCCAGCGTGGATGTTTTTTATTGGCCCAAGGTGTATTTGGCGTAGGGGTATTTCGGGCATTTTGGCCAATGAGATTTGGAAAACTATAAATAGACCCCCTTGGGTGCCTTTGGAGAAAGAGATTTTTAGCTTCCTCCTCCCTTAGCTTCTTCTTGGTAGAGTGGAGAGAGCTCTACAAGGCACCCTAGCTCAGGCATTGGCTAGGGAGGGGAAGTGCTCAGGTAGCCTTCCGGGTATGAGGTGGGACCTCCGCGCTAGAGCCGAGGATCTATTCCTAGCTTCTTGATCTTTGGTCCGTGACGTTCCTCCGGGTGTAGTAGGTGTGAGGTCACCCCTTTATAGGGACCCTGAACTCCATAGAGGTCAATTTTGGCTTCAACACTTTGGTGCGGTGAGCGTGGAGAGTGACCAGCACAGAAGATCTCGGGAGAGTATCATGACTGGAGGTCAAGGAGGTAGTGATGATCTCGGCGAGCTCCCCAGCCCAGGACTCTTTGTGGGGAGGCAAGAGTTCATGGCCTCCATCCAAGGCATCATGGAGATGCTGCGAAGCATTGCTCCTCAGGGTGGCAGCTCCACCCCGACCCCCCAGGAGCTAGCTCCCCCCTCGACGAGTCGACTCCCAGGGGTCTAGGCGAGATGACCCCAGCGGGGGGGGGGGGGGGGGGGGAAGGAAGTGCACCAGGAAGAAGGCCAGGGAAGGAGAGGATGGGAGATGTGGTCGAGCGAGACCTCACCGGCCGGGAGCTGTTCTCCAGCCCTGCGAGTGCTAACCTCCCAGGCGAACAGGTCGCGTGAGTGGAAGTGGCGAGACCACCCCTTAGGGGGTCACCCTTCAGCGAGCTGATCATCTCAGCTCCCGTTCCCGAGGGGTTCAGAGAGCCAGACATGGCTTACTATACCGGGAAGGATGACCCCGTTCAGCATCTGCAGTGGTTCGAGGATGCCGTCTCCATCAGGCCGATGATGGACGCCTTCAAGTGTCGCCTCTTTGCGATCACGTTGAAGGAGAAGGCAAGGGACTGGTTTCATCAACTCCCTCCAAGGTCGATCTATGGGTTCGAGGACTTGAGCCGGAGCTTTCAGCTTCGCTTCTCCACCTCCAAGAAGAGGAAGAGGAGTCCTGAGTCCATCTTCCTGATAAGGCAGGGGGCCGAGGAGTCACTGGCCCGTTACGTTGACAGGTTCCAAGAAGAGATCCTGGAGGTCCAGGAGATGTCAGGGTATGCTCTCCAGATGGACTTCACCGTTGGGCTGAAGGAGGGCTTCTTCAAGATGAGCTTGACCCGGAAGGCCCCCCTTTCCTTCGAGGAGCTGATGGAAAGGGCGGCAGAGGAGATTGCCATGGAGGCGGCCAACCCGACATTTGTCAAGAAGTTGGCAAAGCTAACAGAGATGGAGGCAAAGGAGCAAGGTGGCTCGAGACCTCAGGAAGGAAGAAGGAGAGAGGAGCGGAGAGCTCGGGAGGGTCCAGAGCCAGGTTGGAGGCAGCAGGGAGAACCCGTACAGGGCCCCGGAAGAGGTTACGTCCAAGATGGGGGAAACTTCCATGGGGGCCAAGTGAGGTTCAACTTCCAGAGGCAAGCCCCTAGGCAGCTCCTACCCCCACCACAGCAAGCAATGGAGATTGGTCGAAGGGAGAGGAGGAACCGCCAGGGAAGGAGAAGGGTCAGGGTAGAGTTGTCGTACTGTGACTTCCACCAGGTGGAGGGGCACGCCACAGCTACCTGCCCCGAGTTCCTGGAGGTGAGGGGGCGAGAGGCCCTGCCCAGCCACAGCCACCTGTGCGGGTTGAAGAGGTTCTGCCCAGAGAAGGAGGGGATGATGTGTGTGAGGACCGGGTCGATGTCGGACCCCGAGGCGGTATAACGGTGATCCACGGTGGAGTGGGGGTTGAGGCCACTTGGAAGGCAAGCATCCATGTCATGTACCGAAGGAGCGTCGCCTCAACCTCCCAGACACCGCCCTAGGAGGAGAAGATCACCTTCTCGGTGAAGGACCTGTCGGATCATGAGGATCCGTTCTGCGATGCGTTGGTCATCCAGACGGCCATCGAAGGTTATACCGTCTCTTGGATCTTGGTTGACAACGGGAGCTCCGTCAACATCGTTTTCAGGAAGGCGTTTGACGAGATGAAGGTAGAACCAATGAGGGTGTTGGCCTCAGACGGACCCCTGTTTGGATTTTCAGTGGAGAGGAAGGAAGTGGAAGGTGGAGTCGGACTCCAAGTAAAGTTGGGAGGGGCTTCAAGGAACTGCCGGTTCGTCATTGTTGACGCTCCAAGCAGCTACAACGCCATCTTCGGAAGGTCCATCATCAGCGCCTTCCGTTGCGTGCCATCTTCCTTCCACCAGTGCCTCAAGTTCAGCTCCGGAGGGATCCAGGTCAGAGTCAAGGGAGACTCCAGGATGGCGAGGCAGTGTTACGTCACGGCCGTCAACACCATCTCTTGGTTGGCCAAGGCAGAGGAGATGGAGAAGGTCATGGAGAGCTTGAGCAAGATGGAAGTGTCCAAGGAGAAGGAGGCGGATGACGACCACCGGGCCCAGACCCCCTGAGGAAGCCTTCCTACGACAGAGTCATGTATGTATCTTATGTTGTGATGAGTCCAACCCTCGACCAACTGAGTCGGGGGGGGGGGGTCATGTAACTCGTATTTTCCCCGTTTGAGGATGTAGGATTTGATAAGGTTTGATTGAGGTGCCTAGTCCTTTTGCTCCGAGACGGTCCTGCTGCCCAGGCTCTCACTAGCTGGGCAGGGTCGGTGGTACCTCTCGTGGATGCCTAAAGGTCTCACCTCGAGATGGATTCCGCTGCCAGGCTCTCACCTAGCTGGCAGGGCAGGTTGATCTCTCGGAGGGTGGGTAGGTCTCACCTCGAGATGAATTCCGCTGCCAGGATCTCACCTAGCTGACAGGGCAGGTTGATCTCTCGGAGGGTGGGTAGGTCTCACCTCGAGATGGATTTCGCTGCCAGGCTCTCACCTAGCTGGCAGGGCAGGTTGATCTCTCGGAGGGTGGGAGGTCTCACCTCGAGATGGATTCTGCTACCAGGCTCTCACCTAGCTGGCAGGGCAGGTTGATCTCTCGGAGGGTGGGGTAAGTCTCACCTCGAGATGGATTCCGCTGTCAGGCTCTCACCTAGCTGGCAGGGCAGGTTGATCTCTCGGAGGGTGGGGTAGGTCTCACCTCGAGATGGATTCCGTTGTCAGGCTCTCACCTAGCTGGCAGGGCAGTTTGATCTCTCAGAGGGTGGGTAGGTCTCACCTCGAGATGGATTCCGCTGTCAGGCTCTCACCTAGCTGGCAGGGCAGGTTGATCTCTTGGAGGGTGGGGTAGGTCTCACCTCGAGATAGATTCCGCTGTCAGGCTCTTACTAGCTGACAGGGCTGGTTGATCTCTCGTGGAAGCCAAGTTTTTTACCCGGAGGAGGTCTCGCCACCCAGGCTCCCATAGCTGGCATGACAGGTTGACCCCTCCGGGAGGTGAAGTGTCGTTTACCCGGAGGAGGTCTCGCCACCCAGGCTCCCATAGCTGGCATGGCAGGTTGACCCCTCCGGGAGGTGAAGTGTCCTTTACCCGGAGGAGGTCTCGCCACCCAGGCTCCCATAGCTGGCATGGCAGGTTGACCCCTCCGGGAGGTGAAGTGTCCTTTACCCGAAGGAGGTTTCGCCACACAGGCTCCCATAGCTGGCATGACAGGTTGACCCCGCAGGAAAGTTACACTCCGCGAATACGTTGGGTTGGATATTTCTTTCCGAGCTTGTGCCAATCTCGAAAAGAGCGGGGATTATGTACAACCCCGTATTCGCGAAGAGTGGGCCCACAGAGGTACAGAAGCGTTTTTAAGCTTTTTGGAGATTTTGCACTCTTGGTGGCCAATTTTGGCTCTAGCTTGGAAATATACTAGTAGGGGGAGGAAAAATCGGCCTCCCCCAGTGGCCCTTTTTGGGGGGGTCGGGGTCTCGCCCCTGCCCCCTGCCCGCGGCTTGGTGGGGCGAGACCGGCCAAGGCCGGGGGTCTCGCCCCTGCCCGCGGCTTGGTGGGGCGAGACCGGCCAAGGCCGGGGGTCTCTCCCCTTCTCGCGGCTTGGTGGGGTGAGACCGGCCAAGGTCGGGGGTCTCGCCCCTGCCCGCGGCTTGGTGGGGAGAGACCGGCCAAGGCCGGGGTCTCGCCCCTGCCCGCGGCTTGGTGGGGCGAGACCGGCCAAGGCCGGGGGTCTCGCCCCTGCCCGCGGCTTGGTGGGGCGAGACCGGCCAAGGCCAGGGGTCTCGCCCCTGCCCGCGGCTTGGTGGGGCGAGACCGGCCAAGGCCAAGGGTCTCGCCCCTGCCCGCGACTTAGTGGGGCGAGACCGGCCAAGGCCGGGGGTCTCGCCCCTGCCCTCGTCACCCCTGTGCTCGGCCCCTAGGTGGATAAGGGGCGGGGTGGTTTTTACCCCTTTACCCCCCCCCCCCGGCGTGGATGTTTTCTATTGGCCCAAGGTGTATTTGGCGTAGGGGTATTTCGGGCATTTTGGTCCATGAGATTTGGAAAACTATAAATAGACCCCCTTGGGTGCCTTTGGAGAAGGAGATTTTTAGCTTCCTCCTCCCTTAGCTTCTTCTTGGTAGAGTGGAGAGAGCTCTCCAAGGCACCCTAGCTCAGGCATTGGCTAAGGAGGGGAAGTGCTCAGGTAGCCTTCCGGGTGTGAGGTGGGACCTCCGCGCTAGAGCCGAGGGTCTATTCCTAGCTTCTTGATCTTTGGTCTGTGACGTTCCTCCGAGTGTAGTAGGTGTGAGGTCACCCCTTTTTAGGGACCCCGAACTCCACAGAGGTCAATTTTGGCTTCAACACCCCTGCCATGGCTAGACAGGCACAACGCGAGGAAGGCCACCCCGACAAAAGGGCACAGAGGGACAACACCATTTGCTTCGGGTACGGAGACATGTTAAGGGTGTGCAAGCCACATCAAGTCCCCCTCGTCATCAGTGCGGGGATAGGAGATCCTTGCCTCAAAGTTAAGAGGATTCTCGTGGACAATGAAAGCTCGGTCGACGTCCTTTTCATGTCTGCATTCTGGAGCATAGGGATCCGCGAAGAATCTCTTTGTTCGGCGAATGAACCCGTATGTGGATTCAACAACCGACCAGTCCTGGTGCAAAGTGTGATCTTTCACCCGGATCATGGGAAAATACCAGAGACAAGCAATCTGCAACATCTAGTTCATGGTCGCATAGTGCAACTTCGCCTATAACGCCATTTTCGACAAGCCTCTACAAATTGTGTTTGGAGTGGTTCCCTCCATTCTGTATCTGCGATGAAGTTCTTGACACCCGGCGGCATAGGCATTATTCAGGAGAATCGGGCGATGGCACAGATCTGTTATCTAAACCAAGTTCAGTCGTTGCAAGGAGAAACCCAACACATCAAAAATTTCAATCTACGGAACGAAGCCACAATGCAACGGGCAACATCAATGGAGGGCCTAATCGATCACGCAAAAGATCCTGCTCACACAGTGCTGATCGAGTCACTCTTGTTCCCGAAAGAGCAAGGGGAATACATGAACTTCTTACGCGCAAATCAGGACATATTTATGTGGAGTCCCAAGGACATGCTAGGAGTGGATTTGTGAATCATCATGAACTCATTAAATATCAACCCAACATGCAAACTCGTAGTCCAAAAAAGCACACTCGAGCGTCTCTAGGCCATCGAGGAGGAAGTAAGCAAGCTTTTGGCTACACAATTCATTTGGGAAGCAGCATATCCTACTTGGCTCGCCAACATGGTCATGGTAAAAAATGCTTCAGGAAAGTGAAGGATGTGCGTCGACTACGACAATCTCAACTAAGCTTATCCAAAGGACAACTTAACTCTCCCTCGCACCGATCAACTCGTGGACGCAATAGTCGGGCACGAACTCCTTAGCTTCAAGGATGCCTACTTAGGGTATAATCAAATCCGAATGAACTCGGTGGATGAAGAGAACACTACCTTTTGCACAAACAAAGGGGTGTACTGTTACAAAGTAATGCATTTCAGACTAAACAACGCCGGAGCTACCTACCAAAGGTTGATAAATCAAGTGTTCAAGGATCTCATCAGACAATTTATGGAGGTTTACGTCAATGATATGCTAGTAAAGAGCGTCCAACGGGGCCACCACCTAGAAGACCTGAATAAGTATTTTCAACTTCTCTGTTGTTTCCAACTACGCCTAAATCCTTCCAAGTAGCGTTCAAGATCACTGCGAGGAAGTTCCTAGGTTTCATGGTAATGCATCGAGAAATTGAGGCCAACCTAGAGAAGATCAAGGCATTGGAAGACATGTCTCCCCCTCACACCATCAAGGAAGTTCAATGTCTCATTGGAAGAACTCTCCCGCTTCATGGCTAGAACGGGGGATAAGTACCTCCCCTTTTTCAAAGCACTTTATGGATCGCCACAATGGATTCCAGTGGACGAGTGAGTGTTAAACTGCTTTCGATCATCTTAAGCAGTACCTGGCCACTCCCTGTTACTCTCAAAGTCCATAGAAGGGGAAACTCTTTTCCTATACTTAGAGTCTAGCTGTACGCACTCAGCTCGGTCCTGGTCAAGGATGAAAAAGGGGTCCAGCACTTAGTTTATTACCTCGGCAAGGTCTTGTCCAACACTGAGAGCAATATCCCACGACAGATAAAATGGCTCTGGCCTTAGTGTTTTCTATAAGAAAGCTCCAGCCATACTTTTAATCATACACAATCAAAGTGCTCACGTAACTGCCACTCAGCACGATCCTGTAGAAACCAGAGGTGTCGGGAAGGTTGGTTAAATGGCTAGTGGAGTTGGGAGAATTTGACATTCAGTTCTTGCCGAGACCCGTCATCAAGTCCCAAGTTCTAGCAAACTTCACAATGGAATGCACAATCCCACCGGAGGATACCCCCAGCTATAGCAGCATAGCTCCCACGCAATGGACTTTGTACGTGGACGAGGTATTAGGAGCTGAGGGGTTGGCAGGGGCCTGCTGCTGATAAGCCCTGAGGGGGGCACTGTCGAGTATGGCTCCAACTGAAATTTATAGTCACCAATAACGTTGTAGAGTGCGAGGCCCTAATCGTTGGCCTTCACCTGACCATCGAGTGCGGGGTCGAAGGCGTAACCATCAACACTAACTCTCAGCTAGTAGTCTCGCAAGTCGAGGAAAGCTACGAGGCAAAGAATAAGTAACTCACGTAGAACACTAGAGTCGACGCTCTATCCAAGCTTGACAGCGGGCAACTGTCAGCGAACCAAGCAGAGGCCTGACGCCTGTGAATTCGCGCAGACTCATTCTTCATCTTCGCCAATGAGCTTTACAAACGTTCTTTATCCTGGCTGTACCTAAAGTACTTACATCTATCTGAGGCGGACTATGCTTTAAGAGAAGTATACGAGGGCGTATGTGAGGAGCATCTGGGAGGAAAGGCTTTTACACTGAAAGTTCTACGACAAGAACTCAACTAGCCCATGCTAAAAAGGATGCTCTTGATTTCACTCGAAAATGCGAAAGCTATCAACTCCACTCCAATGTCCTGCATCAACCCCCTATTAGGCTCACCCAGCTCTGGAGCGTGGGGGATTGATTTACTCGGCTCGTTTCTGCCGTCCTCCAGGCAACGAAAGTTCATCATCCTGGCAGTTGGATACTTATCTAATTGAGTCTAAGCAGAGCCACTGGCCAAAATCAGCAAGAAGAATGCCAAGTGGTTTGTCTGGAGAAACATCGTCTGCTGCTTCGGCATCTCGGCTACTATCATCATCAATAATGCAACACAATTCAAAGAAAAGGCAATCACCAAAATGTGCGAGGACCTGAAAATAGAGTTTCGCCACAGGATAACGACAATAACTCTAACTGGGAGACACACTTTAACCTTTGATAGAGATCAAAAGCGGTTATATTAGTGGACAATGACATCCTAAACCCCGCGTCTAAGCTTTCGACCCAGCAGAAAATGAAGCCCTCATGCGGGGAAACCTGGACTTAGTCTAGGAAGTCAGGGACGAAGCAGCTTAAAGGATTGTTGCATATCATTGCCTATCAATATCAGGGACCTTTTCCTCTGAAACCTCGAAGCAATGGGGAAGAGCACTTAAAAGGACAAGCTCTCTATGACTTATGAAGGACCTTTTGTTGTCGCCGCAATAGTAAAACCCGAGACTAACAAGCTAAGGGATTCAAACTGGAAGACAATCCCCCGAACTTGGAAAGAGCAAAACCTACGCCTTTTCTGCCAATAATCGATCACAAGTTGCACGACCATACTTGTACACTCATGTATCTTTTTTCAACATTAATGCAATAAACTTTTGTCTAGTCTACCACAACGATCGCTTAGAAATTCAGGACCCCCCCCCCCCAGGCGAGATTGGTGAAAGCCCTTCTGCACCTCCCAGATGAGATGGACAAAGGTCCCTCTACACATTCACCCGGACGGACCCAGGTCCTCCTAAGACGCGAACGAACAAAAGTTTTTCACCACCTTCACTCGGATAGACCCTACTCCTCCTGAGGCACGAGCGAACAAAGTTCTTTGCCACCTCCACACGGACGGACCTTAATCCTCCTGAGATATGAACGAACAAAGGTTCTTGACCGCCTTCACCAGAACGGACCCCGGTCCACCTGAGGCGCGAACGAACAAAGATTCTCCGCCACCTCCACCCGAACAGACCCTGGTCCTCTTGAGGCACGAACAAATAAAGGTTCTCCATCACCTCAACCCGAACAAACTCTGGTTCTCCTGAGGCGAGGATGAACAAAGGTTCTACGCCACCTCCACCCGGACGGACCCCGATTCTCCCAAGGTGCGAACGAACAATGGTTATCTGCCACCTCCACCTAGACAGACTCTGGTTCTTCTGAGGCACAAACGAACGAAGGTTCCATGCCACCTCCACCAAGACGTACCTCACTCTTAAGGCGCGAACAAACAAAGGTTCTCTGTCACCTCCACCGGGACGTACCCCGGTCCTCCTAAGGCATGAACGAACAAAGGTTCTTCGGCACCTCCACCCGGACGGACCCCGGTCCTCCTAAGTCACGAATGAACAAAGGTTCTCGGCCGCCTCCAACAAAACAAACCTCCAAGTCCTTCTGCAATCCCAAGGCAAGGGGGAAGAACATCCCTCTGCGCCACATCTAAGAATCCTCCACCAGCGCTAGCGCTCAGTGACGACCTCTTAACCAATCATGTTACACCATACGCGTGTATTCATACAAAATGGAACGTAAAAAACCATATACTTCCGCACCTACATAGTGTGCGAAGTTCCTAACAGGAGGACATTCCTGCAATGTGGCACAAACACCACAAGGGCAAGACACGAGTAATTGACTGCAAGAGTTATCGTTTGGGCAACCGTCGTAGAGCCTTCAACTCACGAATCAGACACGGGTAGCGCTAAGTGATGAACACCCGCCTTTGGGTCAAGCGAAACATACTTCTCATGCCGCAAATAGAAAAACTCACAATGTGCAGTTCGCGACCCCATGGACAAAAAATTTTGTGCTAGTCGTTTCGCGGATCACGACCCGCGAAAAATTTGGCTCATTTGATGGGTCCCCCCTGAATCTTCTAAGTCAAACCAGTAGGACTTCGCCCGAGAGTGTTCAAGCAGTGTGACCCAGCCAAGCGAGTTGCGCGCGTAAGCCACACCCACTTAAAGGGTCTGAAACCACGCCGAAAGAAGGCATGACCAAGAGCACATAAAGGTCGCATAAAACCAGTATGCACGTAAGCGCCACGCACGCCTTGCGCGTGCGCAAGCGTTGCACGTACGAGCAAGCGCTATGCACATAGCAGCGCGCGCCTCACACGTGCAAGTACTGTGCACGCAGCAGCGCCCGCGCGCCAGTGCGAGCGGGTGTTGCGCCCACGCGGGCGCCGCGCATGCGAGTACCACACACGCTCGTGAGCGCCGCCCGGGCACCGGAGGCCGCCGCCGCCGCCTCCGACCACTGATGCCACCTCTGGATGCCAACTCTGGACATCGTTGACCGCCTCCATCAGGCACCTTGCCTTGGCTTCCCGGACCGCCTGAGGTGCACGCCCGTCATTTCCTAAAAATTAATGAGCCGGGTGACTGTAACGTAGCGACGTCATTCACCAGCACAAATTCCGTCCCACATATAATTACCATCATATCCCTCTAGAAAACTATAAAAGGGTCTATATACTCTTATTTGAACACAAGTAATTCCAGAGAGTAGAGAGAGCTTTAACATTTTCCGACAAACACATGAGACTTAGATCGTTCCTCCGCCCTGAATTCGCTTCATTCCCTCTCTATGTCGTCAAGTGCACAACGCTCAACATTGTATGGACTTGGACACTTTTTCCAAAAGAATGCTTTCATCCAAGCCTCGAAGATCTAGTGAACCCTGAGCCTCATTGGACGCTCTTGTGAGAGCATTGTGGACTTAGTTTATTTTTTGTTATTCTTGTGCTTAAAGCTTTGTAACGGAAAGGCGACTCATCACCCTTCAAGGAAACTGTTAACTCTCGTAAACTCAAACAAAATAGTGGATTTTGGCCCGACACTAATCTGGCCACGTGGGTTTACACCCTTTCTTGGTTTTCCACATAAAAAAACCTATTGTCGTTTGTTGCTATTTTTTATTGACTGTTTGCGCGCCCGGTCCAATTTCGAGTTAAGGACGTTTGATTCTCCGGACCGGGTAAAAATTTGGTGACCCGCAACAATTATCTATTCTATTCAATATTTTTTGTTTATTTTAGTTTAGTAAAATTATGATTTGAATTGCTAAATTTTTATGACTTTTGAGCCTGCTCGTCTAGCGAATGGCCTGAGAAGTATCGATATTTCACCTCCTTCAGTTGAGCTTCGCTTTTGGGAGGTGTCGAGTCTTCTATACCTCCTTCAGTTGAGTTTCGCTCTTGGGAGGTGTTGACTCTTCTCCACCTTCTTCAATGAAGCTTCACTCCTCGGAGGCGTCGACTCTTCTCCACCTCCTCCAATGGAGCTCCGCTTCTGGGAGACGTCGACTCTTCTCCACCTTCTTCAGTGGAGCTCCACTCTTAGGAGACGCCTACTCTTCTCAACCTCCTTCAGTGGAGTTCCGCTCGTGGGAGGCATCTCCTTTTATCCACCTCCTCCAGTCGAGATCTGCTCCTGGGAGGCGTCGAATCTTCTCCACTTCATCTAGTCGAGCGCCGCTCCTGGGTGGCGTTGACTCTTCTCCACCTCCTCCAATTGAGCTCGTTTGTCTGGCAAATGGTCTAAGAGGCATCAACACTTCTCCACCTACTCTAGTTAAGTTATCAATCCCGGGAGGTGTCGACTCCTCTTCACCTTCTCTAGTTGAGCCCCGCTCCTGTGAGGTGTCGACTCTTTTCCGTCTTCTCCGGGTGTTCTTCACTCCCGGGAGGTGTCGACTCTTCTCCACCTCTTCCAGTTGAGTTTTGATCTCAGGAAGTGTCGACTCCTCTCCATCTCCTCCAGTTGAGCTCGCTCGTCTAACAAATGACCTAGAATGTGTCGACTCTTCTCCACCTCCTCTAGTGGAACTCCGCTCCTTGGAGGTGTCGGCTCTTCTTCATCTCCTTTAGTCGAACTCCACTTCTGGGAGGTATCGACTCTTCTCCACCTCCTTCAATTGAGCTTCTCTCATGTGAGGTGTCGACTCTTCTCCACCACTTCTAGTTGAGCTCCGCTCCTAGGAGGTGTGTACTCTTCTCTGCCTCCTCCAATTGATCTCGCTTGTCTAGCGAATGGTCTAGGAGGTGTTAACTCTTCCCCACCTCCTTCAGTTGAGCTCTACTCCTGAGAGGTGTTGACTCTTCTCCGCCTCCTCTAGTTGAGCTCCTAGTCTAGAGAATGGCCTGGGAGGTTTCGAATCTTGTCAACCTCCTCCAATTAAGCTCCATTTTTAGGAGGTGCTGACTCTTCTCTGCCACCTCCAGTTGAGCTCCGCTCCTATGAGGTGTCTACTCTTCTCCGCGGGTTAACTTTGTACCTTGGAGGTGTTAACTCTTCTCCATATCCTTCAGATGATCTCACTTGTTTAGCAAATGGCCTGGGAGACGTCAGCTCTTCTCCATCTCCTCTAGTTGAGCTCGTTTGTTTAACAAATAGTCTTGGAGGTGTCGACGCTTCTTCACCTCCTCTAGATAAGTTTCGCTCCTTGGAGGTGTCGACTCTTCTCCACCTCCTCCAATTGAGCTCCGCTTCTAGAAGGTGTCAACTCTTCTCCATCTCCTCTAGTTGAGCTTCTCTCGTGGGTCAGGGAGAGTACTTAGTGGCTTTGAGGAGAGTACTTGGCGGCCCCAAAGAGAGTACTCAGTGTTCTCAAAGAGAGTACTCGACGGCCTCAAGGAGAGTACTCAGCAACCTCAAGGAGAGTATCTCCACCCTCCCTATTTGGGTCTGAGAATAACATTTTGCTTTAGGCGGGGAGGGCTGTGCGCAACCATTTGTGTCTGTGAATAACATTTTGCTTAAAGCCGAGTAAGTTCTTTGCAGACCCCCCCCCCTTTAGATTTGCCTATAAATGGGACCCCAAAGCACAAGTAGAAGAGACCTCTCTTGGCCCCCCCCGGTGTGGGTAAGTACAATACTCGTCTCTCTTGTGCTAAGCTCAATATTAGCCTTAGGAGGGGAGGTTTCTATAGACTTCCAGGCGTGCGGTGAAACCTTCTCGATGTACAACACGGTCTTGTTTATAAGCAATTCAACGTAGTTTCTTGTGTTCTCCGACCTCTTCTCTCTGTTTCCTCTGAGTCGACTGCTAGACCAATAACCATTGATCACTCCCAAGCCCGAGCAATATGAACCAATTTTCTTGATTCTAATACTGATATTTGTTTGCATGAGCACTGCCCCCTCCAGTCTCTCTCCTCCCATTATCTCTTTGCCTGACTCTCCCTATTTAATATCATTCTCTCTGTCCAACGATGAAAATATATCACATTTTTAGCCAGGTAGATTTAGAGCCCATCCATTCTCCTATTGTGTAAAAGATCTAGAGAGATTTTTTTACTTTAATCCTAAATTATCCTAATCATATCATTGATTAAGTTATACAATGACTATGAATTTTTGGATGATATTAAAATCTGATCAATCATTTCAGTACAAAAAATAAATATAACGAGTATTGTTGTGGGTCATCCGGTTATCCTCCGGTCTAAAAAATCAGATCACAATATCTAGGAGTTGGACCGGATGCGCAAACAGTCGATGAAAATCCAGCAGCAAAAACGAGAGACTTTTTTACCATGAAAAACCAGGAAATGATGAAAAACCACGTGGTCGGATCTGTGTCGGATCAAAATCCACTATTTTTTTTAGTTTACAAGTATTGGGAGTCTCCTCGTGGGTGACAAACCACCTCTTTGTCACAAGCTTTGAATACAGAAAGAATGAAAAATAAACCAAGTCCACGAAGTTTGGATGAGTGCATCCACGAAGCTTGAATTGGTGGGTCCACAAATCTTGGATGAGAGTGTCCTTGTGGAATGTCAAGTCCTTGAAGCATTGAAGTGTCTTCACGCGAGCATCTGCGGGTCGGAGCGCTTTTCCAGTGCCTTCACCCAAGCTCACAAAAGCGTTCAAGTGAGCATTGGGTGTTGTGCACGCTATAGAGGGAGCAGAGTGAGCTCCAAGTGGAGAAATGATATAATTTTCACATTCCCGTCAGGAAACTTCAGACTCTCTCTAGTATTTTGGAGTTGAATGTATTCAAATAAAAGCATGAGGGTTTTTTTATAGTTTTCTGGAGGCTGTGTCGGTAATTGCGCGCCGGCCGGATCATGAGTTGGCAAATGACGTTGTTCCGTTCTGGTCACGTAGATCACCAATTTTCATGAAATAATGTAAGTGCCCCCCGGACAAGGTGCATGACGACGACGGTGACCCGCAGGGGATAAAGCCGGCGGGAGCTCAAGCTGGCAGCGACTAAAGTCAGCGACGACTAAAGTTGGCGGCGGCTAAAGCCGACGGAGACGGCCGCTGGCGTGCACGCGCTAACACACGCTCAAGGGACACGCGTAGGTAGCACGCGTCCGTGCTAGTGCTCGCGCAAGCTCGCATGCAGCGCGCGCACGGGGGCTGGCCGCGCGCGCGCTGTCCATGCATGTGCGCCGCTAGTGCGGGTGTCGCTGCTCGGGCGCGTGCGTGCGCTTGGCCTCACTCCCCTTTTCAGAGCGTTTTTGGGCCTTTGGTGCGACCACGACATGACGTGTGTGGCTCGTTTGGTCTGGTTGGCTCGCCTCCATCCCTTGGTCGAAATCTTCTCAATATGACTTAGAAAATTCAAGAGGAACCCCATGAAATTTGTACAACTATAAATATTGATGATATAAATATAAAACAATATTGTCATAGATAGACATGTTTTGATTATATACAAATTAGAACAATTTAAAAACTATCATATGGAGATGTACTTGTTATAGGCAAATCAATGCAAATATTAAAAGAAGAAAAAAAATCCAATGTCGCTCGCTCTATCACCTCTCTTAGCTCCTCCATTCTCATCTCCATCACAACTCTCTTCTTTTATCGTCCTCGCCATGCATTCGCCTCCATCGACCGAACTTTGACACGATAATTTCTCCATCCAAAGCATTGTTTGGGTTGCCAGTCACGAAAACCCCATCCTAAACCGTTTTGTTTCTCTCGCTATTCATAGTGACGACAATTTTGTCATCCTCGACGGTCGCCTACAAGCAGGGGCAGATTCAGTTGGGGGGGGGGGGGGGGGGGGGGCAGAGACATAAAGCAAGTTGATTTTTTTGTTGTTGCAAAAATAAACTTTTATTTTAAATTTCAACTTAAACATTTAGAATTAAAAAAACAATACTTACGAGCAATAAGAGACAAACAACAATATAAAAGTTACATCGATTGTGCACGATGGATTTTCACTTCATAGAATTCATCTATGATTGAATCTTTCTCAAACTTCTTTGATATTTCTTGTTCAATGTATAAAATCACGCAATTCGTTAGAAATTATTCCTCCATCTTGTTGCAAAGTTTTGTTTTAACAATCTTCATAGTTGAAAATGATCGTTCTGTAGTTGCCGTTGAGACTAGAAGGGTAAAAATGAGTCGAATTAATTTGTCAATAAGATAGTATATCTTTGACTTTTTGTCTCCATCAATTTCTCATATAGTTCGAAAATTGTAAACAAAATTTTAAAATTCTTATGAGCAGAGACATCAAACTCATAATGTTTCAACTGAGTATTCAACACAAATAACTCATGTTCACTGAAATCCTGAGAGTAGAATTTTTTTGCCATGACGCATATATCATCAATATTGAAAGATTTCTAATTATCGCTTTGATTTAAAGTCATACTAAGACAAAGTAGCCTCATAGAATTTTCATTGAATCTTGAGTTCAGGTCCTGTAACCCACAGTCTATAATGACATTGAAAATATCTACCCGAAAATGATGTTCCACTATAATTATATAACGTGAACTTCGAAATCGACGATCACTATATCGAGCAGCCATGTTTGGAACTTCAACTTCATTTTGCTCCCAAAATAAATTCACATCTTGCAAAAACTATTCCTATCCAGATGTTCGTAATTTTTGAATGAGAGCTTTCGTTGCTGAAACCAAATTTATAGCATTTAATATGCCATGAGATTTATATTGCAGTGTTTTGCATAGAATATCACTGATTCTCAAAACTTCTTTCATTAAATGTAAGATGAATACAAATTCAAAAACAACCATCTTTCTAAAGGCTGCCTCATCATCTCTCCCGTTGAGCAGACGTCCAACCTGAGAGGTGTGCAACAGCGCAGACCAAAGAAAATAGCCTTTCCTCCTGATTTTGGCTGTCGTAGAAGCAACTGGGAAAATCCCGAGTTGTTGGCGGCGAGGGAAGCTGTCGCAACCGACGAAAACGCTGGGGATGACGTCGGGGAGCGTGTAAACCTGGAGAAGTCAGGGAGCCTCTGCATGTGGCTTGCGGCCTGTCGGCGAGTCAGCGAGATGGACACGAATGGCAAGGAAGGTGAGACGACTCTTGCGACGTTGGGGGGGGGGGGGGGGGGGGGGTTGCGGTAAAATGAATTGGACCAGATGATATTTAGGGCATCTTCCACTCTCACCTAAATTTTTAAAAAATATTTGGGGGGCCCGGGACCTAGCGCCCCTCAGATCTGTCCATGCTCCTGCAGTCATCAAACACCGCCATGTTGTCTAGCATATACATTGTGGAGCTCTCTTACTGTGGCAATACGGCGTGGGAGAGTTTTGACCACCCCTCTGATACATTCATTTCATGTATGAAGCTAGGCCTCGATCTCAGCACCAACTCTCACCAACTGCTCAGCTAATTTTTTCCTGCGCTACCCGCTCCCAGAGGAAGGAGCGCATGTAGCGCAGGAGTCGTCTGATGGGTCTTTAAAGATTGTGTTTTGCTTGCTTTTTTGTTATTTTTTTTATTCTTGAAAAAGTATAAACGTTGGATTTAAAGTTGGACGGCTTGGATCTCACCCGCTCCCAGAGGAGGGAACGCTACCCGTACAAAAAAATTACTCCAACTTTAGGAAACATGTCGACCACCAACTCTTACCAACTGCTCAGCTTTAGGAAATATGCCGACCATCCCTTCACCAGACATGGTCTTCGCCGCCTCTAATGGATTCAAGCTCAACATCTCTATTGAAAGAAACAATTTTTATTACCCCACACATTTGAACAATTCGCACCCATGGGTTCGTACCGAGGTCTGGAGAAGAATGGAGCGACAAAAAATGGAGTTGAGGGGTGCAAGAGGAAGACGCTGAGGAAGATGATTATGTTTTAAGATTTTATTTGGTTTGTATAGTCTTTTTAGAGGACCAAAGATATGGCGCTTTTTTGTTTGTATGCAGTCAAATTTGATCCACTTATAAGAAGACAGATAAAATATATATATATATATATATCTTATATTATAAGGGAAAATCACCTTTTGGTGCAACATTGACATTTCCCAAAATGCCCTTGCATCAAAGAATGTTTTATCCTTATGTATAAGATATATATATTTTTAAATTATATATAATATAAATATTTATATATTTATGAATATATATGTTCGGGTACTTTCACGCGAGGCACAATGGCCGGAGGCCCGTGCCTGTCACTCAGATATATATATATATATATATATATATATATATATATATATATATATATATATATTTATACTATATTAAAAGGGTAAAACATCATTTGGTTAAACATCCACTTTCCCATTTTATCTCTTTATTAAAAAATTTCAATTTTTTAAATGTACCTTTTTTTCTTTTATTTTTTAAAAATGTGCTCTCATATAAACAAAGTCCCCTACCTACAATAAAAAATGTGTTCTCCCCACCCCTCGCAAACTCTTGGGAACGTTGCAAAAATGAGTGGTGAGTACGTAGAGTACAACAGTTAGAAGGTTTGTGAGTGGTGAGACCGGCGTGAGTGCCACCGCATGGGGTCAACACAAATATAATGTTGTGGTACTGTCTTGATTGTCCGTAGGGGCGCCTGGTGCCTCCCACTCATAATAGTAATATAGATATAATGTAGAAAATATGATAAATAATAAATTAATAAGTAATAACTACTAAAAATATTATATAAATTTTTAGGTTTATTTTCAATGGTCCGCCGACGACATTTATATTTGGCCTTCGGAGGGGAAAAATTTTCCCTGCGTTTAATGCAGGAAAATTTCATGCGTATTTAAATACACAGGCCCACCTCATATTTTGAATTTGTGATCGTTTCACTTTTCTCCCGACTTCGGCAGGAACGATTCCCTCGGCTTGCACCGGAAACCTAAGAAAAACCTAAGCGGCGTTCCTCAGATCTCCGCCCTACCGGTGTTGTTCCTTCCTCCCCACCGACGTTCCTCACATCTCCGCCCTACTTGTGATGCTCCTTCCTCCCCATCGGCGTTTCTCAGATCTCTGCCCTACTGGTGCTTCTACTTCCTCCCCACCATCGGTCGTCGCCGCAGACTTTGTTGCCCGAGATATATTTCATTTTCATTTTGTTTTCTTCTCACAGTCGGTTTTCTTCTAGGATTTCGTAGTATTTTTTCTTCCCAATTTCACAGTTTTTACAGTCGAAATGATTCACATTTTTTATCCAGTCACATTTTTATGTTGTTTTTACAATCGGAATGATTCACATTTTTATCCAGCCATATTTTTGTGTTGTTTTTACAGTCGGAGATATTCACAGTTTTTAACCAGCAACACTTCTATTCTGTTTTACAGTCACAGTTCTTCACAGTGTTTATCCAGTCACATTTCTGCGTTGTTTTTACAGTCGGATTTCTTCACAGTTTTTGTTCAGCCACATTTCTGTTCTATTTTATAGTTAGTTTTTCCTACATTTGTTAACCAATTATGTTTATGTTGTGTTTTACAGTCGGATTTCATCGCAAGTCTTATTTACATCCAAGGCGGCTATATTTTGTTTTATCTATCATAAGTATGAGTGAATTATTTAAGGTTTGATATGTCGATTCTCTTTTATCTAATTAGGTTATTTGCCCCGTGTATTATTTCCTACACCCAGTGCCTGGAATGTAATGCAAGCCAGACATCCTGTGCGGGTATTCGACTTACTGTACTTTATGATTGATTTATTGGTATCCTTGAGCTTGGCATTTGCGCAGGAAAACTCTCGTTGTTTAACTATCCTTGTATGCGTCCAACACGTTAAATGTTATTTGCGTACGCTGAATCCTTTTTTATGGGCATAATCACAATATATTTTGTAGGCCTCTTTATCTAAGTGGACGATGAGAAAGACAAATGATTTTATCTTTACCTGCGACTAATAAAAAAATGTGTCAGAAATCCAGGTTGAAAATTAGTTTATTTATAATACTAGATAAAACTCGTAAAAGTTGCATAAAATCCATCCTAAAAAAGTAGGTCACATACACAATTAAATAAAACAACCCATAAAATTTAGCCGGAAAAATAGTTAATTCGTGTAGATAGAAATCCAGTCTTAATATTACACATGATGTACAACTTAAAAACCCGATCTCTGTCAAAAAAATAGAAAAGAAATACAGAATCCACACACAACATATTGTTTCGTCATTAACATGTGAGTTTAAAGTTGTCATTTTGAAGTGCTCTCAGGTACCTGCATTCACAAAAAAAACACTAAATCGGGATGAAAAATGTTTGCATACACACCTTCATACCATGAACATAAGGTAAAGGAAGAACACTTAGGCGCGTGGAGGAAAAACAGAAAGACGCACCTATCTGCAGGTCGACAAAACGGTGGGGGACGGAAGGAAGAAGCGTCGTTCTGTACGGAGATGAAGAACAGACCAACGCACCGCAAGCTCCTTGCAGTTCTTTCGAAGAACACAGAGGGGGCGATCGTCGGAAGGAAGGGAAAGTAAAAATCCCCACGGATAAGCTTCCTTCTGCTGGAACCCTTCTGCTTCTCTTCAGCGGGAGAAGTCCGGAAGGGGGCGACAGTCGGAAGGGAGAGAAAGTAAAAAACGGGGGAGTGAAAGTAAAGTATGAGGTGGGCCCGGATATTTAAATAGACATGAATTTTCCAAATGTTAAACAGAGGGATTTTTTTTTGCTTCGGAGGGCCCGGTGGCTTGCTCCCCAGTTAGGCCTGCGAGCGGTGCGGTTTGGTGCGGTTTGTAGGCAAACCGAAACCGCACCGCAGGGGTGCGGTTTTTGGCCGCCCAATACCGCACCACACCAAAACCGTGCGGTGCAGTTTGATGTCAGTGCGGTTTGATGTCGATTTGTGCGGTGCAGTTTCGGTTTTTTGACAATTTTTTTGATCTTTTACAAAACAATCAATCAAGGCAATTTTTTAGAACTACTATCTCCCTCCATTACAAGCGGTTCTTTTCCTTTGTTCTTTTTGGATGTCATCAACAACTATGTGTTAGGGTGTGGATCCCATACGAGTCGGTAAAAACCACCGGGCACGCTTGTAGCTGCTCGTGATGTTACAAGTTTATGTTTGGAGGCCGGAGCGATGTTGGAGCTGCCTGAGCTCAGGGTTCGTCAAGAAGCGCTCCATAAACGAGCTGAAATGAGCACAATTCGAAGTTAGGTGGTACCTACCACCAAATTAGGTAGCACCTACCACCAAATTAGGTGTTAGGTAACACCTACCACCAGTTTTGGGTTAGGTAGCATTTTTTTAGGCCTATAAATGGAAGCCAATTCAAAGACCAAAACATTTATTCCAAGAGAGATTTGAGTGGAGTAAGATCAAGAGAAGATCTTGGAGAAGAGTATCGAAGATCGGATCGTCGGATTCTGGAGAAGAAGGGGCTTTGTGTAGCCTTTCTCCTTTGCGGCATTCGAAACAGATTTTTCAATCCGCTGGGTAATGGTTTCTTGTTTTCTCGTTTATTTTTCCCTTGTCAATCATTGTGTGGTTGTGGGAGAAGAGATTTATGCTTTTGCAGCAAGGAGAGATTTTTGTATTCTTTTGTGGAACTGGTACCTTGTGTAGGTGGTGGTGATCCGTTGTGGATCGGTGGTGAAAATTGTGCCTTATGTATGTGACGGTGGTGAAAGCCCTGTAATTTGTTGTACGTGATTTTCACGCCTTATAGTGGATGCTTTCAAGGGTGGACGCTGATAGTCCCGTGGTTTTCACCTTATTGGGTTTCCATGTTAAAAATTATTGTGTCACTTTATTATTGTTGTGCTTGTATTTGTCTTGCTTGTAAATCTGCTACAGGTGCCATGGTCGGGATCGTGCTATTTTTCCCAACAAGTGGTATCAGAGCCAGGTTGTTGGTCAGTAGTCAGAACAGGGCCGATACTGGGCTGACCTTTTGTGATTTCGAGACGAGGCGATTGTATTCTCAGGTTTGGCATTGAGTGCGGTAGTTTACGACCATTGGTCCTCTGGCTATCCTCTTCAGTGACTTATCGTGAGACGGTCGCGCTCAGAGAACTGTGGTCAGTCCGGCCAGTTGGTTTAGCAAGATGAAATTGACTTCAGAACAGATGGCCAAGTTGAATGGAGCAAATTATCATCAGTGGCACTTGCTTATGGAGGATCTCATCTACGTCAAGGGCTGGCATGCCCCTATCTTCGAAGAGATGCCGAAGGATGAAAGTGATAGATCTTAACTTAAGCTGATTAGAGTTATAAACATCACAGCACAAAAACAAAACTAAAATAAGAAATGCAGAAAGAAATCAAGCAACCTAGAAGACACAATGATTTTATAGTAGTTCCCCAAATCTGGGTAGTCCACTCTTCTACCACCCTGGTAGGAATCCACTCAGGTTTTTGATCAGGTGCCCTGTCACCAATGAGTTTTGATCAGGTCCCCAAAAAACAACTCAAGTCTTTTGGAAGGAGACTTGCAAACAGAAATCACTTTTGAAGGGAGATGACAACCCTTTATACAGGAGGGGGAAAAGAGTGATTTTATCTTCTCTGTCAAAAATCAGAGAGAAGATTCAAGTGGATATGATGTTAGCAAATAGCTCCCCCTGAGATATTGATTGGTTCAGGTTAGCAGGAAGCTTTGCTGCAGGGTGATAGGCCTTCACAGTGATGATGTCTCCAGCAAGCTTCTTAGACTGATATTGATTTGTTGTCTCTTGAAAGCCTGGAGCTGATGAAGAACTCTGATGATTGTTTTCTTGGTGATGCAGAGTTCATTTCTTCTCTGTAAAAGCCCTTTTTACTTCTACTTGTGTTCTGCGTGTATTCTATATCTCTTCTCTGTTCTATATTCTTCCCTGTATTTGTATTCCTTAATCTTGATGACGGAAGAAACATTCCCGAGAGAGAAGATGCTTTGGAAAATGATCCTTACTTAATTCTTCTGTAACTGTCCGTTTGAATGACTATTTTCACTGGGAATGTTGACTGTTGTTAATCCTCAATTAATTCTGCCAAATGTTACTGATTGCTCAGAAATCGTCGACTTGAACCTTCGTCGAGTTCATCAATCGTCGACCTGAGTTCGACATTCGTCGAGTTCATCAATCGTCGACCTAAGTTCGACATTCGTCGAGTTCATCAATCATCGACCTGAGTTCGACATTCGTCGAGTTCATCAATCGTCGACCTGAGTTCGACATTCGTCGAACTCAGCTAGATTCGTCGAGCTGAATATCTTGCCTGTGTTCGTCGACCGGAGCTTGCAGTTCGTCGAGCTCAGTTTCTGTGTTCGTTGAGCTGAGAGAGTTGTTGAGTGTCGACACAGTTGCTGTGATGGTGTCGACACAGCCTTGCTTGAGTCTTGAGATCGTCGACCTGAGTTCAGAGAAGCAACTCAGAATTCGTCGACCGGAGATCGCCGTTCGTCGAACTGCATTCGACGATCGTCGATCTGATTCTCTGACTTTGTCTTAACTGCATTTCTTGGACTTCTTTCAGCAATTCTGGAGAAACCTTCTGAATGACCAAGCCTAGAAATGATCATATGACCCATGACTATACATGTTGGGTCAATCTAATATTCCTAATAGTGTTCTTTACCCAAATCCTAACTGGGTTCCAACAATCTCCCCCTATTTGGGTAAGGACACTATTTACATAAATGTAAGTAAAATACAAGGCAATTAAATACAATCTCCCCCTAAATCTGGATCAAGGACTACTACTGTTGCTGTTGCTGTTGATCCTTGCCCAAATTTGTAGCATGATAATATGTTGTTGTTGCTGCTGCTACAATTCCCACAAACTACTGCTACTGCTGGAATTTTTGCAGCTTCATTTTCAGGCATCTCCCCCTATATGCATGGTCTTGCACAAATTATTCAGCCACTGATGTCCTGTATATTTGCTGGACTGAATTCTTTTCCTGCAAGGAGATGTTAGGTGTTCTGGACCCAGATAACCTTGGGTCCTGGTTCTCTTTTATAATAATCAGAAATAAAAGAATAAACAAAATCTCTGTTTTGAAATTCTGAGTTCGACGAAAAATATTTTCGTCGATCTGAGTTCGACGAATGATATTGAGATCGTTGATCTCTGTTCACAGAATGATAATAATTGTTTTCTGCGATCCATTTTCGTCGATCTCTGTTCGACGAATTAAGTTTGTTTCGTCGAGCACAGAGTCCTGAATAGTTCAAAACAAAATCTTTGTTCATAGTTCGTCAATCTGAGTTCGACGAATAGTATTGATGTCGTCGATCTCCGTTCGACGAAATATTTTGAACTAAGATTTTCTGATGATTTTCATGTGATAATCAGGAATCAGTGTTAAGTGCAGATGAAGAAGAGTCAAGGGAAGAAATAACCTGATCCTCTTCATCTGATTCATACTCTGATTCTTCAGACTCTTCAGCATAGCTGCTGAGAGAACCATCTATTGCCATTAGGCAAAATTCTTTTGCACTTGCTTCTTCTTCATCACTCCAGGATTCAGCTTCAATTATTCTTTCTTTTGTTGATCCAGCAGTCATTGTTGTAATGGAGTCTCACATCTCTTTTACAGATGAACATTCAACAAGTTCTTCAAAAATGTCATCAGACATTGATTGAGCCAGAATGTTCATTCCTTGTGCATCAGCAATCTTCATCCTTTTCTGGGCATCTGTCCATTGGGATGATGGAACAACATCTGAACTTGTTGTTTGCTGAGGTTGAGCTGGACCTGACAAAATAGATTTAAAGATGTTTTCATCAATGAAGTCCATAAAAAATCTAATCCTTGTCTTCCATAGTGCAAGCTTATCTAGATTGCACATGGGTAGTCTGGTGCTTGAAAACTCATCAAGTTGTGTCATGATAACTCTAAAAATTATTAAGATCTATCAAAGGATCTTTGTGGTTCAGGTGTTAGCTTGTACAACCAATTAAGGTATGGTATTTTAACCAACCTCGCTTTGATACCAATTGAAAGTGATAGATCTTAACTTAAGCTGATTAGAGTTATAAACATCACAACACAAAAACAAAACTAAAATAAGAAATGCAGAAAGAAATCAAGCAACCCAGAAGACACAAGGATTTTATAGTGGTTCCCCAAATCTGGGTAGTCCACTCTTCTACCACCCTGGTAGGAATTCACTCAGGTTTTTGATTAGGTGCCCTGTCACTAATGGGTTTTGATCAGGTCCCCAAAAACCAACTCAAGTCTTTTGGAAGGAGACTTGCAGCCAGGAATCACTTTTGAAGGAAGATGACAACCCTTTATACAGGAGGGGGAAAAGAGTGATTTTATCTTCTCTGTCAAAAATCAGAGAGAAGATTCAAGTGGATATGATGCTAGTAAATAGCTCCCCCTAAGATATTGATTGGTTCTGGTTAGCAGGAAGCTTTGCTGCAGGGTGATAGGCCTTCACAGTGATGATGTCTCTAACAAGCTTCTTAGACTGATATTGATTTGTTGTCTCTTGAAAGCCTGGAGCTGATGAAGAACTCCGATGATTGTTTTCTTGGTGATGCAGAGTTCCTTTCTTCTCTGTAAAAGCCCTTTTTACTTCTACTTGTATTCTGCGTGTATTCTATATCTCTTCTTTGTTCTATATTCTTCCCTGTATTTGAATTCCTTAATCTTGATGGCGGAAGAAACATTCCCGAGAGAGAAGATGCTTTGGAAAATGATCCTTACTTAATTCTTCTATAACTGTCCGTTAGAACGGCTATTTTCACTGGGAATGTTGACTGTAGTTAATCCTCAATTAATTCTGCCAACTGTTACTGATTGTTCAGAAATCATCGACCTGAACCTTCCCCAAGTTCATCAATCGTCGACCTGAGTTCGACATTCATCGAGTTCATCAATCGTCGACCTGAGTTCGACATTCGTCGAGTTCATCAATCGTCTACCTGAGTTCGACATTCGTCGAGTTCATCAATCGTCGACCTGAGTTCGACATTCGTCGAACTCAGCTAGATTCATCGAGCTGAATATCTTGCCTGCGTTCGTCGACCGGAGCTTGCAGTTCGTCGAGCTCAGTTTCTGTGTTCGTCGAGCTGAGAGAGCTGTTGAGTGTTGACACAGTTGTTGTGATGGTGTCGACACAGCCTTGCTTGAGTCTTGAGATCGTCGACCTGAGTTCAGAGAAGCAACTCAGAATTCGTCGACTGGAGATCGCCGTTCGTCGAACTGCGTTTGGCGATCGTCGATCTGATTCTCTGACTTTGTCTTAACTGCATTTCTTGGACTTCTTTCAGCAATTCTGGAGAAACCCTCTGAATGACCAAGCCTAGAAATAATCCTATGACCCATGACTATACATGTTGGGTCAATCTAATATTCCTAATAGTGTTCCTTGCCCAAATCCTAACTAGGGTTCCAACAAAGGATATGGATCTGGCTAAATGGCAGATGGAGCACCAGAAGCTCTGTGGTTTCATTAGACGGTTCGTGGAGACGAACGTCTACAACCACGTGGCTAGCATCACGGATGCGAAGGAGCTATGGAGAACTCTGGAAACGTTGTATGCCAAGAGCACTGGCATCAACAAGCTGGCTTTGCTGACGAAGCTTGGAGAGTTCCGCTACCGGTAAGGCTCACCGATCATGGGTCATGTCAATGAGTTCCAAGGAATCATTGATCAGTTGACGGCGATGAAGGTGACATTTGAGGATGAGGTCAATACGCTGTGGCTGTTGAAGTCCCTTCCGGACTCTTGGGAGATGGTCAGGATTGCACTGATCAACTCTTCACCCCAGGGGATTATCACCATGGAGATCGCCAAGAGTGGGATCTTGAACGAAGAGGTGAGACGGAAGTCTCAAGGGACGTCAGGCTCTTCATCACGAGCTGATGTTCTGTTTACGGAATCCAGGGGGAGAGGCAGGATCAATAGTCGAGGACGGAAGGAGGAAAGAAGCCAGAGCAGAGGGAAGTCACGTTCACGATATCAGAACGTGGAGTGTCATTTCTGCCACAAGAAGGGACACATCAAGAAGTTCTGCTATGCCTGGAAGAATGAGCAGAAGAAGGTGTGGCGACTGAGGCCAAGGAGGAGAGTCACACTGCTGCGGTTGTCTCCAGTGATGAGGACGATGTTGTCATTGTCGGTGATGAAATCACGACAGCGCTCTCCTGTGACGACAGGAGATGGATTGTAGATTCAGGAGCTTTTGCGCACGTCTCCCACAATCGGGAGTTATTTGCCACGTACACCACCCATGAATGCGGGGTGTTACGAATGGGCAACGGGAATACGTCCAAGGTGCTGGGACGTGGAGACGTGCATCTGAAGACGAGCACTGGAGTGTTGCTGATTTTGCGGGATGTGCGACATGTGCCCGATATTCGTTTCAACCTACTTTCTATGGGAAAGCTTGGAGATGAAGGACATGTAAGTGTCTTTGGTGGTGATTTTCGGAAGCTAGTTCGAGGATCGCTGGTTATGGCCAAGGGCTATAGGGAGTCCGACCTTTATTACATGGAGGGGAGGCCTGAAGATCCACAGGCGAACTCCGTGAGAGATAAGGGATCCATTTCCCTGTGGAACAGGAGACTGGCTCATATTAGCCAGAAGGGCTTGGACTGCCTACAGAAGAAGAAGCTACTCAGTGACCTATCGGCCGATCATATGGAGAGGTGTGAGCACTGTATGGCGGGGAAGCAAAATCGGGTTTCATTCCGTCGTCATCAGTCCACCAGGAGATCTGAGCCATTGGAGTTCGTACACACAGACGTCTGCGGGCCTATGAAGGTCCCAACGCGAGGGGGAGCTCAGTATCTTGTGACCTTTATTGATGACTGGTCGAGGAAGGTTTGGGTCTATCCGTTGAAGACCAAAGACTAGGTACTTGAGACCTTCAGAAGGTTCCATGCTGAGATGGAATGCCAATCTGGAAAGAAGCTATTGTGTATCCGTTCTGACAACGGGGGAGAGTACGTGGGTCCATTTGATGAGTATTGCAAGGACCACGGGATTCGTCATGAGAAGACCCCCCCCCCCGAAAACACCACAGCTGAATGGTGTTGCTGAAAGGATGAACCGGACATTGATGGAGAGGGTGCGATGCATGCTTTTTGAGTCCAAGCTATCAGAGATGTTTTGGGGTGAGGCTCTTTTGACTACGATGCATGTCATCAACCTCTCGCCGAGCTATCCTTTGGATGGGGATGTTCCGGATCAAGTCTGGTATGGGAAGGACCCATCCTATAGTCATTTGCATGTCTTTGGCTGCAGAGCCTTCGTCCACAATCCCAAGGACGAACGATCAAAGTTGGAATCGAAGACCCAGAAGTGCATTTTCTTGGGCTATGGTCATAATGGTGAGCTCGGATACAGATTCTTTGATCCGGTGGCGAAGAAGTTAGTGCAGAGTCGAGATGCAGTGTTCTGCGAGGAGCAAACTGGAGGTGATCTAGAGAAAAAAGGTGAGTCTGGGAGCGACTCACGTTCTGCTGAGTTGCCTATTGGTAGTGATGACCACGTTGAGGAGACTGTGGAGCCAGTTCCAGAACAGGGTGCTGAAGATGATGTTGAGGAGCCAGGAGCTGCTGAGGAGGTTGCAAAAGAGGAGCCTGCACCAGCTCCTGAGCCTGTGTTGAGGAGATCAGATCGAGCTAGGCATCCGCCCGCCAGATATTCTGCGTCAAAGTTTGTTCTACTAACTGATGCAGGTGAGCCGGAGAGCTATTCTGAAGCAGTAAAGAGCGCGGAGAGGCACCACTGGATGACAGTGATGCAAGAGGAGATGCAATCGCTGCAGACAAATCATACCTATGACCTGGTGCGGTTGTCGAAGGGTAAGAAGGCCTTGAAGAACAGGTGGATCTTCAGGTTGAAGGAGGGTGCTTCTCCTACACCTCCTCGTTACAAAGCCAGGTTGGTAGTAAAGGGATTTGCACAGAGACAGGGCATTGATTTTGATGAGATATTTTCGCCCGTAGTGAAAATGTCCTCCATTTGAGTTGTGCTTGGTCTCGCTGCGAGGCTAGACTTGAAGGTGGAGCAGATGGACGTGAAGATCGCTTTTCTACATGGCGATCTTGAAGAGGAGTTGTACATGGAGCAGCCTGATGGCTACTGTATCAGGGGTAAAGAAGGATATGTATGCCGCTTGAAGAAAAGTCTGTACGGGTTGAAACAGACCCCGCGACAATGGTATCGAAAGTTCGGGACTTTTATGGGGGAGATCGACTTCACAAAGACCACCCTGGACCACTGCGTGTTTGTGAAGCAGTGTGCTCCTGAAGAATTCGTCATTCTGCTACTTTATGTCGATGGCATGCTGATCATCGGGAAGAACACTGCGCGCATTACTGAATTGAAGTGGCAGTTGAGTTCGAAGTTTGAGATGAAGGATCTGGGTCCCGCGAAGACTATTCTGGGAATGCATATTCGCAGGGACAGGGGCACCAGATTCCTTTGGTTATCTCAGGAGCGGTATATCTGCAAAGTGTTGCAACGTTTTTCTATGGATCAGGCGAAAAAGGTGAGCACGCCACTTGCAGCTCACTTCAAGTTGACCGCTGATCAGTGCCCCAGCACATAGGAGGAGAAAGAGGCTATGCAGAAGGTGCCTTATGCGTCTACAGTGGGAAGCCTTATGTATGCTATGGTGTGCACGCGCCCAGACATTGCTCATGCTGTTGGTATTGTGAGCAGATTTCTCTCCAACCCTGGGAAAGAACACTGCAGCGCGGTGAAGTGGATTCTGAGGTACCTGCAGGGGACGACAAATCTGAGTTTGAGATTTGGAGGCAGTGAGCCCGAGCTTCTGGGCTATATTGATGCTGATATGGCTGGATATCTGGACTCTAGAAAATCGACGTCCGGGTACCTGATGCTATTTGCAGGGGGAGCAGTTTCGTGGGTATCGAGACTGCAGAAGTGTGTGGCATTGTCAATGACAGAGGCTGAGTTCATTGCTGTAACTGAGACAGGAAAGGAGTTGCTCTGGATGAAGAGGTTTGTCAGAGAACTTGGTTTCACTAAGGATCGTTATATATTGATGTGTGACAGCCAGAGTGCCATCCACTTGGGAAAGAACTCCATGTTCCATTCGAGGTCGAAACACATCGACACACGGTATCATTGGATACATGATGTTGTGGAGAAGAAGGAGCTCGAGCTACTGAAGGTTCACACCAATGATAATGGGGCGGACATGCTGACCAAGGTAGTGACCCGAGGAAAGTTTGAGACATGTGTGAGAATCGCCGGGATGGCGGTTTCTCCCGACTCGATGTGAAGGGGGAGTTTGTTAGGGTGTGGTTCCCATATGAGTCGGTAAAAACCACCGGGCAAGCTTGTAGCTGCTCATGATATTACAAGTTTATGTTTGGAGGCCGAAGTGATGGTGGAGCTGCCTGGGCTCAGGGTTCGTCAAGCAGCGCTCCATAAACGAGCTGAAATGAGCACAATTCGGAGTTAGGTGGTACCTACCACCAAATTAGGTAGCACCTACCACCAAATTAGGTGTTAGGTAACACTACCACCAGTTTTGGGGTTAGGTAGCATTTTTTTAGGCCTACAAATGGAAGCCAATTCAAAGGCCAAAACATTCATTCCAAGAGAGATTTGAGTGGAGGAAGATCAAGAGAAGATCTTGGAGAAGAGTATCAAAGATCGGATCGTCGGATTCTGGAGAAAAAGGGTCTTTGTGTAGCCTTTCTCCTTTGCGGCATTCAGAACGGATTTTTCAATCCGTTGGGTAATGGTTTCTTATTTTCTCGCTTGTTTTTCCCTTGTCAATCCTTGTGTGATTATGAGAGAAGAGATTTATGCTTTTGCAGCAAGGAGAGATTTTTGTATTCCTTTGTGGAACTGGTACCTTGTGTAGGTGGTGGTGATCCGTTGTGGATCGGTGGTGAAAATTATGCCTTGTGTATGTGGCGGTGGTGAAAGCCCTGTAATTTGTTGTGCATGATTTTCACGCCTTATAGTGGAGGCTTTCAAGGGTGGACGCTGATAGTCCCGTAGTTTTCACCCTATTGGGTTTCCACGTTAAAAATTGTTATGTCACTTTATTATTGTTGTGCTTGTATTTATTTTGCTTGTAAATCTGCTACAGGTGCCCTGGTCGGGATCGTGCTATTTTTCCCAACAAGTGGTATCAGAGCCAGGTTGTTGGTCAGTAGTTAGAACATGGCCGATACTGGGCTGACCTTTTGTGATTTCAAGACGAGGCGATTGTATTCTCAGGTTTGGCATTGAGTGCGGTAGTTTACGACCATTGGTCCTCTGGCTATCCTCGTCAGTGACTTATCGTGAGAGAGTCGCGCTCAGAGAACTGTGGTCAGTCCGGCCAGTTGGTTTAGCAAGATGGAATTGACTTCAGAACAGATGGTCAAGTTGAATGGAGCAAATTATCATCAGTGGCACTTGCTTATGGAGGATCTCATCTACGTCAAGGGCTATCATGCCCCTATCTTCGAAGAGATGCCGAAGGATATGGATCCAGCTAAATGGCAAGTGGAGCACCGGAAGCTCTGTGGTTTCATTAGACGGTTCGTGGAGCCGAACGTCTACAACCACGTGGCTAGCATCACGGATGCAAAGGAGCTGTGGAGAACTCTGGAATATTGTATGCCAAGAGCACTGGCATCAACAAGCTGGCTTTGCTGACGAAGCTTGGAGAGTTCCTCTACCGGTAAGGCTCACCGATCATGGATCATGTCAATGAGTTCCAAGGAATCATTAATCAATTGACGACGATGAAGGTGACATTTGAGGATGAGGTCAATACGCTGTGGCTGTTGAAGTCCCTTCCAGACTCTTGGGAGATGGTCAGGATTGCATTGATCAACTCTTCACCCCAGGGGATTATCACCATGGAGATCGCCAAGAGTGGGATCTTGAACGAAGAGGTGAGGCGGAAGTCTCAAGGGACGTCAGGCTCTTCATCACGAGCTGATGTTCTGTTTAAGGAATCCAGGGGGAGAGGCAGGAGTAAGAGTCGAGGACGGAAGGAGGAAAGAAGCCAGAGCAGAGGGAAGTCACGTTCACGATATCAAAACGTGGAGTGTCATTTTTGCCACAAGAAGGGACACATCAAGAAGTTCTGCTATGCCTGGAAGAATGAGCAGAAGAAGGGTGTGACGACTGAGGCCAAGGAGGAGAGCCACACTGCTGCGGTTGTCTCCAGTGATGAGGATGATGTTGTCATTGTCGGTGATGAAATCACGGCAGCACTCTCCTGTGACGACAGGAGATGGATTGTAGATACAGGAGCTTCTGCGCACGTCTCCCACAATCGGGAGCTATTTGCCACGTACACCACCCATGAATGCGGGTGTTACGAATGGGCAACGGGAATACGTCCAAGGTGCTGGGACGTGGAGACGTGCATCTGAAGACGAGCACTGGAGTGTTGCTGATTTTGCGGGACGTGCGACACGTGCCCGATATTTGTTTCAACCTACTTTCCGTGGGAAAGCTTGGAGATGAAGGACATGTAAGTGTCTTTGGTGGTGATTTCTGGAAGCTAGTTCGAGGATCGCTGGTTATGGCCAAGGGCTATAGGGAGTCCGACCTTTATTACATGGAGGGGAGGCCTGAAGATCCACAGGCGAACTCCGTAAGAGATGAGTGATCTATTTCCCCATGGCACAGGAGACTGGCTCATATTAGCCAGAAGGGCTTGGACTGCCTATAGAAGAAGAAGCTACTCAGTGACCTATCGGCCGATCACATGGAGAGGTGTGAGCACTGTACGGCGGGGAAGCAAAATCGGGTTTCATTCCTTCGTCATCAGTCCACCAGGAGATCTGAGCCATTGGAGCTCGTACACACAGACGTCTGCGGGCCTATGAAGGTCCCAACGCGAGGGGGAGCTCAGTATTTTGTGACCTTTATTGATGACTGGTCGAGGAAGGTTTGGGTCTATCCGTTGAAGACCAAAGACCAGGTACTTGAGACCTTCAGAAGGTTCCATGCTGAGATGGAACGCCAATCTGGAAAGAAGCTGTTGTGTATCCGTTCTGACAACGTGAGAGAGTACGCAGGTCCATTTGATGAGTATTGCAAGGACCACACGATTCGTCATGAGAATACCCCCCGAAAACACCACAGCTGAATGGTGTTGCTGAAAGGATGAACCGGACATTGATTGAGAGGGTGCGATGCATGCTTTCTGAGTCCAAGCTGTCAGAGATGTTTTGGGGGTGAGGCTCTTTTGACTACGGCGCATGTCATCAACCTCTCGCCGAGCTATCCTTTGGATGAGGATGTTCCGGATCAAGTCTGGTATGGGAAGGACCCATCCTATAGTCATTTGCGGGTCTTTGGCTGCAGAGCCTTCGTCCACATTCCCAAGGACGAATGATCGAAGTTGGAATCGAAGACCCGGAAGTGTATTTTCTTGGGCTTTGGTCATAATGGTGAGCTCGGATACAGATTCTTTGATCCGGTGGCGAAGAAGTTAGTGCGGAGTCGAGATGCAGTGTTCTGCGAGGAGCAAACTGGAGGTGATCTGGAGAAAAAAGGTGAGTCTGGGAGTGACTCACGTTCTGCTGAGTTGCCTATTGGTATTGATGACCACGTTGAGGAGACTGTGGAGCCAGTTCCAGCACAGGGTGCTGAAGATGATGTTGAGGAGCCAGGAGCTGCTGAGGAGGTTGCAAAAGAGGAGCCTGTACCAGCTCCTGAGCCTGTGTTGAGGAGATCAGATCGAGCTAGGCATCCGCCCGCCAGATATTCTGCGTCAAAGTTTGTTCTACTAACTGATGCAGGGGAGCCGGAGAGCTATTTTGAAGCAGTAGAGAGCGCGGAGAGGCACCACTGGATGGCAGCGATGCAAGAGGAGATGTAATCGCTGCTGACAAATCATACCTACGACCTGGTGCGGTTGCCGAAGGGCAAGAAGGCCTTGAAGAACAGGTGGATCTTCAGGTTGAAGGAGGGTGCTTCTCCTACACCTCCTCGTTACAAAGCCAGGTTGGTAGTAAAGGGATTTGCACAGAGACAGGGCATTGATTTTGATGATATATTTTCGCCCGTAGTGAAAATGTCCTCCATTCGAGTTGTGCTAGGCCTCGCTGCGAGGCTAGACTTGGAGGTGGACCAGATGGACGTGAAGACCGCTTTTCTACATGACGATATTGAAGAGGAGCTGTACATGGAGCAGCCTGATGGCTACTGTATCAGGGGTAAAGAAGGATATGTATGCCGCTTGAAGAAAAGTCTGTACGGGTTGAAACAGGCCCCGCGACAATGGTATCGGAAGTTCGAGACTTTTATGGGGGAGATCGACTTCACAAAGACCACCCTGGACCACTGCGTGTTTGTGAAGCAGTGTGCTCCTGAAGACTTCGTCATTCTGCTACTTTATGTCGACGACATGCTGATCATCAGGAAGAACACTGCGCGTATTACTGAATTGAAGCAGCAGTTGAGTTCGAAGTTTGAGATGAAGGATCTGGGTCCCGCGAAGACTATTCTGGGAATGCATATTCGCAGGGACAGGGGCACCAGATTCCTTTGGTTATCCCAGGAGCGGTATATCCGCAAAGTGTTGCAACGTTTTTCTATGGATCAGGTGAAGAAGGTGAGCACGTCACTTGCAGCTCACTTCAAGTTGACCACTGATCAGTGCCCCAACACATATGAGGAGAAAGAAGCTATGCAGAAGGTGCCTTATACGTCTGCAGTGGGAAGCCTTATGTATGCTGTGGTGTGCACGCGCCCAGACATTGCTCATGCTATTGGTATTGTTAGCAGGTTTCTCTCCAACCCTGGGAAAGAACGCTGGAGCGCGGTGAAGTGGATTCTGAGGTACCTGCAGGGGACGACAGATCTGAGTTTGAGATTGGAGGCAGTGAGCCCGAGCTTCTGGGCTATACTAATGCTGATATAGCTAGAGATCTGGACTCTAGAAAATCTACGTACGGGTACCTGATGCTATTTGCAGGGGGAGCAGTTCCGTGGGCATCGAGACAGCAGAAGTGTGTGGCACTGTCAATGACAGAGGTTGAGTTCATTGCTGTAACTGAGGCAGGAAAGGAGTTGCTCTGGATGAAGAGGTTTGTCAGAGAACTTGGTTTCACTCAGGATCGTTATATGTTGCTGTGTGATAGCCAGAGTGCCATCCACTTGGGAAAGAACTCCATGTTCCATTCGAGGTCGAAACACATCGACACACGGTATCATTGGATACGTGATGTTGTGGAGAAGAAGGAGCTCGAGCTACTGAAGGTTCACACCGATGATAATGGTGCGGACATGCTGACCAAGGTAGTGACCCGAGGAAAGTTTGAGACATGTGTGAGAATCGCCGGGATGGCGATTTCTCCCGACTCGATGTGAAGGGGGAGTTTGTTAGGGTGTGGTTCCCATACGAGTCGGTAAAAACCACCGGGCACGCTTGTAGCTGCTCGTGATGTTACAAGTTTATGTTTGGAGGCCAGAGCGATATTGGAGCTTCCTGGGCTCAGGGTTCGTCAAGCAGCGCTCCATAACGAGTTGAAATGAGCACAATTCGGAGTTAGGTTGTACCTACCACCAAATTAGGTAGCACCTACCACCAATTTAGGTGTTAGGTAGCACCTACCCCTAGTTTTGGGGTTAGATATCATTTTTTTAGGCCTATAAATGGAAGCCAATTTAAAGGCCAAAACATTCATTCCAAGAGAGATTTGAGTGGAGGAAGATCAAAATAAGATCTTGGAGAAAAGTATCGAAGATCAGATCGTCGGATTCTGAAGAAGAAGGGGCTTTGTGTACCCTTTCTCCTTTGCGACATTCAGAACGGATTTTTCAATCCGTTGGGTAATGGTTTCTTGTTTTCTCGCTTGTTTTTCCCTTGTCAATCCTTGTGTGGTTGTGGGAGAAGAGATTTATGCTTTTGCAGCAAGGAGAGATTTTTGTATTCCTTTGTGGAACTTGTACCTTGTGTAGGTGGTGGTGATCCGTTGTGGATCGGTGGTGGAAATTGTGCCTTGTGTATGTGGCGGTGGTGAAAGCCATGTAATTTATTGTGCGTGATTTTCACGCCTTATAGTGGAGGCTTTCAAGGGTGGACGCTGATAGTCCCGTGGTTTTCACCCTATTGGGTTTCCACGTTAAAAATTGTTGTGTCACTTTATTATTGCTGTGCTTGTATTTGTCTTGCTTGTAAATCTGCTACAGGTGCCCTGGTCGGGATCGTGCTATTTTTCCCAACACTATGCACAACAACACGATGACTCTAATGAAGACTAGTGGAGAACTGGAAAGGGGCTGGCTCTCAGATTTTTGCTGGAGAACTTGACCGACAGTCCTTCTATGACAAACTAAAATCTGAAATATGAAAGCTAAAATCTGCTTATAATCTGCATGTACATGTATAAATAAAAGCTAAAATACGTGTGTGAATTATAAGTTAAAATACTTGCACTAAAACATACTGGAGGCTGAAGCCAAACAGAAGGCTAAAAGCCGTCGGGCCCTAAACCATAGAACATGCTAAATAGAAGACTAAAAACTATCAAGCTCTAATTCTATTCATGGATAAAATGACTTGCTCTTACTATAATTTATAAAATATTAAGTAACTTGAGAGCTTACCTTGAAATCTTGAATTAATCCGGTGGTATTGGTATCTCCCTCAAACATTCCAGATTTTCAGGTCTATGATTCCATGGTCCCTAACCAGTCTGTTTGAGGAAATCCTGCATCATTGATGAAAAAAACCGAATTAATACTAAGGAAAATAGCTGTACAGATCTTTTGGGCTTTGACTCTTTTAGTGTTGGAGACTTGGCGTGCAGGTGTTGGAGAAATGAGCATGAAGATCACACCTTAGAGATGTCGGCAGCGACACATTGGGCCACAGACACAGTAAAAACCGTGTTGGTTGCAATCGACCCTCGACAATGGGCCAATGGCAGAGCCGCAGGGGAGATTGAAGAGATGGAGATCACTGATCAGGTGATGCAAACCGAGGGAGTATTGCAGCGGCCTAAGGCCTTCCGCCCTTCAGTCTTCACTCTTCACGCAACGTCAGGATGAAGAAGAACAACGAGTCAGGACTAGCAACGACTTTGAGAAATGATGAGAGACAAATAAGAAATCTAGGGTCTTCCGTTTTTTATGCTTTGCTGCTTACCGCTTTGGTCCTTCGCTCTTTTGGACTAATTGAAAGTTGAAAGCGACTAATCAGCTATTCACCTATCCAATCTGTGACTGTGAGAAACCAGCAGAGATGCGATTTGAACTTTGAACCATGAAAGTTGAAACTGACCTATAAATAATTAGAAATGATGTTGTCTAATTTCTACTTCATTGTTTGCACCAGCACCCCACCAACCATGCAAGCCCAAAATATTTTAAAATTTATTAATTAAAATTTAAAAATACGATGCCGTTTTGACGGTTTTTATAAACTGAAAATTGCACTGCACCAATAAACATGCGGTTTTCACGATTTTCGGTTTTGCTGGTTGGGGAGGTTTTCGGTTTTGCTGCACAGCGGACCCCAGTCCCCATCATTTAAGCCGCCGTCCCACGCCAATTACAGGGGAAGACGGGTGCGACTGAAGTAGAACCCCAGTACCCATCATTTGAGCCGCCGTCCCACGCCAATTACAGGGGGAAGACGGGTGCGACTGAAGTAGATAGCCATGGATTTGAGCAGCCTTCGAGCCCTAAATCCGAAGTTCTTCCCCATGGGGCCTTTCCGCCTTCGCTCCCTCATTCGTCCCGCTTTACTCGCTGACTACAAGTCCAGAAGTAAGTGTTAAACTACCATTTAGGTGTCTGGGTCCTAATCGAGCGCCGTAGCATCTGTGTCTGATTGAAACCTTTATCTGAACATCGTACTTTTTTTGTTACTAACGTTATAAGTAAATGATGAAGTTTCCAGCTATGTAAACAGGGATGATACCGTGTTTTCTTTGTTAATGTAAAAGACCTTGCCTTCAGCTTAGGATATGGACAACGGCTATTATATTTTAAATTTATATCTTTAACTATATTTTTTAATTTCTATTTCGTTTGATTTGAATAGTGGGCAATCATTAGGTGTTTGTGTGAAAGGTGAAGTGGGTGGTTGGAATTGTGAGGTGTACACTGGTTAGTTTTGTTAAGTGTAGTTGTGGAATGCTGTGACGGATCCATGAAATTGATAATGAGGGTGCACAATTTTTTTTAATGAAGTAGCACAATCATTTATTATATATTTTTAAATAGAAAGAGCACTATTTTCAGAAAATTCTTGAAGTACCATTATAGTGCAGATAAACAGTGAACATGGTACTCTTAGATGAACTTTGAAATCATAAAAAATTGAAATAATTTGCTAAACATAATAGATCAAGCGATGCAAGAATGCTATTTAGAGCAAGTACACCTTTAGAAACCTATGACCAAATTTGAATTTTTTTTGCTAACTGTAATGGTTTAGTTCTAGCAATGTAATGGTGAAAATATCATGAAAACCAAATCCCTCTTCTGTGTAAAAGTTTAACCATTCACATCGCATCCAATGATACATAATGTGAACAGAATACCTGAAATATAATGGTTTAGATATAGCAACGTAGTGGATTACGCTTGATGCACTCAGCTCATGTGCATCGATTGCATGATATTTTTTCCTACGTCTGCCTCTCGCCATAGGAATGCGTCTCTTGGTTCTAGAAATTTTAACAAGGAGGTCAGGTATTAAATTTCTCAAAAAAAAAAATTGAATGGTTCCATCTTATCAGAACCATTTCTCCCTCATCTGACCACCGTTTTTGACATATAAATAGTCAAAATTTATTGACTAGACGAGAGAAATCTAAATCCACTAACCATTTTGAAAAATAATGTAGGGGGGGGGGGGCAGTGTCCCTCGGTCCCCCCTCTAGATCCGCCTTTGGTGGAATGTGTGTGCACGTTAAGTGCTGGTGGGTAGTTTTGTTAAGTGTTAGTGGGCAGTTTTGATTGCATCATATTTAAGAGCTTGTGCATGCTCCTTGAGCTTGCCACCTATATCATGATGTTACAAATAGTGAATATTACGGTGCCCTTATGTACCCATACTTGCATGGACGGATCTTGTGGACAATCAAGAGAGGCTGCCCACATGCCTTGAGCTTGCAAATGGTGATGACTTGCCCCAACCATATATTGTGGGGCCCATTCACCATAGACACATCTTATGGAATGCGTTTGACAATAAATAATCAAGAGTGCTCTTTCGTGGATCCCATTTGCACCCATGTCTACATGGACACATATTATTGCATAAGCTTGCCAACAATCACAAGAGGTAAATGACAATATGCATCGCCAAAATGTAGGGTTTTGACAAAATGCACCTCAAATTGTTAAATTTGGGAAAATGCACCCCCAACTAGAAAAAGGCTGGTACTTTGCACCCTGGTGGGGGGTGGGGGTGCGTTTTGTGGTTCCTTTTGCCAAAACTCTTAAATTAGAGGGTGCGTCCTGCCAATTACCCTTCTTTTATGTGTTTTGAGCTTGCCAGAAATGTGGCATGAGATTGCAAATGTTGTCTATCCAAGGATCAGGGCATGGTGTGGTTGAATGCTGACAAGTTGGGATGTGACAGCATAAAAAGATTAAAAATTGATGAACGTTGAATTATAGTGTTACAGACGATGTTACATACTGTTCACACGTATTATGTTACGAGATATTACGGACTTCGTTACGAGTTGTTATGAGATGTTACTGCGTATTATTTTATCCTTATTATTATGTTTGTCTTATTAGAGTTGTAAGCCTATATAAAGGCATGAGTATTGTATGTGTTGGGAAATGAAATAAAGTTCTAGTTTCTTGTCCCTTGTAGTGAGATAACTGGTGGCTCTCTTTTCCAACGAGCAACCCCGCCTAGGCAGCCGCGGTTCCGGCTCCACAGTATCTCTGCCATACCCCGCATCTCCACCTCCGGCCACCATTCCGACGAGTACCACCGTTACAGAAGTAGGCCCGTAACAACTTGTTATCAGAGGGATCTCAGTCTTTTTTTTTCCGCTGACGCACGTCACACAACCACTCCGAGTCCCACGGCGAACACGACCCTGCTCATTCCGTCGCCAAACCCACTGCCGCAAAGACACAGTGCACTCCTTTGCCACCGTCTCCGCAGACAGCGTCCAGAACAGCCGTCCATGTCGAGCTTGTGAGCCGCGCCACCTCCGTCAATCCAGCGACGCACGTCGAGGTCCTTCCTCACTACCATCGTCTTCGCAAACAACGTCCAGAACATCCGCCCTCGTCGAGCTCGTGCGCCACACCACCTCCGTCAATCCAGCGACGCACACTGAGGTTGTGGCTCCGACATTTTCCGCCAATCCAGCGACGTACGCCTCCCTGCATTCATTCCTCCTCGAGCCCTGGCAGAAACTCCAGCAGTCTTTACGCGTGCCTCTGCTCATTTCGAGCCCCGCGCCTTCCATCCCTAGCGTACATAGAAGAACAAAAAAAATCTGCCTCTGATTGTTTGGTTTCATCGAGTCCACCCCGCCCATACCTCAAGCTATTAAATTTCCTTTACTCCTGTGGACCCCACCACTATTCTCTTCCCCACTATTATTTATTTAGCAACTGCCTTCTAATTCCATCCGCTATTAAATTTCCCCGCACCCATTTTTAAATTCCCTCCGCCCTAGTGACTACTCAACCCTTCTCTTTTGGTGCCATTAATTGTGCCAATATTGGGCGTCACCGCGGTGCTCGCGGGCACTCTTAGTTATCCGAGTCGGCGCACTTCGACCGCCCGGTCACCCGCTCCTCTTCTTGCCCCTCCTCCCGCACTATGTGCGACTCGCCAGACCAACTAAGTCAGATTATGACCATACTGCAGATCATCATGGCGCAACAAGCGGTGCACGTGCCAACGCGGACCGTCATCAGGAGTCCATTATTGCGCTCTCCAAGCTCGTCGATGATCTGTCTACCGCCCCCACACATGATCATGCTAGCAACAGTCAGACACAACCACTTCTCCGCACTGCCCCGCCTCTAACCGTTCACGAGCTGCCACTGCCAGTCCCCGCGCACCCCGACGTAATGATTGTACCACACTATACCAGATTGGAATTTCCAACCTATGATGGGAAAATGGATCCCTTGAGTTGGCTCACCAAGTGCGAGCAATTCTGCGGCCACCAGCAAACTCCGGCAGCAGATCGGGTCCATTTAGCATCTTTCCACATGCTCGATTCCGCTGTTTTATGGGCTTCTCGACTTCTCACCGACCGGACGAATCTGATTTGGGACGACTTCAAGCGACTCTGCAACTTGCGTTTCAGACCTCCTATCCGCAGTAACTCCCTCGACGCACTCACATCTCTCCGTCAAACTGGTACCGTGGACGAGTACCTGGAGCAATTTCAGCTTCTCTTAGCGCATGTCCCTCTTGCTCCAGATATGCAGGTTGACATTTTCACCGCGGGACTTCGCGAGCGACTGCAACTAAATGTTGAGTTTGAGGCCCCTCCAGACTTAGTGACTGCTATGAGTCTGGCGCGGCTCTGCGATCGTCGCCTCCAGCTAGCACACGATGCTTACCCGCCCCTACCAACATCGTCCCACTGGGCCGGATCGAGGGTCCTCCAACTCCACCAATCCGCCGATTATCTCGTGTTGAGATGCTGTAACGACGCGCCCAGGGACTATGTTTTAACTGCGACGAGCAGTACACTCGCGGTCACATGTGCACCCGACTCTTCTACCTATATGTCGAGGACTCTGACGACGAGGGCATCATATAGAGTTTGTGGGCAAACTCTTTTTGGGCAACAAATGAGATGTTACGGACGGTGTTACGGACTGTTCACGCGTATTATGTTACGAGATATTACGGACTTCGTTACGAGTTGTTATGAGATGTTACTGCGTATTATTTTATCCTTATTATTATGTTTGTCTTATTAGAGTTGTAAGCCTATATAAAGACATGAGTATTGTATGTGTTGGGAAATAAAATGAAGTTCTAGTTTCTTGTCCCTTGTAGTGAGATAACTGGTGGCTCTCTCCTCCAACGAGCAATCCCGCCTAGGCAGCCGCGGTTTCGGCTCCACGGTATCTCCGCCATACCCCCCATCTCCACCTCCGGCCACCATTCCGACGAGTACCACCATTACGGAAGTAGGCCCGTGACATATAGTTTACTTGTTTAAGGGGTTTTGGTTTGAAATAAGAGAAGATTTATTAACAAATCCTGAATAGGCACGATTCTCTTTCATTAGTAGGGAAAATTCGAAGGAGATTTTCACAGATTTTACTCAATAGAAGTTACTTATGTTGGCTTCACGGTTTCTGCATGTACTATATCTTTCTTGATATCGAGAAGTCCGCTGTTTTTGCAAATTCCTTCTTTTTGTTTTTAGGAGCTGCCGTGCATTCCCAAACCAATGGTACCAGTGGACCTATTGTTGGAGCTTCATCTGACAAAATTCTTCAAGTGGTCTTAGTTTCTCCTCAGGTAAATCAGTTCTCAAAATTACATCACATACTGAACTTTTTTTTGAAGCTTTCAATATAGAATGTGTGTGCATTATAGAAAATGCTATAAGTCGGAGTAGCATGCATGAGAAGATTTTCTTAAATTATTATTATTATTTATTCAACTTGGGGCTTGTTTGCTCTGAAAGAAAATTTTGTAACTATTTGGAGTTACTCCCAAGACAGTTTCAAGCATTTTTTGACGAAAAAAATACTATGGTGAAAATGAGTTTCAGTTATGAAAACTTTGAAGTCATATTTATTTTGTACTTTCTAAATATAATATTAATATATGGCATAGTTTATTTTTTTGTTTATAAAGTAGAGCATTAATTCTATTCGTAAGAACAATAAAAAATTTATAGTTGGTGGTAAGTTGGTAAAGGTGAAAGTCACTATAGCCTGAACTAAAACAAGAACCGAGCCCGTAAGAAACAATTTTATATAAAACAAATAGAAACTACTGAAATTCAATTCAACGAAGTAGTCAACTCTAAAGCATTTCTCCAATTAGTTCCTACTTTAAAGCAAACTGCCCGATGTGGATCATGTCTTGTAACTATGGGCGAAGTAAATTTATAAAAGTTGTATCTAATGTAATGGTTTACAAGTGAAACAAGGCAACAAAATCAATTGGCCACTATTTCTTTCTTGATGTTTTCCCAATCAAATTATATCAATTATGATGTAAGTGAACACTGATATACAAAGACATACTGTTCTTATCTCTTTGTTTGGCATTACCAATTGTTGTGTTTGTCTGAACAAGTACATGCATATTTTGCACATCCGGTGTTATAAAAGTTTCGATGACGTAGTTTGTTTATATTTTGAGTGTCATGTTTACCCATTGGAGTTTTTTCTTCTTCCAAAAATTTTCCCGATGGTCGCACATATTGTTATTCTTCCGACATGTCAATTTCATGCTTATTCCAACATTTTTGACATGTCAATTTCATGCAAGTATTCTTGAGTAGATTCTTGAACCATTGATGAACCGATTGTTTAAACACCCACAGTGATTAAGTTGCAGGGTTGTGCCACTTTTATTGCTCTGATCCTTAAGTGCATACTTTTTGGCTCATATTACAATAGTGGGATAAATAATATCTTGGTGATTTAGGCTCCATTTGGCATGTCGTTTTTGCTCCGATGAGTTTGGACAAAACGCCATTGCTATAGAACGTATGTTTGGCATGACAACGGTTATGATTGCCACCAAGAAAAAAAATTAGTTTTGAACATATAATGGAATGGAGTTACTTAGGCGAGGTCCGTCATTCACCAGCGACGGTTCATAATCACCGCTTTCGCGATTGCTACCACCGTGCCGAACGGAGCCTTAGTAGGGAAGTTTAAAGAATCCATTATAGTCTATTTCATTGATAGAATTGAGAATGTTAAAATAGAAACTTGGTTAAATTAGGAAGAATAAATAATATTTATTGTATATGATGGTATGATTAAATTCTGTTCAACTTATGAAAATTTAAAATAGTTTTATGTGGTTTGGATGTGTATTATTGAGGTAGAATATGCACTAATAGGCCTGGCAGACAAAATTAATGCTCCGATAGTCAGCTGGATCAAGGCAAAAATAGGTTGAAAATTATTATCCCGAAGGTATGGAAGTAGATTTATTCAAAGCTACAAAATGACATTAAAACCTCATGCAATTTTCACGAGGAATAAATGAAGAATGAGACTCCATACTTGTAGTTGGTTTTTTAGGCTATCGGTGACGACGATGATGTGAAAACTGTGAATGAATATGCTGATATTTTTATAATTTGTATATTCAGTTTGATCTAAGAATTAAGAAATATTTATATGTATTTTTGTATAAATACAAGGTAATTTTTTGCAGATTTAAGCTTGAATGATAATTCTTAGGATGAGTAGTTACTCAAATTGCATTGTCCTCCTTTCAAATTGCAGGCTTCAACAGTTATGTACTAGATGCGACTGAGATATCCTCTGTCCCTTAACAGATTGCTGGGAATACCGGATGTATTGCTAGAACATGTGCAGCATCAGCTGTTGGTTTGCATCTTGTTGAGGTAATTCCATTTTTCCATTCACATTGGAGTTATTAATTATTTCTTATAGAAGAATACCTTTTGTAGCTCCTACTAAGATATATTATTTTAAAATCTATAATGCTTCTGATTTATGATTTATCTTAATATGTAAATGGCTTTGTGGAAATGTCGCAATGTTGGTCTATTAGTGTTTTGTAGTAGTGAGTGGGTTTAGTCCCACACTGTGTGTCAAGTCTTTATGAGTCTATGTATTTCTTATTTAAAGCCCCTTTAGGGATGAATATTACGCACAATTCTATTTTTCATTTCCTCTTTTAACATGGTATCAGAGCCAGAAATCTGAAACCCTAATTTTCTCTTACCGTAAGCCTCTCGCGCTGCTTCCGCCGCTTCCTCTCGAATCAATCCCGTGCGCTACTAAAGCAGTAAAGCCTCTTCCGTGCTCTCCTCCTGCTCCCGTTGATGGAATGGGCTTGTGATTCCATCGACGGGAGTGGACTCCTTTCCCTTCGTCGAGGACATCTCCTCCATTCCTGCCTACGCTCGATCCCTTCGACGCCTGCTCTCGTTCGCCGTTTCTGTCGTTCTCTACTCTAGCTTCCCCTGCCCTCTCCTCTCTCGATTCCGTTTCCAGAGGGAGCTGTTGCTGCGCCTCTTCTTGTCACGTGATCCAACCAACCATGACGTTCCCGTCGAATCCGAGGTTGCTGCTCGATTGCCTCTTCTTCTGCCGTCATCGATTCTGCCTCATCTTCCGCTGGACAGCGACGATTCCGCCGGGTCTTCCTTTTGTCGACAACGATGATCCCGCAGATTCAGCATTTCTTGATCCGGTCGAGCTCTCCTTCTCGTCCAGTTGCTGCGCCCACTCCTCTCCACGAAATTCTGGCTCTTGCTCCCTGTATTCTAGTCAAGCTCCTGTTACTGCTGTTTTGAGCCTCTTCTACCTTCCGGTAGAGCTTTTGGGTGCTCCCAGTGCTCTCTTTTCTGGCCGAGCTCTTTTGCCGCTACTGTTCTCCTGCAACATGCCTTATTCTGGCTCAGTCTTTCTGCTCACCGAAGTTATGGATCCTGCTGCCCGCTTTTCTTGTCGCTGATGGTGCTGATGTTGTGTTTCTTAAGTATTTTGTTGTTGTGTTTGTCTTTGTTTATGTCTCCATGTGATCTATGCCTTCATGCACGTATTTCACGTGAGGGGGATTGTTGGGATGAATGCGAGTCAGATGATCTTTCCCGTTGTTTGCCTTCGTTCCACACGACCTTCAGGCTTATGCCATATGTGTCTCCCCATGCTTTCTTTCAATTGGTCGTGTGTTGAGACACAACCTATGTTGGTTGTTTTAATCCCAGCGGGCTGTGTCGCGTGGGACCGTTTCGTGTGGGACTGTGTCGTGCGGGACTGTGTCGTGTGGGACCGCCATTTGTGCAGATTATCACCGATGGATTATCCCCGGTTGCCCGGTTGATGATTTGCTCCACATCTTTTGTTCTCTTTTGCATGTTGTGTGTGTAAGTGATGTTGGTTGACCGGTTTCCAGCGAGTCCACGTTGTGTGTGAGTCCTGCGTCGTGTGTGGGTTTGCGTCGTGTGTGGCTATGTCCCCGACTAGATTCCGTTGTTTGGATTTTTGCCGGTGGCTCGTCTGATGTTTTGTCCCGCATCGCCTACCTCCATTGACATTATTTGATATGTCCAAGCTGAAGGTTCCCCCTTCAGCTTGAGAGGGAGTGTTGGAAATGTCGCAATGTCGATCTATTAGTGTTTTGTAGCAGTGAGTGGGTTTAGTCCCACATGTGTGTCCAGTCTTTATCAGTCTATGTATTTCCTATTTAAAGCCCCTTTGAGGATGAATATTATGCACAATTCTATTTTCCATTTCCTCTTTCAACAGGTTTATTGGGCCAAGGTATACAATGTTAAGATGAGCCATTTTATTGAATTGTTCAAGATCAGCTTCAGTGCACTGCTAAATTTTAAAACACTAGATTCCTAAGAGTGGCTGATCTATGGTTCCACAAAAAAAATGCTGGAGTTTGTGAGGAAGTTAATCAGTTTTTAAAGTTTCTAGAATTATATTAACATTTTCATGTGGATCATAAAAACGTGCCATGAAATTTTTTTGTCTATCAAATGACTAATAATAGTTTATGAAATCGCAAATGCCTAAAGCTTTTAACACAGATTCATAGTCCCGGTGGGTACAATGGCAAGTACCTACTGCTAGCATTCCTTAAACTTGATGATTGTCATGACTTTGTAAATTTATTGTGGGATTTTATGGTTTGTGAATATGTTACTTGAGCATAGATCTCGCCAATCCCAACATTATGATGAAGTTGTGCTTGAAATAAATGGTATTAGATCTCGGGTAATAGATGATGATTTCAGCAGGTATTATATGAAAATTTGATTGACATAGAACTCTAATGTAGTGTCATGCTGCAAAAATTTGGGTCAAACTAAACTAAGTTTTTGAGTTCCCCAATGTACTAGTAAATGAACTCCTCAACCCCAAAACTTAAGCAAATAACTAAGATTCACTACTAGTATATTAGGAGCTTATCTTAAAGATATTGTATAACATGCGAGCCCTCCTTCCATCATTTCCCTTCACATAAATTATTAATTTTTTGTCACTATCAAGTATCATGTACCCTTGTGGTGGGGCCTTTCCCCAGACCCTCACTGCGAGGGGATGCTTTGTGCACCAGTCTGCCTTTTTTAATCAAGTATCATGTACTAGGAGCTCACTCAACAACATGGAGCTCATGGGAGTCACGTGCCAATAAATTTTGTTTTACCTTGAAAGTAGCCATGACCTCATAGGTCCCACAAAACAAATTAAACATTTCATCGTAACTGAATCGTTTACCGCATGTTAAGAGAAAGGAACATGGAATCCTAGTTGCGGCCAATATGCTACTAAATGAATAACGATAAACCTAAAAGTTTATTCACATGTGTCAATATTATTTATAGACTCAAATGAATGATCTCACATCGAGAGAAGAGTCAAGTGGTGCCTCTTTTCATTTATCTTTTAATACTAATATGTTAATTAAATAGTTTGGCTTGTGTTATGTAAGAGAAGTGGCAGTATTAATCCCATATAAAGTTAGGAGATATGAAGGAACTACAATAGATGGAACACACCCACTAGCGGTGTGAAATTAAAGATTGAAAAGTAGATAAAATACTAATGTCTAAATTCCCCACAAGTTGGAATATATATATCAATCATGCTCAATTTATTACATAAATTGAAAAAAAGTAGTAGAAAGTGGCTTGGTAAAGATATTTGCAAGTTCTCTATTTCAGGTGACAAAAGGAGTGCATATTCATATGTTAAGAATTTCTTCCTAGATGAAATGACAATGTATATCTATGTGTTTTGTCCTTTCATGGTAGACAGAATTCTGGATTCATAAATAATTGTTTTGTTATCACAGTACATAGGTAGAGGAGTAGTATAGATTTCTCACAAGTCTTGTAATAGAGTTTTGAGCCACTTGAGTTCATACACAGTTTGTCTCATTCTACGATACCCTGATTCAACCCTGGCCTGGAGACTACATTCTGCTTCTTACTTCACCTTGTGACAAGATTTCTTCCTAGAAATGTGCACTTTTTTATCTTTTTTTATTGTTAGCATAGCTTGCATATGAGTATACTTTTATATGAAGGCGACCTTTTTTTTGAAGAGTAAACCCTTGTCTGAAGCCTTTACTATATTCTAGAATTTTTATGGCTACTTCTAGTTAATTTTCTCTTGGTTTGTGCATGAATTGACTAACCATTCCAACTGCAAAAGCAATCTTTTGTCTAGTCACAGTGCAATATATTAGCTGCCCTACGAGACGTTTGTAGCGGGATGCATCTTCCATAAGGGGAAATCTTTTATCCCAGAGATGATCAATGCCCATAGGCATATAAATATGAGTTGACTTCATTCTGAGTAATAGTCTCCTCAAGAAGATCTATGACCCGTGAAGCACGGGTACCAGCATGCGGTATGACAAAATTATAAAATAGCACGGTACTGGTACATTTGGATATGTGAAAAAAATTAAAAAATACATATAATAAGTTAATTCATAGCAATAATATATTCAATGAAATGTTATCAGTTATCACCATACATGCAAAAGATTGTCCACATAAACAAAGAAATTAGACTAATTTAAGGAATGATGAAAGTGAGAATTATACTAAAAATATCTTATAGAAACACACAGTAAAAGAAATCCATCCAAAAGAAGATATAAGGCATACAAAACAAACCCTTATACCTTCATTCTTTATTAGCAATAAATGAGCTTTGACTCTTACATATGACCATTGAAATTCCATGTTGCAATAATTGTATTTCCATTTTGAATTTCGTTCTCTTTTCCCCTTTTTTATAGTCAATGTAACGTACTTCCAAAGCAGAAAAAAATCATCTTCTTCAAAATTAGTTGAAGGCACATTTGCACTAGTTGAACTCATTGAGCTTGATGTAGAAGAACTCATTTTGAATAAAAAAAAACCCTGAAGGAGTGATAACAACAATATTTGTCATAATTCAAATTAAAATTATAAATTAAATGACAACAGTTTCAGATGTCTTTTTCACGGCTGCAACCTGCAACTATGAGTGAGAGAGAGAGAAAAGCTGCTGTCGGTCGCAGGTGTTGAAATGAGAAGGGGGCGCCGACGAGCGTGAGACGAGAATAAGGAAGAGCCGACTGTCGTGAGGCGACAAGGAGGCACCGAAGGAGGAGGATTTCAGTGTCTGCTCCCGGTCGCTGGCCTACGACAAGGATGCACGGCGCAACTCTCGGTTCTTGAAATTTCAATTTCGATCGATAATTTGCCCTAGCGAGAAGGAGGCTCCGTGAATAAGCGCTATTTTTTGGACCAGGTAGTGAAGCAGGTTGTATTGGGCCGAACCGGGAAGTACCGGGCCGTACCCAAAAACAGTAAAAGTACCGGGTACGTATTTTGCCGTACCGGGGCGTACCGAGCCGTACCAGTACCCATAAAAGTACCGGGTACGTGTACGGGACATTATTTGGAGTACCCGTGCTTCATAGTCTATGACATACTTATGTTGACTCTAAACCACACCTTTGGTGTTTGCAATTCCAATTCCAAGATAATAGCGAGGTTTCCAAGGTCTTTTGTCTTAAAGTGTTTGCGTAGATATGTTTTGGTATCGTCCATACTATATGTGTCACTACCTGAATATCGTCAACATAGACTGCTAAAACATTGAAACCAACAGCACTTTCTTTTATAAAGGTAGAGTGGTCTGCGTGACTGCGGCAAAAACTAATCACATAAATCACTTGAATGGACTTCTCAAACTATGTGTAAGGACTCTGTTTGAGGCCATAAATAACTTTATTCTGTTTACATTTCTAAGACTCTCCCAAAACAACATAGCTCAATGGTTACTTTTGATGGGAACGGGAAGAGATTTGAGAGAGAAATGAGAAATCTAGGATTTGAGAGAGGCAAGAAGAAATACCTCAGAATACTTGTTTGCCCATCGCCAGGAAACCCTAGAGGTTATTATACCCCTCGGGTCCAGGAGGGGGCCGACTGCCTCCCCCCATAGGGGCTGAACCCGTCCGGTTCAGCCCCCAACTGCTTTCTTGTTTTAATAAGGGAGGGATTAACCAGATGGTTCATCCCTACTTGATGCTGCATCCTTTCGCCGTCTCTGGTATGTCTTTCCCGTGAACCGACCGTTATGAGGATTCATAACATTTCATTCCCCTTCAAGAACCAACTTGTCCCCATGGTGAAAAATCTGGATATAGCTTCTGGAACTCGAGCAGGTCGACCCGGGTGTTGTGTGCTGCAGATAAATTCTTCCATTTGACAAGTATCTTCTGACGGTATTCCGTGTCACGTTTCTTCCACTTGGTGAGCAGCATCTCCTGAGGGAGTGGTAGCCCCCCCGCCCCCCCACGTTGGTTGCTTCCGGGAGGGTAAAGCACACATGAGTTGTTTCCCCGATTTTCTTCTTTAACAAGGAGACATGAAATATGGGATGAATATGCGAGCCCGCCCCACCCGCTAAATGATTTTGAAGGGACCGTAATAGCGTGATGCCAGCTTCTGATTAGTCCTCCAGGATACTGAGGTTTGTCGGTAGGGCTGGAGTTTTAAGAAGACTTCATCACCGATTGTAAATTGACGTTCGGGCCGGTGTTTATCTGCTTGTATTTTCATCCCGTTTTGGTCGGTAAGAAGGTTTTCTCGTAATATGACAAGGGCACGGTCGCGGTCGCGCAAATCATGATCGATAGTCGGTAATGCCGTTCCCCATGGCTCATATGTACCCAGACTCGGGGCAGAACCCTCATAGACAATTTCAAAAGGAGTAAACTTACTGGCCGTGTGGTAGGAGGTATTATAGTAGTACTCTGCCCAGTGCAGCCATCGCGTCCATATGCAGAGCTTATTCATAACGAAACACCGTAAGTATGTCTCAATTCTCCGATTGAGTACCTCGGTTTGACCGTCTGTTTGCTGATGATTTGCGGTGCTCATGCATAGGCGTGTACCCTGCTGCTTGAAGAGTTTCTTCCAAAAGTTGCTCACAAAAAACTAGATCCCGATCAGAGATGATGAACCGTGAGATTCCGTGAAGTCTAACTATCTCCCGAACGAACAAGTTTGTTACTGATTCACCTGTGTAAGGATGACTCAGGGCCAGGAAGTGCCCGTATTTGGATAACTTATCCACCACTACCAAGACGACTATCTTCCCTTGGGACTTCAGCAACCCGTCGATGAAGTCCAAAGAAACTGTCCCAAACTTTCCATGGTACCTCCTGAGGGCTGAGGAGTGAGAAGGCCTGCTGGTGAGGTGGTTTTGTATTTCTGACATTGACAAATGTCGCATTGCTGCACAAACCTCTCGACATCCCTTCGTTGGCCTTTCCAGATAACTGGCTCCGACCCGCTGTAAGGTACGTAGAATTCCTGCATGCCCCCACTATTGAGGAGTGGAACTCTTGCAACATAGTGTCCTTCCATGGCGACAACGAGGGTACGACCACCCTCTCGTGATAGTATAACTGCCCGTTTTGTAGTTGAAACTCGGAAGGAGCATCTTGCCCCTGCCGAAGTGCCTCTACGACAGAACGCAACTCAGGATCTTGTAGGACCTCTTTCTGTATGTCATCCAAAGCGCTGATTAGCAACCCTGAGATGTGTTGGAGTGCTCCCTCTAATATGCGGGATAGTGCGTCAACCACAACTTTCTCCTTTTCTTGCTTATAGACTATCTTGTAGTCGTAGCCAAGCAACTTCGTCACCCAATTTTGTTGTAGAGGAGAGGCCACCCGTTGCTCCAAAAAATATTTCAAATTATGGTGATCTGTCCGGACCATAAAGTGTCTGCTCAAAAGGTAGGGCTGTCACAAGACCACGACATGTATGATGGGCAACATTTCTCTCTCGTAAGGCGACAAGCCCAACGTCCGTGGAGCCAACACCTTACTGAAAAACACTATCGGTCGTTTTTCTTGCGTGAGCATGACCCCGATCCCTGCGCCTGTACCATCGGTCTCCAGTATGAATTCTTTGGTGAAGTCGGGAAGATCTAGCACTGGTGTAGTCGTCATGGCATCCTTGTGTAGCAGTTGAGTCAACAGTCGAGCTATCTTCCCATAATCTTTCACGAATCATTGGTAATAGCATGTCAACCCATGAAAACCCCGGAGTGCAAGGACCGTACATGGCCTAGGCTACGTTTGCATGCTCTCCACCTTCTTGGTGTCATCCTTGACTCCTGCCGAGAAAATATGACCCAAATATTCCACCTCTTCTTGACCAAATGAGCATTTAGAGCACTTGACATAGGGCTAGTGCTGTTAGAGTATCACGAGCACTTGTTTCACATATTGGAGATGCTCTTCCCAGTTGGCACCGTAGATTAGAATGTCATCAAAAAAAATTAATTAGACTTGCAGAGGGTCCCAAAGATCTCGTTCATCACCGCCTAAAATTTCAAAGTGCGTTGGAGAGTCCGAACGGCATCACGACGAACTCGTAATGACCATCATGTGTACGAAAGGTTGTTTAAAGATATCCTCATCCTTCATCCTGATTTGGTGGTATCCCGAACACATGTCTCGCTTAGTGAACATGTGTGCTCTGTATAGTTCGTTCAGGAGTTCCCCGATTATGAGAATAGAGAACTTGTCTTTGATGGTAGAACTTATCAGAACGCGGTAGTCAACACAAAATGTCCACAACTCGTACTTTTTCTTCACCTGGATGATGAGTGAAGAAAATGAACTGGTGCTAGGTTGAATGATCCTTGCGCTTAACATCTCCTTCACGCTCCGTTCTATCTCGGTCTTCTGTATATACAGGTAATGGTAGGGTCGAATGTTGGTCGGCTCAGTCCCTTTCTTCAGGCTGATCTGGCGATCTCGGAATCGCAGAGGAGTTAACGATCTGGGCTCCTGGAAGATATCAGGATACTGGAGAAGTGGCGACTTCATCTGTTGTGAGACTTTTTACGCGTGCGTCATCTGAGGCACGATCTCCATAATCACAACCACGTCGCTCTCCTGTTCCCACAACCTCTCTAAACAGCGAAGAGAGATCTCTTTCACTGGTGAGGTTCTGATCCCGTGCAGACAATGCTCTCTCCCACCCTGAGCAAACACCATGCTCAAGCTATCCCAAACTAGGGTTACTTTACCTAGTTGTCGCAACCATTGGACCCCCAGAACTATATCTGATCCCCGGATGGGCAACAAATAGGCATCCATCCTGCAAGTGTACCATTGCACATTGTGCCTCACTCCCTTCAGCACCTCTTCGCACTGTAGCTTATTTCAGTCTGCTACCATGACCTGGAAAGCGACATCCGTGGTGACCTCTTGTCCTAGCTTTTATGCTATAGCGGGGTTGATGAAGTTATAGGTACTCCCGCTGTCAACCAAAATAGTCATCTTCTGTTGGCAGATTCGCCCTGCAATTCGTATAGTGAGCGGTGTAGATCCTCCCTCCATGGCCTGGATAGATACCCCGAACTCGGGTATATCCGGGAGGTGCTTCTGTTCCCCTCCTTCATCCGACATCTGGTCTTCCTCCCGTAACATGCACACCTAGATCATCTGACATTTGTGACCTGGGGTGAATTTCTCATCATAGTTGAAGCACAAACTTTTCTCCTTCCTTGTCTGTAGCTCGAACCATGTCAATTTCTTCACAGTCGCCCTTCCAGTAGCTCCTTGATCTTTCTTGGTGTCCGGGGGGCTCATAGTGTTCTTCATATTCCCCCATCTGGATTTCTGTTGGTTGAATCGTTCCTTTTGAAGCTGGGCCAAGCTGATAACGTGGGTCAAACTGCGCAACATGTAGGCCTGCACCTAGAGCTATCACGTTTCCGGTTCTCATGAATCGAACCACTAAGGTAACGATTCTTCAAATTAGAACCAAAACCTTATTTGGTTTGACCGGTTCCGATTCCAGCTTAATTTTTGGAACCGTCGTGTCAACGATTCTGGTTACGGTTCAACAAGAACCAAAACCAAACCGGTTACTATCGGTTCGGTCCGGTTCCCTGTGGTTCGGTCCGGTTCCAATCGGTTCCAACTAAAACCAAAATCAAACTTGGCGGAATGAAATAAAAGCGGGCTGCAAATAGTAAAACTCAAAACAACATCGAAATAAAAATAATTATGTTGCGCACTTCTCGACGATCTTTTCCACGATCGGTGGAATAGTATCAATCGTCTTCCTACGCGTGTAGACTTGCCACAAATTCTAGTTGGCTTGCACTCGTCTCGTCGGCATGCTCAACCGTAACAACTGCCTACAATTAGTTGTTTTTCATGATTATTAATAAATAGTAGCTGTATATCTTCTATATTTTTTAAATAAAATATTTCAAAAAAAATATATAAGTAAAATTCAAAATATATTATATAACTTAATAAAAATAAAAAATGCACTGCAAAAATTGACTCCAAACCGCACTAATGTCAAACCATACCACACAGTTTTTACGCAGTGAAGTTTTGTTTGGTCCAAAATCGACCTCCTTTAGTGTGATTGCGGTTTGGGTTCAAACTGCACCAACTTCACTCGTGATAGTAAGTATAAATTTTATAAATAAATTATAAAATAATAAAAATATAGTAATAATAATAAAGTGTTGCGGTTCGGTTTTACTTCGGTCCGGTTCGGATCAAGTCTAAAAGTCTTGAAACCGCTTGAGACTTGTATGTTGCGATTCCGATTCCAGTTATGGTCCGGATAATAAAATGTAAGAAGCACACCCAGACCAATGTTGTTCACGGTTCCGAAATTCAAACCGGAACCCGAATAATTTGCGAACGGTTCGGCCTGGTTCTTTGCGGTTCCGGTTCAGTTTGTGGTTTTTGGTTTTAAGTGACAGCTCTACCCGCACCTCATCCTTGATGCGTCCCTTCAACCCAGAAATCGAACAACTCATTAATGTCTTCTCTTCCCACTGGATCCTGTTGGCTAACCTTTCGAATTCTGCTCGGTACTCCATCAACGTCACTTTTTGCCTCAGTTTTTGAAGACAAGTCTCAAAATCTTCGTACTCCAGTGGTCCAAAGCGGGCTGTAAATCCGTCAACGAATTTGTGCCTTGACACGTGTTCCCGTCCTCGGAGGAACCACTGGAATGCATCCTCCTCAAGGTGAAAAAATGCTAACTTAACCCACTGCTTTTCTGGTATCTCCTAGTTATACAATGACTGCCTTTTGAACCCATTCCAATGCATCTCCTCCTTTAAATTGGGATACTTCATGCGTGTCACATTAGGCGGCATGTAGGCTCTCGGTTGCTGCTGCCTGAGACCTCCATACTCTTGCCCGAGTCCTGGCGGTCGTCGTCGTTCAGTGGCCACGTTTAGGTATCCTCAGTCCTCCCCCCCGTAGGTGTTTCTAACCCCCGATGGAGGCCTATACTCCTATTCGCCCCCTCCTCTGCCATTGCCGATATGTCCCAGCATTCCGAGGATGGGAAGGAGTCCATCCTAATGTGGGTACCCCACCCCTTGGGGCCGTCGACCCTTCTAGCATCCTTCCCGTACCCAATCAGTGCCATGGGTGTGTATGTCCCTGCCGTGGGGAGGGAAATCAAAGCTCAGGGCGTCAAATCTACCGATTTGCGACACATCATTCCACGGGAGTTGCCGTCGTGAGCTTCCCGCTCTTCCGCCATCACATCTGAATCCCCAATTGACGCTTCCCATCCGATCGTTGCCGTTGCTACCCGTGGGGAAGCCGCTCGGGTCTTCGTTTCCCGTTGTTGGAGACGGAATAGCGTTCAGAATCCCGCTAGCTTCTTCGGTCACGATCGCCTTGCCCTTCATATTTTGCATCAACGAACTCTTGATCTCGTCCATGCGTGCATCTAATCGTTCTTCCAATCGCTTCTCAGATGCCCTCAACTTTTCTCGGATGGCAGCCACCTTGTCAGACAACCTGATGTAGTTCTCTTCTAGGGTTGCTAGTCGATTGGATTCGTCCTGGGAGCGAGTCACCATGGTGGAGAATAAAAAAACCTCTGATTCCAAATTATAGTAACGAGAAGAGATTTGAGAGAAAGGAAAATCTAGGGTTTGAGAGAAGGAAGAAGAAATACCTCGGAATACTTGTCCATCGCCACAAAACCCTAGGGGCTGTTATTATACCCCTCAGATCCAGGAGGGCCCCCCATAGGGGCTGAATCTGTCTGGTTCAGCCCGCAACTGCCTTCTTGTTTTAATTAGGGAGGGCTGAATCAGATGGTTCAACCCCGCTTGATGTCGCATCCTTTCGCCATCTCTGGTATGTCTGTCCCGTTGACATCTAATTGAAATATGACCTAATATTTGTTGACTGCGACGGAGAACAAGATGTAACACCCATATCCGTCACATAGCATATATCAGTAGGTCCGGCCGGGGCCCGACGCCATATACCACAGACAGACCGAAGGGTTACGAAATGAAACCATCCTTCTCATAACCAACGTCCTATACATAGCACATTCTAGCGGAAGCATTTTAAATGTTGCAAAGAAAGAACCCAGCCACAGCATGAATGTCCACTAAAATAACCCAAAAGGAATGAACGTACAAAATACACAAAGTACTCGGCCTTATGGCCTTATAAGAGTTTACTTATACAAATAGTGTCTTCCAAACATCGGCACGCAAGCCGGTCACATATGAGAATAAAAGTGAACATTAGCATTGGCCTTCAAGGGCCGACTCATCAACCAAGGCTTCAACCCTCTATTTACCAATAAGCTCTGCACCACCTGCAAGCAACAATACACCGCATCGGTGACAAACAAAAGCAACGGTCAGCTAAAACTGACCAAATTATAACGACCTCACCCCTTAACTCGGGGCGGCGATACTTCTTCCGTGCTCTTTATTAACATAGCCAAATAGTCGTGAAATTACACTTCATCACAGTCGTAGGCACGCACGACCACACACCCCGTGCTCTCAGGGCACATTCTCGGTGAACCCGGTCAAATCTGCGGTCCCTCCATCTATGCCAACGGCAAGTACCACGTACCTTAGGTCTCTTTAACCGAACGACATAGAGCGGGTACGGTTCCGCCTAACCCGTTGCTCACACCGCCCTGTCAGTTTAAGCCATAGGCGCGGGTCAAACTTCCCCGAGTCCCAAACCGATCACACACTTTACATAACCCAGTTATGTGTAAGTTGGCTCCCAGGCCACCAAGATGACAGAATCACGCTTCTGCCCAGTTTTCCGGGTGCACCTTGGAGCTAATCTCCAAGATTCCCTGTTGCAATATACAACGTAGAAAACCCAAAAAACAACCATCGGCGCGGAGTCTTCTCCGGTCATTCATGCAATGAAACATCACCGATCCAGACCAACTTGTCCGGGTAGGCTTCACACACCATGCCTATGTCCGTACTTTGATTCCGGACTCTACATGCAAAACAAGGGGGACTTCATGTGCACCCGAAGGAACACCTCACACTCACCGCATACTTGCGAGAGCGGGTTTTCCGTGCAGAAAGAAAGCAAACTTCACATGTTCAAGAAGAAAATTGTTACCCTTGGGTTTCTCTTTGGCGTAATGAAGATCTAGACGGATGAAAAACACCGCAAGGGCCTCGCCTCCGTAGATCTGAACTCGGCTTGCAATTTGGGGCTCCGAAGCTCCACCGGCGGCCGGATCTAACCTTCTCTTTCTTCCTTGCTCTCCCCTCTCTCTAAAGCTCTTAGAAAGAGAAAACTCAAAGTGGAATGAAGGTTTCAAACCCTATTCCCGGTCTTAACTCAGCAAGGACCAGCCTGGGCCCTTGGATCCTAATAGAAGGAAACGAACGGCCACGATTTGCATTTAAAATCAATTTCTTAGGCCGAACACGGCTTGTGACACGCCCGTGTCCAAGACCGTATTCCTTAATCGACTCCGAAACCGTCGCATCCCGACCAGGACACGGGCTTAGACACGCCCGTGTCAACCTTGACATGTCCGTGTCAATCAGTACACGCCCGTGTTGCGGGGCGTGTTCCCCAATCGACACATGACCAAAAACATCCTGAAGAGGACACGGGTTCTCGACACGCCCGTGTCAATTTTTACATGCCCGTCTCTACTAGAATACGCCTGAGCTCCAGGCCGTGTTCCTCCCCCGACACAGTCCGGCTAACAGTCCGAGCAGGACACGGCCATGGACACGCCCGTGTGTCAGGCCGTGTTCGCTATCTCGAGTGCATTTCGTCGACCACTCGTGAAGTTCGTCGCACCCGAGCACGACACGCCGTGTCCCAGGCCGTATGACCCTTACCAGGCACCAAAACTTGACTCTAAATGCTGTCCGTCCCTCTTTTGAGTTTCAGGGCGTTACAATTCTCTCCCTCTAAAAAGAATTTCGTCCCGAAATTACAGAAAGGAAAAGATACACAAAACTTAAACGGTACCCGAGTGAAATAACTCCGGGTACTCCTCAAGCATGGTCTGCTCTCGCTCCCACGAGAGCTCCTCCCGACCGCAGTTGTTCCAACGGACCTTGACCATCCTGATGTCTTTGTTACGCAGTCGCTTGACTTCCGAGTCCTCAATGCGAACGGGCTTGACCTTCGTCGTCAACCCGTTATTAACCGGTACTTGATCGACCGCAATCACTTGCGAAGACTCTTGCATCGTCTTCCGCAACATTGAGATATTCGAAATACGTCGTGTAGACCACTCAGTTCCACAGATAGATTTAATCGATAAGCTGCTTCGCCAATTCGCTCCAGAAGCCCAAACGGTACAAGGTATCTCGGGCTTAGCTTTTTCAAGCGCCGTACCCGTGAGACGCCCTTGAACGGCTTAATCTTCAAATACACCCAGTCGCCAACAGCGAACTCGACGTTCATATGCTTGACATTATAGTATTTAGCTTGCCGGTCCTGAGCGATTAACAATCGTTCTCGTATAGTTCGTACCAACGAAGTTACATCTTCCACTTCTTGCCATTTGTATAGCTTCGACTCACCCGTTTCCAACCATGACAACGACGTGCGACACTTCCTACCATAAAGGGCCTCGAAGGGCGTCATTTGAATGCTCGCTTGGTAGCTATTGTTATAAGCAAATTCCACCAAGTACAGGTGATCTTCCCACTGCTTCCCGAAATCCAAGACGCACATGCGAAGCATGTCTTCCATCGTCCTGTTGACTCTCTCGGTCTGACCATCCGTCTGCGGATGAAAGACCGTGCTGAAACTCAGCTTGGTTCCCAACATTTGTTGCATCAACCTCCAGTCATTGGATGTGAACCGCCCATCTCGGTCACTCACGATGCTGCGGGGCACACCGTGAAGTCGAACAATGTTATCCACATAGAGTTTTGCCAATTTCTCCATCGAATCATCCTTCCTATTCGGAATGAAGTGCGACACTTTCGTCAATCGATCTACGATCACCCAGATGACGTCGTTTCCCTTCTGCGACCTTAGCAACCCATACACAAAGTCCATTGAAATATCGTCGAACTTCTACTCCGGAATATGCAAGGACTTCAAGAAACCTCCAGGCTTCTGGCACTCCGCCTTCACTACGACGCACGTTTGACACTTCGCCACATAAAGTGCCACGTCCTTCTTAAGTCCTGGCCACCAGAACAGCTTCTTCATATCACGGTACATCTTCGTGCTCCCCGGGTGAATCGAGTACTTGGTATGATGAGGCTTGTACATCAATTCCACCCGCAGTTTACCCACATTTGGGACGCACAGACGACTGTCCTTCCATAACAATCCATCCACAACATCAAATTGGGAATTTGACCCATCCAAAGCCTCATCCATGATTTGCTTCATGTTGCTATCCAAATCCAGAGCCTGCCGAATCCGATCAGCCAGGTCATACTGAGCTTCTGTCCAGTTCAATTGCGCTTCGACACTAGTCTGCTTGTCAACACAAGAGATCTCTAATGCCTCCAACTCCCGAATCAAACGCTCGTCATGAACCGACAACCAGTTGGCTTGCGCAGGGGCCCCACGACTCAACGCATCCGCAACCGCATTGTCTTTCCCAGACACATAATGAATCTTGAATGTGTAGTCCCCCAGGAACTCCATCCATCTCCGTTGCCGCATGTTTAGATCCTTTTGATGCAACAAGTACTTCAGACTCTTGTGGTCGGTATAGATATCGACCTTCACACCGTACAGGTAATGCCTCCACAGCTTCAGGGCAAATATCACGACCATTAACTCCAAGTCATGGACCGAATAATTCCTCTCATGCACCTTCAGCTGACGCGAGCCATAAGCTATAACACTTCCATGCTGCAGTAGAACACAACCCAATCCACTGCCCGAAGCATCACTGTAGATCTCAAAGCCTTCGGTCCCACTCGGCGAACTTAGAACAGGCACCGTGGTCAACCGACTTTTCAACTCTTCGAAAGCTTGTGCGCACTCAGACGTCCAAACAAACTTCTGCTCTTTCCTCGCCAGAGTTGTGAGGGGTAACGCTATCCACGAGAAGTTCTCAACGAAGCGCCTGTAATAGCCGACGAGCCCTAGAAAACTTCGGACTTCCGCTACCGTAGACAACACAGGCCACTCACGTATAGCAACTATCTTCGTCGGATCCACCGCAATTCCCTCTCCACTAACTATGTGACCATGGAACGCTACGGAGGACAACCAAAACTCGCACTTGGAGAACTTGACGTACAGTTGGTTCCTCCTCAGCGTCTCTAACACCAAATGCAGATGCTTAAAGTGATCCTCCTCACATTACGAGTACACCAATATATCGTCGATAAAGATGATCACGAAGTGGTCCAGGTAGTCTCTGAAAGTTCTGTTCATCAGATACATGAACACGAATGACGCATTAGTCAGCCCAAACGGCATGACGGTAGACTCATAATGCCCGTATCTCGTGCTGAAAGCTGTCTTGGGGATATCACTTGCTCTTATCCTCAGCTGATAATATCCGGATTTAAGATTCAATTTCGAGTACACCGATGACCCGACTAACTGATCAAACAGATCATCAATCCTTGGGGATATCACTTGTTCTTCTCCGTTAACTTGTTCAGCTCTCGATAATCGATACAGAGTCGCAAGCTTTCGTCCTTCTTCTTAACAAAAAGGACCGGTGCGCTCCAAGGCGACGAACTTGGACGCACATAACCATGTTCCAACAGCTCTTGAAATTGAACCTTCAGCTCCACCATCTCCTTAGGCGCTAACCGATACAGGGAGCGTGACACGGGTTTGGCACCTGACACTAGCTCAATAGTGAAGTCAATCTCCCGCTGAGGTGGGGCTCCAGGGAGATCGCCAGGGAACACGTCAGGGTACTCGGATACCACTGGGATGCTGTCCAAAGCAGGCTTCGGCTTCGAAGCCTCCACTAGCGTGAAGAACAGCTCTGCACCAGCACGAACCGCCTTAACCACCTGAAGAGCAGACATCAAAGTCTTGCTCGACCCTTTCAAGCCTGCAAATGTCGTCTCACAACTAGTTCTCAATTTGACCTCCTTGCGATTGCAATCAATATACGTCTGCTGCTCCGAGAGCCAGTCCATATCAAAAATCACGTCGAATTCCACTAGCGACAGTAACGACGCTTGCAAGTTGAACTCCTGGCTCCCAATTCGTATCTTTACGCCACAAACTCTATTCGCGCGCATTGAGCACCCATTTGGCAACAACACATCCAGTTTGTCCTTTGCTATCGAAGAAGGTACTCCGATGCGCGATATAAATCCTTCGGGCAAAAAAGAGTGCGAAGCTCCCGTATCAAAGAGTGCTCTCGCCGGATTATCGCAAATCAAAATAAAGTCTAATACAAACAGTAATAAGCTAACATGCGCAAGGTAACAAGTATTTAAAGCTAACATGCGCAAGGTAACAAGTATTTAAAGCTAACATGCGCAAGGTAACAAGTATTTAAAGCTAACTTGCTATAAATTTAAACCGTGCCTGTCACCACATCAGCTTGTTTTATGGCCTCCTGCTGTCCAAGGTTATAGATTCTAGGTTGAGCTGGAGCATAGTGGGATGAGGTTGACTTCACTGCCTTGCCCTTCTCCTCATAGGTTGATCCCGGCTTCCTCTCGGACTTTGGACGTCCGCTCCAACAGTCTCGGGCAAAGTGTCCCGGCTTTCCACAATTATAGCATGCACCCGGGGTTTGGCCCGTAGTCGCCCTAGATGGACCATAAGAAGGGGCTGGACCTGAAGTCCTAGCCTTCTTATTCCACCTACGGTACGCAGACTTTGAGGTGGTCGACACCTTGAACTCTGTCTTCTTAGCACTAGAGTCTTTCTTCGCCTGTACATTCCTCAGATCCTTCTCTAAAGACCGGGCCGTATTGACCCGGGTCAAAAAGCCCTGCGTCATAGGCCCCGAGAGTAGTAGCCTTAGGTCATCCCTCAGACCCTCATAGAAACGGTTTATCTTACGCTCTTCATCAGCAAATGCAGAGCTAGCGTACCGACCCAACCATGTAAATTCGTGGAGATACTCGTCCATGCAACTCTCTACTTGCGTCAACCTCTGGAATTCATTCTCCATCGCGATCCTCTGAGCCGAGGGAAGGTACCCTGCCAAGAATAGTCTCGAAAATTCTTCCATCGAGACGTCCGTGAGTTGCCTTCCCCTCAGGTGATGTAGCTCTAAACCTTCCCACCACAGCCTTGCATCTCCGTCCAACAGGAAAGTAGCTATGGTGGTCTTCTGCCACTCCTCCGTTTTCGTAGCTGTCAAGACTCTCTTTACTCGGGAGAGCCAATCCTCAGCTTGGGATGAGGTTCCAGTCCCCGAGAACACCAGAGGATTGAAACCCATAACATGCTTGAGCTGCTTTTCGGTCGCTCTTCTAGGTATCAACGGCTCCACCACCACTTGCTCCACCCTTCTCGGTTCCGCCGCTTGAAGCGGTACCTGCTCCACTGCAGGGGCAGGCTGCTGTATTTATCTTGCAGGCTGGACATTTATCATAGCGAACACCGCTTCAGCCACCAATCTTATGGTTTCTGCCGAGGGAGGTGTTGCAGGCACATCATTCGGTGCGCTACTTGCCTCAGAAACCGGGCGTTCTGACGGCCCTGCACCACTCCTGGTCACCTATAGTCGTACAAAACATCATTAAGTCACCGAACAACATTGCAAAAAACAATTATAGGAACGCGCATGTTCCTCAAACATGTGTATTTTCATTCCTAAGTGGACATTCTTGAGTTCTTTTTATGTTATAACGATGACGCACACACATGTGCTCACCACCAAATTGTAACACCCCTATCCGTCACATAACATATAACAGTAGGTCCGGCCGGGGCCCGACGACATATACCACAGACAGACCGAAGTGTTACGAAATGAAACCATCCTTCCAATAACCAACGTCCTACACAGAGCACATTCTAGCGGAAATATTTTAAATGTTGCAAAGAAAGAACCCAACCACAACATGAATGTCCACTAAAATAACCCAAAAGGAATGAACGTACAAAATACACAAAGTACTCGGCCTTATGGCCTTACAAGAGTTTACTTATAGAAATAGTGTCTTCCAAACATCGGCACGCAGGCCGGTCACACATGAGAATAAAAGTGAACATTAACATTAGCCTTCGAGGGCTGACTCAGCAACCAGGGCTTCAGCCCGCTATTTGCCAATAGGCTCCGCAACACCTGCAAGCAACAATTCACCGCAACGGTGACAAACAAAAGCAACGTTCAGCTAAAGCTGACCAAATTATAACGACCCCGCCTCTTAACTCGGGGCAGCGATGCTCCTTCCCTGCACTTTATTAGCATAGCCAAATAGTAGTGAAATTACACTTCATCACAGGCGTAGGCACGCACAACCACACACCCCGTGTTTTCAGGGCACATTCTCGGTGAACCTGGTCAAATCCGCGGTCTCACCACCGCCCCTTGGACGACAAATCTCATGAACATTATAGTCTTTCCGGCCTAAGCCTAAGACCCTCCATCTATGCCAACGGCAAGTTCCATGTACCTTAGGTCTCTTTAACCGAACGACATAGAGCGGGTACGGTTCCGCCTAACCCGTTGCTCACACCGCCCTGTCAGTTTAAGCCATAGGCGCAGGTCAAACTTCCCCGAGTCCCAAACCGATCACACACTTTACATAACCCAGTTATGTGCAAGTTGGCTCTCATGCCACCAAGATGACAGAATCACGCTTCTGCTCAGTTTTCCGGGTGCACCTTGGAGCCAATCCCCAAGATTCCCTGTTGCAATCTACCGCGTAGAAAACCCGAAAAACAACCATCGGCGCGGAGTCTTCTCCGGTCATTCATGCAATGAAACAGCACCGATCCAGAACAACTTGTCCGGGTAGGCTTCACACACCATGCCTATGTCCGTACTTCGATTCCAGACTCTACATGCAAAACAAGGGGGACTATTCATGTCCACCCGAAGGAACACCTCACACTCACCGCATACTCGCGAGAGCGGGTTTTCTGTGCAGAAAGAAAGAAGACTTCACATGTCCAAGAAGAGAATCGTTACCCTTGGGTTTCTCTTTGGCGCCATGAAGATCTAGACGGATGAAAAACACCGCAACGGTCTCGCCTCTGTAGATCTGAACTCGGCTTGCGATTTGGGGCTCCGAAGCTCCACCGGCGACCGGATCTAACCTTCTCTTTCTTCCTTGCTCTCCCCTCTCTCTAAAGCTCTTAGAAAGAGAAAACTCAAAGAGGAATGAGAGTTTCAAACCCTATTCCCGGTCTTAACTCAGCAAGGACCAGCCTGGGCCCTTGGATCCCAATAGAAGGAAACGAACGGCCACGATTTGCACTTAAAGTCAATTTCCTGGGCCGAACACGGCTTGCGACACGCCCGTGTCCAAGGAAGGCCGTGTTCCTCAATCGACGCCGAAACCGTCGCATCCCGACCAGGACACGGGCTTAGACACGCCCGTGTCAATCAGTACACGCCTGTGTTGCGGGACGTGTTCCCCAATCGACACAGGACCAAAAACATCCCGAAGAGGACAGGGGTTCTCGACACGCCAATGTCAATTTTGACACGCCCGTGTCAACCAGAACACGCCTGAGCTCCAAGCCGTGTTCCTTCCCCGACACAGTCCGGCTAACAGCCCGAGCAGGGCACGACCCTGGACACGCCCGTGTCTCAGGCCGTGTTCGCTGTCTCAAGTGCATTTCGTGGAGCACTCGTGAAGTTCGTCGAACCCGAACACGACACGGCCCTGGACACGCCCGTGTTCCAGGCCGTGTGACCCTTACCAGGCACCAAACTTGACTCTAAACGCTGTCCGTCCCTCTTTTGAGTTTCAGGGCGTTACACAAGACACACATGGAACTAAAACGCCCCATGAAAGAGGTGTCAAAGAAGTCAGCACCATCTGTTTGAGTAAAATCCTTGTCAACCAGCCCAGCCTTGTATCAATTTATCTATTTGTTCATCTGGAAGGTATTTGATCACAAATAAGCAATGACACCCAACTAAAATCCACAGAGGGAGAGAGAACAAGTGTCCAAGTATCACAATAAAGGAGTGTTGAAGAATTGTCATGGCCTCTCTGATGAGATAGGGAAGTAGAGCAGGAACTAGAACAATCTCAATATATTCAACACACACACAACTCCTCAGGAATCACAACGATATGATTGTTATCAAAACGACAAAGATTCCATTACAATGCACCTAAGAGAAGAGATCTCTGAACAGTGGAACCAAAGCAAGAATCAGGAAGATTTCCCAAATTTGCTACCACAAGTTCTCAGCCAAGAAATTTCCTTCCCTCAACCTAATCCCTCTCTTATTTATAGTTCAAAACATAACAACTAAGGAAATTACAAAATTGCCCTCAAATTTTCAAACGCCAACAAGAAATCCTGCCTTTCGTTGCCCCGTTAATTCCCAACTGTTGCAAGGTAACCTATCCCGTGATTAACTGCCACCACCTGGCCGAACCGATTGGATCGCGTCACTCTCTGTATGAAATAGGGAAAGCGGTGGCTTAACTATTTATAAGAGACATCATTTACAATATGATGGTTGGTGCTTGGTGTTACGATTACGATATATTTCCGGGAGGAATCCGGCAAGGGGAAGAGCCGATGGGGGTGAGGGAGAGATTGAAACCCTAACAGGGAGGAGGGAAGACTAGAGAGAGATGAAGTTAGAGAGATAAAGAGAACCTTAGATTAATTCTTCCATGCCAGTTACACGACCCCAAGGGACCTATGTATCAATAGGCGCCGATGACATAACAGTAATTAACACAACATTTCTCAAATAATAAAAACACCTAAATGCTACGACAACTATGACTCGATACAACATAACCCTAATTTAATAACATAAATGACGGTGGACCCGTAACACTCCATCCGTCCTTCAAAACAAGCTTGCCCTCAAGCTCGTGTACCAAGCGGGTGGTCGGATCATCTGATATCTTGACCTCCTGCCAGAACAAGGCCAGATAGAGCGTAGAAGCGACGACGGTGTTGGCGAGTAGCGGCGTCGCTATTGAAAAGACGAGCAACGGAAGTAATGGCTTCCGCCAGGTCGTGGAGCGGTGGTGAACAGCAACCACAAGGATGTCGGAGACGCGACGACCGGCAACAGGAACGGATCCGTCGGGGTCAGCGGGGCATGGGGCGGCAGAAGAGGCGGCGATGCGGCCGGTGGAAGCGGCAAGGAAGGGGCCGGCGGAGCAAGAGTCGAGAGAGAAGGCGGTGGAGTGGTCGGAGGGGACAGCAAGATCGGGGCCGGCAGAGCAAGAGCCGGGGGAGAAGGCGGTGGAATGGTCGGAGGGGCCGACAAGACCGGGGCCGGCTGAGTAAGAGTCGGTAGAGGAGGCGGCAAGTTTACCGGAGGCAGCAGAGCGGGTGACCGAAGAAGTGGCGGAAGGGTGGAGGGATGACCACCGTGGAGAGAGGTGGTACATCAGCGACCAGTACACTTTTGTCGGGAGGATCGATTGCGGGCGGAGGGGCCGGTTGGTCCCGTAGAGGAGTGTTGGGGGCGGCATGGCATGGAAACTCTCGCATGGTGTGAGAGGCAGCTGTGGTGGAGACGGCTTATGGCAGAGAACCTCGTGGGGGGTTGCAGAAACCCGACCGTCGAAAGTGTGGAGACGATCGTCTTTGGCCTGGCGAGAGGCGCATGTGGCCTGGATTTGTGCATTTAGGACAGAGAAATCCACTCGGGGGCTGGTGTCCGACAACGACATGAACAGCGACCCGGAAGCGGCCGATTGGAGGACGACCATTGTGCTAAGGACGTAGATTGGAGATGATGCCGACAACGACACGATAGACCGACGGTGGCTGGTTGGTGGAACGGGGGAAATAAAGTGGAGCCGCGGTGGCATGCACTCAGGTATGAGCGACGTCAATAATATGGACAACGGAGAGCCGCGTCGGGTGCGCGCTGAAGTTTGCGCCGGGGAATGCCCACGCATTCGGAACTGACGCACCCGCTGTAGAACTGAGCCGCATTGTTAGGGAGGTTCAACGAGGCGATGACACTGAAGTTTGCTGTAGTCCGCCAGTTCTACTGCTAGGAACTGACGCACCTGTTTGTGACAGAAGAGAACCCACCGCGGAAGCTACGCGGATCTGGTGGAGGAACGACACGCCTGTTTGTGATTGAAGTGAACGACGCTCATGTTTGTGCGGAAACAAAGATGCGCCTGTTTGTGCGGGAACGACGACAGGCCTGTTTGTGAGAACCCCCCATCTATATGGCGAAAGAGGCACTTAGCGCTGGCGGAAACGACGCGACGAATGCGAACGTGGAAGACCGACGGTTGGCAGAAGCTTCAATGCGACGGTTGGCGAAAGCTGAAGTTGCGGGATGCAAGCCGGAAGCGCGACGCGGCCTGGGGCGTGACCTCCGACGGACGATACGGCGGACCGAGAGCATAAAGCGAAAATAGGGACGCAAACACCGGCGGCACTGAGGTGGGCGGAACGATAGGTCGGACCAATTGTTACGATTACGATAAATTCCCGGGATAAATCCGGCAAGGGGAAGGACCGACGGGGGTGAGACAGAGATTAAAACTCTAGAAGGGAGGAGGGAAGACTAGAGAGAAAAATAGAACCTTAGATTAATTCTTCCATGCCAGTTACATGACCCCAAGAGCTCTATATATCAATAGGCGCCGATGACATAACAGTAATTAACACAACATTGCTCGAATAATAAAAACACCTAAACGCTACAACAACTATGACTCGATACATCATAACCCTAATATAATTGTAGAGAAATGCAAGAGAGAAAAAGTAACGCAGATCTTTTATTACACTATAAATACAGGAGTATATACACTTATATAGAGAGAAAGATAGAGAGAGCCTTCTACATCTACAATGTGGAACTAAATAGAATATACATGGTGATGCAGTGGCAGGTCGACTCGAAATGAGATTTCTAAATGCAAACCTAATTGCAATGCGGTGTAATGAAAGTGCACGGTGGTCCGCTCTAAAATTGCAGTAAATAATTAATTGTTATATGATTATCAGCAGGGGGCACACGCAATCACAAGTAATTAATTAAATGAGAATAACATATTAAATTTTGCAAACAAACGAGACACAATAATTTTAAACGAGCGCAGAATAAATCCCGCAAGTAGTAGAACAAACGATCTATTAACACACTACAATAAACATCCATCACAATATGACTTACCAAAATAAAAAACAATAAAGGACAAAAGCTTTTACCACAATTTACGCATGCCGACGACGACAATGATGGTGGAGGGAAGCTGAGGTTGCTGGACTGGTGTGGCTGTTTGAGGTGGAGTCCACGGCGGGTGAAGGATAATGGAGGTGAAGGGGCTGCTGGTGGGTCGTGGGGGGAAAGAGCTTCATGAATATTTGAGTTGTTAATGTGGGGGAGATTTGTGGTAGGGTGGAAGCTACAGGTCAGGGAAAGTGAAACGGGGAAGAAGGATTTATTCCGGCTGGTGGTTGGCGCAGGGATGAAGAGTAACAAAAGGAATCAGGAGGGATAGGGGAGAGATTTCTGGCAGAGGATGACTTACATGAGAGGAAGCGAGAGTCAGAGGAGTCGGAGTTGCGCTGCTATAATCCGGCGGCCGTCGTGGATGATGGGCTGGTCAGGAAAGAAGGGGAAGACGACAGAGGCTCTGATGGTTGACTGGTGTTGAGGAAGAAGAGGGAGGAAGGTCAGATGGGCGTCGCACCCAGCGGAATGCCCCGACGTCGCACCAAGGAAGAGATCAGCGATTTCAACTTTTTGACAAAACCCACGATGGCCCTCCACTTGAACCGCCTGTATGTTATAAAGAAGCTCTATCCAGTAACCACTGTAGAAAATTAACTGTGACTCAAAAAAAACCCGGATCGGACGATTCACATTATTTGGACCGATCGGGGCAAAATAATGCTCAAAATATAAAAACCCATATATGAAATCGACTTCGACCGACCACTCAGACGCAACCATAGACTCTGATCGTCCGTCCGGGCAGCGGATCACCGCCTCCTGCGGGAATATGCGTATGTTGGTCGTGGCGCGCCGTCACATGGGATCCTCCTAATTGGCTTTTTTATTACAATTTAACACTTCCCCGTAAGCTGTAGCGTACAAGTCGTAGGCATCAAGCTTGGATAAGAACTGATGATATAATGTTCGAGACAGAGCTTTCATGAATATATCGACAACTTGTCCTGACGCAGCGACATGCTCTAACCCCAACTTCTTCGATTGAACTTTTTCCCGAATGAAGTGACAGTCAACTTCAATATGCTTTGTTCGCTCATGGAATACGAGATTCTTGACAATGTGTATGGCTGCTTGACTGCCACAGAAAAGAGTTTCCGGAGAGGAGAGTTTGAGACCCAAGTCACTGAGAAGACCCTCAAGCCAGGTGAGCTCAGAAACAACTGCTGCCATAGCACGGTACTCGGGCTCAGTAGAGGAGCGAGCAACAACCGACTGTTTCTTGCTACGCCAGGTAATGGAATGTCACCAAGGTAGGTGCAAAAATCAGTTTTGGAGCGCCTATCATCAAGGGAACCTCCATAGTCAGCATCAGAATATGCAACAAGAGACAGAGAGGAGGACGGTTTGTAAACAAGTACTTGTCCTGGAGAAGTTTTCAAGTATCTGAGAATCCGCTCGATAGCTTGTAGATGAGATGTCCGAGGAGCATGCATAAATCGGCTCACAACCCCAACAACGAATGAGATATTAGGTCGTGTAACCGTAAAATAGATTAGTTTCCCCACCAAGCGTCGGCAATACTCTGGAATTGTCAGAACAGGATCAGTCCCAGATCCATGTGCATACAGCTTGTGATTCATATCCATAGGAGTGTCTATAGGTTTGCATCCAGAGTAGCCCGCATCTTGCAGGAGATCAGTGTAGTGCTTCCGTTGGGATATGACAAGTCCATCAGGTCTTCTTGCAAGCTCAAGCCCTAGGAAGTATCGAAGATTGTCCAGTTCTTTTGTCTGAAATGCTGAGTTTAAATGTTGCTTGATGTTCCAGATCCCGTTGGTGTCGTCTCCTGTTATTAGAATGTCATCCACATACACAAGGAGAATCACAATGTCTGTTGGTTGATGACGAGTGAAGAAAAATAAGTCATTAGAGCTCCGTGTGAAACCAACATCGCGAACCACTTTACTGAATTTGTCAAACCAAGCGCGAGGAGATTGTTTGAGACCATATATAGACTTCTGGAGATGACATACACGAGACTCCCCCGCGGTCTCAAACTCGGGCGGTTGGTGCATGTAAACGGTCTCTTGGAGATCACCATTGAGAAAGACATTTTTGATGTCCAGATGATGTTGGGGCCACTGTCGATGCACAACAAGGGAGATCAGTACCCGAACAGTATTCAACTTGGCGACCGGAGAGAAGGTTTCGTCATAATCAATTCCATGTTGAGTGAAGCCCCTGACTACCAGGTGGGCTTTGAGATAGTTAACAGTGCCATATGGAGCATGCTTGACAACAAAGACCCATTTGCAGCTAACACAAGACTGACCTGAAGGGAGAGGAACTAGATCCAAAGTCTGGTTAGCCCAGAGGGCTGTCATTTCTTCGTCCATGGCCGTCCGCCACCCTGGGTTTTGGAGAGCTTCATGCAAAGAGTGAGGAATATAAATGATGGAGAGAGAGATGACAAATTTAAGAAGAGGCGGAGAGAGGCGATGTAGGGGGACATAATTCGCCAGCAGATGAGTCGTAGAGGGTGTTGTTGAATCATCAAGCCGCGGGATAACATCGGTAGAAGGGAGCTGTTGTAGAGCATTTGTCCTGGATGAGTGATGAGTATAAACACGGAGAAGTGGAGGAGGAGGTGGTGGTGGAGGTAATTCGGGCACTGGGAGTGGAGGAAGTAGAGGAGGAGGAGGAGGTGGATGTGGCAAAATCGTGATGGGGACAGGCGGACGAGGAGTAGTGGAAGGTGGAGGCAGTGTGGAAGAGGTGGAGTTAGAAGGGTTGTGCCTCAAGAAAGGTGACATCAGCGGAGACGAGCACTTTTCGTCTGTAGGAGAGTAGCAGACATACACCTTCTGAGTGAGGGAGTAGCTAACAAACATACATTTCGTGGCTCGAGAGGTAAGTTTGTCATGTTGTGGTCCAAGAGAGTGGACATAGCAGGCACAACCAAAGACACGGGGAGTGAGGGAAAATGGAGACTTGGAAGGAAACAAGAGACCGAATGGAGAAGAGAAGTCAAACACGGAGAAGGGCATGCGATTGATGAGATGACAAACAGTAGAGACAACAAAGTTCCAATATTTGGTGGGTACCTGCATTTGCAACATAAGTGATTGCGTGACATCAAGAATATGTCGATTCTTCCGCCAGGTCACACCGTTTTGCTGGGGGGTATAAGCACACGAGGTCTGATGGACAATCCCAAATTCGATTCATAAGTTTGTGAATGTCCGACTAGTATATTCACGAGTATTATCAGTGCGAAGTATTTTTAAGGTACCAGAGAATTGCGTACGCGTCTCAGTAATAAAGGCACATAAGATAGATGTCAGTTCAGTACGATCACGTAGTAGATAAAATCAGGTCAGACGCGAATAATCATCAATAAATGTAATAAAATATCGATAGCCAAAAACCCTGGGGATTTTATAAAGCCCCTAAATATCAAAATGTACTAAAGAAAACAGAATAATACTCTGATTACATGTAGGTGAAAAAGAAACACGATGCTGCTTGCCAAGAATACACGATTCACAGGAAAACTCATGCAAGGAGACACCAAGAAGTGCCTTCTTGAGAATCGGGAGAGGAGCATGACCAAGACGATGATACCAATCAACGGAGGGGACTGTAGAGAGGATAGTAGAGGAAACATCCAGGAGATAAAGCTCATTCGACAACCATCCTTTACCAATGATATTCCGTGTTCGACGATCCTACACAACAAATGACGAAGGAGAGAAGATTAGACAACAATCAAGATCCTGAGCTAACCAACTAACAAAGAGTGGATTGAAGGGTGATCCCGAAACATGAAGAACCGATGATAAGGAGAGAGTAGGAGTGAGGTACAGGTCAGCAACTCCAGACTCCAGGTGGTGTCACCATTGACCACAATGATGAATTTGGGATAATCATAGCGCATGTACTGAGGTGACTTTTGGGAGGTAATGTGGTGAGTAGCAGTGGAGTCCACAATCCAATGAGTGCTATAAGAGAGACAGGAGATACCTTCGGTGGAGAAAGAAGCAACCGAGCCAGATGAGCAATTAACAACGCCTTGGAGCTGCTGAAGCTGTAGGCGAAAGTCATTGATATCTTGCTAGGTAGACGAGTGGGACTCAGTAGGAGTAGAGCTTGGGTGATGAGGAGCATCAACAGTTGTAGCAGTAAGATGAGGCGGCAGACCATGCTTGCTGTAGCAGGTGGCTTCAAGATGATCATCCCGACCACAGTGGGTACACTTGAGACTTGAGAGTAGAGCGCCCCACACGTCCCCAACCCCGAGATGTGAAGCGACCTCCCTGAGTAGAAGAGCCACGTGTCGGAAGAGCATGAGTAGGTAAAAGGGGCTGCTGGAGCAGAGCTGAAGATAAGCTGGTAGGGACCTCAGGTGGTGGTGTAAGCTTGAGCAACATGGAGCAAACATCATATAAGAAGGGCATAGTGGAGGAGGAAAGAATCCGAGTCCTGACGCTGTGAAGATGACTGGGAACACGGGCCATCATCATAACGATCCCAACAGCTTCCTTCTGTGCCCGTTGATTAGCAAGATTTGTGGAAGGGGGCTGATGTTGTATCCAGGCTTCTACCAGAGTTTTAGCCTTAGCAACAAAGGAAGTCAAGACGCCCGTATTTCCAGGGTCCAGTGATTGAAGAGCAGAGATAATGTCAAACAAGTGTTGTAAGCTGTCCTTGTCGGAGTAGAGAGAATGAAGCTCATGCCACATTTCTTTGGTCGTTTCATAGTACATGGCCATGCAGTATGTCTCAGCGTCCATGAAATTAAGCATCCAGGTGTTGAAGCCAAATTTGACCTCAACTGAAGTTCGAAGAAAAAGGGGTGCAGCCAAAACCTACTTCTCTCAAGCCTCACCCCTCAGCTGGATTCTAAGGACCTAAGACTGACCCAAAAGCCTTAGCAGGGAGGTCCCACCTCACACCCGGAAGATCTCTGAGAGCTTCCCCTCCAAAGCCAAAGCTGGGCTAGGAGCTCCTCAGAAAGCACTAGAATTCCGGAGACAATGATCGCTTGCTTTCTAAGGAGCTCTTATGGGTCTATTTATAGCATTTTGCTGTCCTGAATTTACTGAAAAGCCCCTAGTTGGTCTGCCAATAGACGAATCCCGCTGTTTTCCTGAGGGTACTGAAGTAATTTCTCCTGAGGGTAATTAGGACATTCTTCCAAAGGCCCTGGGCCCCACTCGGCGGGAGCTGGTGCCGAGACCTTTCGGCCCAGGGCATGGCGCGAACGTTCTCGCCGCTTAGGCGAGAACTCTTTGAGAAAGGAGTTTGGTTTGGGCGGGAGTGCTCCCGCGCGGCTTCCGCTTGGCGTTCTCGGCCCACGATTTCTCCCTTATAGCATTCGGCGAGAGCGCTTCCGCCTTCTGTGGGCGAGATCCTCCTTAGGGCGGGACCACTTCGGCTAACCCTCCTGTGACCATTGTGCCTCTTGGTCTGGCTCAGCGAATATGGGGTTGTACACAATCCCCGCTCTTTTTGAGCTAGCACCGCGCTCGAAAAGACATGTCCAACCCCCAAAAATATTCGCTGAGCACGTGTCAACATCAGGGAATCTTTTGGTGGGTCCGTACGGTGTCTATAAATATGAGTGCTGATAGACGGTCAAGACACTTTCCTCGAGCCGTCCTTCTCCTTCTGAGCTCTCGCCCTCTCTTGCGATGCCTTCCAAGCGTGCCGATAAACCCCTCCCGCAGGATCTGCAGGACCGCATCAACGCGGCGCAGGCGCGAGCTAGGGCTAACAGTGCCCTTGTCGCCCCATGGCTTGCGAGACAGCCGCCAGCTGCTGAGCCTTCTTTGCCTAAGAAGAAGAAGAAGAAGAAAGCGAAGGTGGTTCAGCGGGACCTATCCCGCGAGAACAGGAGCCCGCCCACCCCGACCCCTAGTTGCGCGGACGGCGCCTCGCCGCGGAAGGTAAGCTTGATATACCCATTAACAACCAGTTGCTCAATTGTCTAACTCGATGCCTCTCGCAGGAAACGGCTCCTGACGCTGCCGCGTCCCCGCGAGAACATTCGAATCCGCCCTCTAGCCATCACGACGATCAACCACAGGTTACTGAGGCGCCTCTTCCGCCAGACCCGAACGCCGCCGGTAAAGGTTCTTTTCTTGGCTTCGCCTGATATTTTCCAAATGCTGACTTGATTTCTCGCAGCGTTGGTTTCCGTACCTTCGAATCTCGCCACCCAGGATGGTGGGGCGAGAACTGTTGATCAGCCTGCCCGTGCGGTTGACTCCTCCCTATCGGCGAGAGGAAAAAGTGCCGAGATCCCTGTGCCGCCGCTAGACGTTAATCCTTCAGCGGCTGAGGAGACCCGCTCCCCCGCTCTCGATCAGGCCGAGACCACTTTCCGCAAAGTTTACCCCCCCGGGAAAGGAAAGCCAATCCACCTCCTCTTTGGAGCTGAGGGGGGGGCTGGGCCTTCTCGCCTGCCGTCGACCGGGGGGCCTCGTCACTCCGAAGGTATACGGCCGTTTTTATCGCAGCTACCCTTTAGTTTTCGCTAAAATGGGGCTTCTTTTGATAGGGGACAAAGACTCGCGGCCTGGCGCTGAGTTAGAGGAAGAAGAAGAAGAAGAAGAAGAAGAAGAAGAAGAAAGAGAAGGAGAGGATGGCGAGAGCTCTCCCTTCCCTTCATCCGATGAGATGGAGGAGATCCTGACCGGTGCCGGGAGCGCAAAAAGGCGAGGGAAGAAGGTTGCCGCTATCCTGTCGAAACTCATCCGGCGAGAACGGGCCCGCGACCTTGCGGCCCGGGAGTTCCGCCAGTCAGTGGAGAAGAGGCTGGAATCCTTGGAGCGAGACTTCCTTCTAGGCGAGATGGACCGGCCCGGGGGAGCTACCGCGGGATCTTCACCTGAGAGATGCATCGAGAGGATCCGGGATCTGTCTCGCCGGGTTGACCTGGGATGCAGCGTTCTGTCATCCTACTTCAACCCGCAGGCGCCCCCCCGGACCAAGTTGCGGGACCGAGGCAAATGGCGCTGGGAACCGTACTGAAGCGCGAGACGTCCCCTCCCCTCCCTCTGGCCTTCCCTTCTCCAATGTACCCTTACTTTTTTGCTTGCAGCTGTGACTGTTGTTCCCGCACTTTATTTGCTTATTATATTATTATTATTTTTTGCCGTGTTCCCGCTCAGCGAGAACGATGGCTCTGTCTTTAACGTTCTTGCATTCGTATGAGTTATCTTACCTGCTCTTTGGGGTGGCGAGAGCCATCTTGCTTCCGCATACTTTTCCTGCCGTCTGACACTTCGCAATGTTAGCGCCAGCTGTTTAATCGGTCGCTGTCAGATTCGGGCGGGAAAAACGAAGCGCCGTTGACCTAGGACGCGGCGGCTGTACCCTCGCCGCCTTTCTGAAAACTACATCATTACCACGATTTTCTATAAATAGGAGGCTCACCTACCACATTCATTCCTCTGACTCCCGTCTCTCTCCTCTTTTACTGTTGCTCTCGCGGTCTTCGCGAAGCTCTCGCCCTTTTCTGTCTTCCACTTCCGTTCTCGCCCCATTCTCGCTCTCGCCTTTCCCCCGTAGATCTCGCCTTCGATCCCTATTGCGATGCCGGGTGGTGGTGAAGGAAGATCCAACTGCGCGGAAGCCTTCCAAAAGCATCTCTTTCCTTCCTGCACCCTCACTCTGGAGGAGTTCAATCTGACCAAGGCCCAGCACGTTCCCGCTGGTTTCGTCGCGCGGCCCCCGGGCATTCATGACAAGGTCAACACTGCGGGGGAGGGGGAGCTCGCCATCCCTATAGAACACTTCGAGGTGGGCTTCCGCCTTCCGTTGTGGCCCGAGATGCGACAGGCTCTCCGGTACTACGGGGTGGTTCCCGCGCAGCTGAATCCTAATTCAGTTGCCATTCTCGTGGCATTCATATGCTACATGCGTTCTGAGAGGATCGAGTTCAGCCTGCCGATCTTCCGCAAGCTGTTCACCTTCCGCGCGAAAGGTGGCGTGGTGTTCTTCTCTGGGCAGCTTCTGAAGACGATCGGTCTCGCCAACAAGCATCATCATTGGGGCGAGAAGTTCATCTACGTCTCCGGCGACTTCGGGAACGTACCCTTGGCCCCCATCCAATATGAAGATGCCGCCTACAAGCCTCCGTCCTTGGGCTCCCGCGAGAGCGCCCTCCTTGAGTTCTTCGGAACCAAGGACTTCGACGTCCTCCACCTTCGGCGAGACGTCGATTCTCTCTCCCCTGTGCTTCCGGGAGAAGGTAGGGTCTCGCCTTCATTTGTCTTTTTCTTGCCTTTTCCGAGATTGAAACTTAATCACTATTGTCTTTTGCAGGAGAGCGCGAGATCCCTCTCCGCCAGCCTTTTGACGAGGCTCGCGCCGGAGGGAGTCAGCCTCCGAAGGACCCGCTGGCCCTTGCGAAAGCCGCCGCGCAAGCCTGCCGAAAGGAGCCGGGCCTCCCTCCCTCGAGCGGTGTTGTGAAGCGAAAACCGGTTGCTTCCGCACCTCAGGGGATCAAGAGGCCCAAGACCATGGATACCGAGAAGGGCAAGGCTGCGGTTGTCCAGCCCGTCCAACCTCTTCCCCCCGGCCGCTCCTTCGAGGAGGTCTTGGAGGCAGCAAGTAGGGTTGCGGCCACCAGGGGTGGCTCGGGGACTCCTGCCGAGAACCCTCGGACCCCTGGCGCCGCCGAGAGCGAGGGTGTCGCCGCCGGGACCTCCGGCCAACCTCCGTCTGAAGAGGTGCCGCGGGGTCATCGTAACTATGGCCTTGGCGTGAGGTACCTGGACGCGGAGAACAAGCCGCTGCTGCAGTGGGACCCTGACGCCAACAAGGTCACGGTCTCGTCCCTCTTGCCAAGCTGGGCAGAGCGAGACGAGGTCACCGGCGAAGCTTTCGCCTTGGGGTACGGCCTCTACAGCCGGGAAGATGCTAGCGTCTTCGACAGGACGTCGACCCGGATGTTGGCATATGACTCCACTCGCGCTTTAATGCGCGGGCTGGAGCTCACGCACATGTGCGCCCGGCGGAGCATCACAATAGACCGCAACTTTCAAGATATGTTGAAGGCCAGGGAGGATGCGGTGGCCCGGGCGGCCTCTCTGGCCAAGGAGCTGGCCGAGACCCAGCAACTACTATCCTCGCGCCAAGCGGAAGGGGTAAGCGAGACTTTTCATAATCAGTTGTTCTCGCAACCCTAACCTTCTTCTTATGCTAACCTCCCGCTGTTCAGGATTCCGCTCAAGCCGCGCTTCGCGAGGAGCTGTCTCAGGCCCGCTATGACAACATTCTCCTGCGAGAACAGATCGCGCGCCTCGAGGCGAGTGCACCCCCTCCGCTGGACGAGAGATTGAAGAGCCAGTATTACTCGGCTTATGACATCGACAAACTCCTTCAGGGGAACGCGCAAGCCACCGTAAGGCTGACGCTGGAGACGCTGCGCGACATCAACTGTTGGGACGAAAAGGGCAAAGACATCACCGCTCCACAACTTGTCCCATGGCTCTTCGAGCCCATCCCAAAGCCCCCTGGCGCCCCCGCCACCCCTCCCTCGGATGTCCCAAAGTCCCCCGCAGCTGATGGCGAGACCTCCGGGGAGAGCTCTGGCGGAAGCTCCAGCGGAAGCTACAGCGGAAGCTCCAGCGAGACTTCAGAAGGGTACAGCCGAGACCCTTGAGGGTCCTCTTCTTATTTTTGTTCATTTTTATGTAAAAGCGCAAGACGCTATCACGTTGTACCTGTATACAGTTAATGCAAATATTTGTTCTTGCGAACCTTTTTTTTTTTTTGTTATTTGCGAATGTGCTTGATGTGGTTGTCGTAGTTGGATGTTTTCGGCGTAGGCTTCCGCCAAGGCCCTTGGCCTTCTTAGGAAATTCGTAGCGATGAATCAGCAAGAACCCGCGGTAACCAGCCAGCCGGAAGCGTGACTCTCGAATCCTTAAGACGGGACCGTCCCCTTTAGACTGCGCGAGACCCTATTAGCCCATCGTATGACGATCTCGCCTATTTGTTCGAGAACACTGAGAGGAACCCTTTTGGCGGAAGCCTCCCCACCTCGGGTTCCCTTCAATAGTGAATCTTCTGTCGAGACCTATCTTCTGCCGAGATCTATCTCTGCCGAGATCTATCTCTGCCGAGATCCATCCCTGCCGAGACCTATTTCTGCCGAGATCTCTCTCCTCTTTTTCACTTGTCATTTGGTGTTCCCAACGTGCTTCCTGCCTTTCATTAACCAAGCCAACCAGACCAAACCTGTTCCCCACAGGCGAGCCTTCGGACCTGCCAGCTAGATGAGAGCCTGCGCAGCGGGTCTACCTGGGGCCGAGCCGGGCTCGGGGTGCCGATGACGATCCCACAGACCTAACCTAACCTATCCTAACATATCCTAACCTATCCTAACCTATTACCCACAAACCAAACCTATCCCCCACAGGCGAGCCTTCGGACCTGCCAGCTAGATGAGAGCCTGCGCAGCGGGTCTACCTGGGGCCGAGCCGAGCTCGGGGTGCCGATGAAGATTTCAAATCATCCAAACCTATCCCCCACAGGCGAGCCTTCGGACCTGCCAGCTAGATGAGAGCCTGCGCAGCGGGTCTACCTGGGGCCGAGCCGAGCTCGGGGTGCCGATGAAGATTTCAAACCAAACCAACCTATCCCCCACAGGCGAGCCTTCGGACCTGCCAGCTAGATGAGAGCCTGCGCAGCGGGTCTACCTGGGGCCGAGCCGAGCTCGGGGTGCCGATGAAGATTTCAAACCAAACCAACCTATCCCCCACAGGCGAGCCTTCGGACCTGCCAGCTAGATGAGAGCCTGCGCAGCGGGTCTACCTGGGGCCGAGCCGAGCTCGGGGTGCCGATGAAGATTTCAAACCAAACCAACCTATCCCCCACAGGCGAGCCTTCGGACCTGCCAGCTAGATGAGAGCCTGCGCAGCGGGTCTACCTGGGGCCGAGCCGAGCTCGGGGTGCCGATGAAGATTTCAAACCAAACCAACCTATCCCCCACAGGCGAGCCTTCGGACCTGCCAGCTAGATGAGAGCCTGCGCAGCGGGTCTACCTGGGGCCGAGCCGAGCTCGGGGTGCCGATGAAGATTTCAAACCAAACCAACCTATCCCCCACAGGCGAGCCTTCGGACCTGCCAGCTAGATGAGAGCCTGCGCAGCGGGTCTACCTGGGGCCGAGCCGAGCTCGGGGTGCCGATGAAGATTTCAAACCAAACCAACCTATCCCCCACAGGCGAGCCTTCGGACCTGCCAGCTAGATGAGAGCCTGCGCAGCGGGTCTACCTGGGGCCGAGCCGAGCTCGGGGTGCCGATGAAGATTTCAAACCAAACCAACCTATCCCCCACAGGCGAGCCTTCGGACCTGCCAGCTAGATGAGAGCCTGCGCAGCGGGTCTACCTGGGGCCGAGCCGAGCTCGGGGTGCCGATGAAGATTTCAAACCAAACCAACCTATCCCCCACAGGCGAGCCTTCGGACCTGCCAGCTAGATGAGAGCCTGCGCAGCGGGTCTACCTGGGGCCGAGCCGAGCTCGGGGTGCCGATGAAGATTTCAAACCAAACCAACCTATCCCCCACAGGCGAGCCTTCGGACCTGCCAGCTAGATGAGAGCCTGCGCAGCGGGTCTACCTGGGGCCGAGCCGAGCTCGGGGCATCACAAAACATTCAACTACGTTATGCCATGAAAAATTCGACACTAATTAAAAGAGAAACAATCGGTATAATATAACAAGTTTAATTTTGGGATACATGGTTACATCCTTCCCCCCTCAGGGGTAGAAGCGTTTTAGATCATCACCACTCCACGTGTGGCTTAAGGCTCTTCCCTCCACGTCCTGGAGGTAGTATCCCCCTGTTCCGAGGACTTCCTTCACAATGTATGGACCTTCCCAGTTCGGGTGGAGCTTACCCACGGGAGCCGATCTTCCCGCCGCGTCGACCTTCCTCAGCACCAGATCCCCTTCTGCGAACTGCTTGACCCTGACATGCTTATCAAAATGCTTGGCCATCCGTCGCTTGATTTCTTCTTGCCTGATAGCCGCCACGTCTCGCAGTTCCTCCACCATATCTAACGAGAGGCGCTGCCCCTCTTCATTCTCCACCCTCCAAGTCTCGTCACCTTCGCCCGCGGCTGTGACTCGCGGGGACCGGACCTCAAACTCCACCGGTAGGACAGCTTCACACCCATGAGAGAGCTTGAAGGGGGTCTCACCGGTGGCCGTGTTCGGAGTCGTTCGTAGAGCCCACAGGACCGATGGGAGCTGTTCCACCCAATTTCCCTTCAAGTTTTCCACCTTCTTCTTTAGTAGGTTGACAATGATCTTGTTTGCTGCTTCCACTTGACCGTTACTTCGAGGGTGATGGACGGAGGCAAACCGGAGATCTATCCCCAGTTGAGCGCAGAAGCTGATGAACTCCTCGCTGGCAAACTGGGGGCCGTTATCGGTCACTATTGCTTGGGGCAACCCATGTCTACAAATGATCTCTCCCCAGATGAAGTTCCTTATAACCTGCGAGGTGACCTTGGCTAAGGCTTTTACCTCTAGCCACTTCGAGAAGTAATCAATCATGACCAAGAGGAACCTCCTCTGTCCACTAGCCGGAGGGAAGGGCCCAACTAAGTCCATTCCCCAGATAGCAAATGGCCATGGTGCCGTGATACTCCGGAGTCTTTGAGCTGCCAAGAGTTGAAGGGGGGCGAAGAGCTGACATTTTTGGCACCTCCTTGCAAACTCCATAGCATCCTTCCTTAGGGTGGGCCAGAAGTACCCCTGTCTGACCACCCTAGCCTCCAGTGTTCTTCCTCCCGAGTGACTGCCGCACTCGCCCGAATGCACCTCCCCTAAAATCTTCGGGATTTCCTCTTCGGTCGCACATCTGGCTAGGAGCCCTGACAACATCTTGCGATGCAGACCCCCCTCAATCATCAAGTAGTGAGCCGCCTTGCGCTTAAAGCTTCTCCCCACCTTGGTCCCCTCAGGCAGTTCTCCGGTGGTTAGGAAGGCCACAAATGGATCCACCCACGAGGGCTGTCGATCCACCATCATCAATTCTCCCTCATCTATAGCCGGTCGGAATAGCTCCGTCAAGGTCCCTCCTACCTGCGGTCCGAACTTGGCCAGTCGATCGGCGGTTACACTTTCTTCCCTTGGAATATGTTGAATTGAGAAGGACCGGAATCCTCCGATGATCACCCTTACCTTGGAGAGGTATCTGATGAGGGTTGGTTCCCGAGTTTCAAACTCTCCCCGGATTTGCGATGTCACTACCTTTGAATCAGTGAAGACTTCTACCTCCTGAATCCCCAGTTCCTTTGCCAGGCGAAGGCCAGCAATGACGGCCTCATACTCCGCTTGATTGTTGGTCACTGGGAAATGTAAAATGACTGCTTGTTCTATAGTTACCCCCTGGGGACTTGTCAACACCACCCCTGCCCCTAGGGAGTGCCTTCCTGAGGCCCCATCAACCGTTAACCTCCATGCTTCTCGCGGTTGCTGCTCTTCCCCCTCGACCTCAACAACGTAGTCTGCTAGAAAGTCCGCCACCGCCTGCGCCTTGATGGAGAGCCTTGGTACAAAGGAGATGTCGAATTCGCTTAGCTCAATGGACCACTTAGCCAGCCTTCCCGAGTGCTCCACTCCATCGAAGATCTTGCGAAGAGGGTGGTCGGTCACCACCCTAATCGAGTGCGCTTGAAAGTACGGACGAAGCTTTCTGGCCGAGATGACCAAGGCATAAGCAAGCTTTTCCAGGATAGGGTAGCGAAGCTCTGCCTTTTTCAATATCCGGCTGACGTAATAGATGGGAAGCTGCTTCTTTCCTTCTTCTCTCACTAGGACGGAGCTTACCGCCTCCGCCCCTACTCCGAGATATAAGGTCAAATCCTCCCCATCCTTTGGGCTCTGAAGGAGGGGAGCCTGAGAGAGTTGTCTTTTCAGCCCCTGGAAAGCCTCTTCGCACTCGGCCGTCCACTCGAACCTTTGATTCCCCCGCAGCACTTTAAAGAATGAAGAACATCTGTCTCCTGCCCGGGAGAGGAACCTGCTTAGCCCAGCCAGCTTGCCTGTCAAGCGCTGGACCTCCTTGATGTCGCGAGGTGACTCCAAATTCAGGATGGCCTTGACTTTGTCCGGATTGGGCTCCACTCCTTCCGGAGTCAGGAGATGCCCGAGGAACTTCCCGCGGCTTGCCCCGAAGACACACTTCAAGGGATTCAGCCTCATTTTAAACCTTCTCAGGGTGGCGAATGTTTCCTCGAGGTCTTGCAGGTGCGAAACTATGCATTTGCTTTTGATCATTAGGTCGTCGACGTAGACCTCCAAGTTCCTCCCTCTCTGATCCCGGAAGACCCGATCCATCATGCGCTGATAGGTAGCCCCTGCGTTCTTTAACCCAAAGGGCATCATCTTGTAGCTGAAGCACCCCTCCCTTGTGATGAAGGACACATCCTTGGTGTCAGGAGGGTGCCTCCGGATTTGGTGGTAACCTGAAAAAGCATCTAAAAAACTCATGACAGAAAAACCGACGGCTGAATCAACCAGCGCGTCGATCCGAGGCAGGGGATAGCAATCCTTAGGGCATGATTTATTTAGCAAAGAAAAGTCTACACACATCCTCCATTTACCACATCCCTTTTTCACCATTACCACATTGGAGATCCAGCCTGGATACTGGATCTCTGAGATGAAGCCCGCCTCCAAGAGCTTCTTGACCTCCTCGCGAATGGGCTCCTCCAGCTTGGTGGCGATGACTCTCATCTTCTGACGGATGGGGCGGGCGCGGGGATCCAGGTTCAGGCGATGGCAGGCTACGTCGGCGTCGATGCCTGGCATGTCCGCCGCGCTCCAAGCGAAGACGTCAACGTTGCTTTGAATGCAGGCCCGCACCTGCTCCCGGGCCTCAAGACTCAACCCCCCGCTGATCCGCACCCTTTGCACCTCTCCTGCTTTGGTGAAGACCTCCATCTCCACCACTTCTTCAGCCGGTTCCAGCCGCGACTGCTCCCAACCAGTCCTTGCCTCTTCCTCCAGCTCCAGCTCTCCCCTTTCCTCCTCAATCTCCATCGCTTCTATCCCCCTCTGCTGCTGCTGCTCGGCTCCCACGCCCCTCGGGACCTCCCCCTCGACTTCTTCTGCCACTTCCCCCTCTACTTCCATCGCCCCTTCCGGGCTTTCCTGCTCCTCGTTCACCTGGACCCTCTGCACATACTCTCGCGGCTTCCCTATCTCTCCTTCTCCGACTTCCTTTCCAGCTATCTCTCCAGCTTCCTTTCTTACCTCCTCAAGGACCATCTCCTCTTCCTCCACAACCTCTTCTAGGGCTGCCATCTCAATCTCCAATTCTTCCGCCTCCGCCATCCATGAGATGGTGTTGACCGCCGTAACGTAACATTGTCTTGCCACCTTCGGGTCCCCTCTAACCCTGACCTGCACCCCCCCATTGTTGAACTTGAGGCATTGATGGAACGAGGAGGGGACGCAGCGAAAGGCGCTGATGAGGGGACGCCCAAAGATGGCGTTGTAGCTGCTCGGGGCGTCCACGATCACGAACCTGCAGTTCCGCGATACGCCCCCCAACCTTACGTGTAACCCTACTCCTCCTTCTACCTCCTTCCTCTCGCCGGAGAACCCGAACAGTGGTCCGTCCGATGCTAAGACCCTCTTCCCTTCGACCCTCATCTCATCGAAAGCCTTCTTGAAGATGACGTTAACCGAGCTCCCGTTGTCTACCAGTATCCTTGAAACGGTATAGTTCTCCACTGCCGTCTGGATCACCAGGGCGTCGCAGAATGGGTCTTCATAGTCTGGCATGTCCGCTGATGAAAAAGTAATCTTTTCTTCCGGTGGGGGAACCTGGGAGGTGGATGCCACCCCCCTCCGGTACATGGTTTGCAGGCTCCCCTTGCGGGTTGCCTCAATCCCCACCCCTCCATGAATCACCCCGATTCCTCCCCGGGTCCCTACGTCCACCCGGTCTTCACACCTGTCCTCCGCTTCGCCCTGCTGTACCTCCACTATCCTCATCGGTGGATCTTGCCTCCCTGCTCCTCTGGCCGCCCTCAACTCTAAGAACTCCGGGCAGGTGGCCGTTGCGTGCCCTTCCTCCTGGTGGAAGTCACAAAAGAGCAACGCCTCCCCGCCCCTTCTCCCGTCTCCCCTTCCTCTTCTTCCTCCTCGAGCCCCTCTGACTGCTCCTCTCCCTCTTCCTACTTCCATTGCCTCCTGCGGTGGTGGGGGACGATCCCTCGGCTCCTGCCTCCATGCCGGTCGATCGAACCTCCGGGGCTCCCGTAGGTTATCTCTCCCCCTATAGCCTTCTCCTGGACCTTGGGGGCGACCCTCCTGGGGCCTCCAACCCAACCGGTTGACCGGCTCCCGGGCCCCCCAACCCTGCTGCTGCCCAAACCTTCGGGGCTCCTCCCTTCTCCTATCCTCTCTCAGTTCCCTCTGCTCTCTTGACTCCTTCTGTCTTCCCGCTGCCGGTTCCTTCCCGTCCTCTTCTGCTAGCTTGGCCAACTTCCTGGCGAACGCTGGGTTTGCTCTTTCGAAATCAATCTCCTTTGCCGCCCTCTCCATGAGCTCCTCAAAGGAGAGGGGGGGCATCCTCTTTAACTCCATGCTAAAAAATCCCGGTCTCAGCCCCAGGGTGAAGGCCAACATCAACGCGTACCCTGGAACCTCCTGGACCAGAAGGATCTCTTCCTGGAACCGGTCGACATAGTGACCCAACGTCTCATCCGGCCTCTGCCTCACTGCAAACAGACACTCCGCTTCCTTCTTCCGCTTCTTTGAGGTTGAGAATCTCAACAGAAAGCTTCTCCGCAAATCTTCAAAACAGTAGATTGACCTTGCTGGCAACTGGTGGAACCAGTCCCTCGCCTTCTCTTTCAACGTGATGGCGAACAGTCGGCACTTGAAGGCGTCTGTCATCTGCCTTATTGACACGACGTCTTCAAACCACTGTACGTGCTGCACCGGGTCATCCTTCCCTGAGTAGTAGGACATGTCGGGCTCCCGGAACCCTTCCGGTACCGGAGCCGAGATGATGAGCTCGCTAAATGGGCTCTCGCCTCCTGCCTGGCGAGAAGGCACGTCTCGCGGCCTCGGCTGGCTCGCCCGATCCGCGAGACCGTGCCCTGGGAAGAGTTCCCGCACCGCCGCCTCCTTCTCGCCTGGCTCTGTTAGCGCCTCCTTGCCCGGGCGCTGGCTCTGGCCCGGGAATAGCTCCCGCGCGGCCACGTCTCTCTCGCCAGCCTCGCCCGGGACCTCCTTTCCTGGGCGCTGCCCTGGGGCGTTCTCGCCTAAGAGCGGAACCTCTTCTATCGGGACCTGAGGGGTGGCCCACTCGCCTCTCGCCGAGAAGGCCAAGCTGATCGTTTGCAGAACCTCTCGCCTGAACTCATCCAGCATCCTCCTCGTCGCTTCCTCTCCCCGGGTGGGGGAGCCTCCAGAACCTGACCCTTCGCCTTCACCTCCAGCCATAGGACAAAACTTAAGGCTTTCTTGAATCGGCTGCGCTCCACGCTCACCGCACCAGAACTGTTGAAGCCAAATTTGACCTCAACTGAAGTTCGAAGAAAAAGGGGTGCAGCCAAAACCTACTTCTCTCAAGCCTCACCCCTCAGCTGGATTCTAAGGACCTAAGACTGACCCAAAAGCCTTAGCAGGGAGGTCCCACCTCACACCCGGAAGATCTCTGAGAGCTTCCCCTCCAAAGCCAAAGCTGGGCTAGGAGCTCCTCAGAAAGCACTAGAATTCCGGAGACAATGATCGCTTGCTTTCTAAGGAGCTCTTATGGGTCTATTTATAGCATTTTGCTGTCCTGAATTTACTGAAAAGCCCCTAGTTGGTCTGCCAATAGACGAATCCCGCTGTTTTCCTGAGGGTACTGAAGTAATTTCTCCTGAGGGTAATTAGGACATTCTTCCAAAGGCCCTGGGCCCCACTCGGCGGGAGCTGGTGCCGAGACCTTTCGGCCCAGGGCATGGCGCGAACGTTCTCGCCGCTTAGGCGAGAACTCTTTGAGAAAGGAGTTTGGTTTGGGCGGGAGTGCTCCCGCGCGGCTTCCGCTTGGCGTTCTCGGCCCACGATTTCTCCCTTATAGCATTCGGCGAGAGCGCTTCCGCCTTCTGTGGGCGAGATCCTCCTTAGGGCGGGACCACTTCGGCTAACCCTCCTGTGACCATTGTGCCTCTTGGTCTGGCTCAGCGAATATGGGGTTGTACACCAGGATTGGACCCGACCGTCATCACGGAGCCATTCATCGATAGGGTCAGCAAGTTTGACCCGAGTGAGATGGTGGAGAAGACCCTTGGTCTGTAGAACACGACGGACCGAATGGACCCATTTGACAAAGTTGACCTTCCCGCTGAGAGAGATGGTGGTTATTCAAAACTCATCCCGAACTTCAGAAGATGGGGCAGCAACACATGCAGGAAGGGCGGGAGTTACCGTAGAGCCCATAGTAGTAAGAGACTGGCGGCTAGGAGAGTCCGCAGCGGCTAGATCCAGGAAGCCGATCTGGCGACTAGAGGAAGGAGGTCGAGCGGTAGGAGAGCCCGCAACGGCTAGATCCAGGAAGCCGGCCTGGAGACTAGAGGAAGGAGGCTGAAAGGCTAAGAGAGCCCGCAGCGACTAGATCCAGGAGGCAGTGGCTAGAGCTAGAAGAGCTCGCAGTGGGCGCCTAGAAGAGCTCGCAGCGGACTATCTGGCAAGGCCGCGTAAGATCTCGCAACGACTAGGAGAACAGGCGGCTAGAAGAGCTCTTCGGATAGAGCTCACTTGGCGAGTAAAGAGAGAGCGTAAGCGAACTATCCGGTGAGGCCGTGTAAGACTTAGCAGCGGTCAAAAGAGACCGTGGCGGATAGAGAGGATAAAACCGCGGCTACTCGCGCGAACACTGACAGGCGAGTAGAGTAGAGAGGTCGCAGCGGGGAGACCACACGACAAGAAGAAGGCAAACCACACGACAAGCAGCGACAAGGAAGAGGGTGCAACGAGCAGACCGCGCGACAAGCAGGAGGCAGTCCGCGCGACAAGAGCGGCAAGAAAGAGCAGGGCGTAGCGGGAAGAGAGAGGCGGGGCCCAGAGGATCCTCTATAAATGGAGAGAGATGGGGAGGAGAGGGGGGAAGGATGTGGAGAAAGGGAGAGAAGCGGTTAGAAAGGAGAAGTCGCAGCAGGAGGCAGACACCGCAGGAGCGGTTAGGAAGAAGTGTCCGCGGTTAGGGAAGAGAGACCGCCTAGAGCAAGACCGATTGAGCGGTTAGGGCAGAGAGACAGCGGTTAGCAAAAACACTAACCTCCTAGAATAAGACCGATCACTCTGATACCATGTAGAGAAATGCAAGAGAGAGAAAAATAACCAAGATCTTTTATTACACTATTAATACATGAGTACATACACTTATATAGAGGGAAAGATAGAGAGAGCCTTCTACATCTATAATGTGAGACTAAATAGAATATACATGAGCTTATACATGGGATCCTTTTAATGGGTTTTTTCATTACAATTTAACAATAATAAGATAAAGGACTGTGGACCCGTAACACTTGGCCTGATACCTTTTCTTAGGGCAATCGGTGGATATGGAGTAGAATCGACAAATTGTGAGGAACTTTCAGACAAGGATGATATTAGCCTGAGAACTGAATCAGGGACCTTATAAGTAGGAGGATTATGGATGACGGGCTGGATCATATCTCCTGTAGGAATATGCGACTGGTGGGCTAGAAGGAGGTGGTGGAGGAAGAATAAGAGGTGTAGGAGGAGAATTGATAATGAGAAGCGACTCACATGGAGATGAAACAAGATGAGTACAAACTAGATGGTCAAGGGACAGAGATTTTCCTCGATCATAGAAGTACGGAGCGGACTCGATGAATGTGACATCTACAGATACATACTGATGTTTGGTTAAGGGATCATTGAAACAATATGCAATACCCCATTTAGGTAGAAGAATAGCCCAAGAAAACACATTTTATTTCATGAGCAAAGAGGTTGTCATCATCTTGAGAGAGGGCATGTACAAAAATAGTACACCGAAAAACACACGGAGTGTTCGTAAATGAGGCTGTGTCAGAGTATAAAATAAAAATAGAGAAGATTTTCCTTTGAGAATGGAGGAAGACATAAAATTTAGCAAATAATAGCCTAACAAGAGAGAAGAAGAGTACGTCTCCAATAAGATTTGAATACATTCATTTAACATAACATAGTACGAGGAACCTAGAAAGTGACGGTTTTTGCGTTCAACATTCCCATTCTACTGTGATGTATGTACACAACTCGTTCGATGATCATAATATAGTACGAGGAACCTAGAGTAGTTGTTACTCATCCAGTCTTTGGCGTTGGCAGTACAAAAAGTTTTAATGGAAGTACGTATTAACTTATTTTTTTATGTAATTGTAAATTTTTTAAAAGATGTTAAGAATTTCAGATCATTCTTTGAGGAGATAGGCCCAAGTGCAAAGAGAACAATCATTAATAATTATGACAAAATACAAATTTTTAGCACCAAGAGATCTGACTGGACACCGTCCCCATACATTGGAATGAACTAATTCAAAAAATGAAGTACATCTTTTCTATTTTTGGAGGGAAGGAAACACGACGATGTTTACCTTTTTAACAAAAATGCTTAAAATGTCCGCTAACATACTCAACATGTCTGATAACTTGTAAGTTTTGAGAGCAAAATGATATTTTTCTCCAAAAAAATAGGTTGTCCTTTAATAAAATATATGCAGATTTTTTACATTTTATTTGACATATTGATTGACATGACTTTTGGAAAATATTGTCCGCTATTTTAGTTTAGTCTATGTTAGCAATAAAATACATAACTCATCTTCATGTATTGCATTATATATGCCTAACTTGATTAGACTTTTTGTTCATTCTCTTTCATAAGTGTTATTATTACAATCAAGTTTGTATAATCATTTCACACAATATATTTATATGCTTATTATTAGAAAAGCTCATGTAAAAGGCTCATTTGATGGCCCATTTTTCCTCTCCTTCTTTAGTCCCACATCATGTATAGGATTTATTCTTCTCTCTTCTCTCCTATATATTTGTATTCTCTCCTTGTATTTACATACTGAAATAATACATACAAGCTTTGGGCTCTTCCAACATGGTATCAAAGCGAGGTTGCGTCTAGCCGCGGACTGCCCCTTCTCTGTCCGCCCGGTCTCCTGCGGACTGCCCCTCTGCTTCTGTCCGCCCGGCTACCCTGCGGACTGCATTCCTGTCCGCTCCGGTCTCGTGCGGATTGCCTTCCTGCATCCGCTCCGGTCTCGTGCGGACTGCCCTTCTGATTCCGCTCCTCTTCTCTCCCTCCGTGGTTCCACCCTCCTCAGGCTTCTTATAGCCATCTTCTGCTCTGACTCGTGGGGCCCACCTCTCTCTATCCGCTCCGGACGATCATTCCTGTCCGCTGCAGGCTCTGCTTGTATCCGCTCGAGCCTCTTTGCTCGCGGACTGCTCCCTCTAGCTCGCTCTTTTTCTGTCCGCTCGAGCCTCTGTGCTCGCAGACTCTCTCTCTCTCCGCCTTCTCTTGCGGACTGCTCCTGTCCGCTGCGGGCTCTGCTTGTATCCACTGTGCTCTTCTCCTCCAGCGACCTGCCCACAGTTCGCCGCGACCTCTGTCGCGACCTCTGCCGCGACCTGCCCCAGTTCGCCGCGACCTCTTGCGGACTGCTCCTGTCCGCTGCCGCGACCTGCCCCCAGTTCGCCGCGGCCTCTGTCGCGAACTGCTCCAGCTCTGCTCTCACCAGCTGCGATCTGCTCCACTGAGCTGCGACCTCTTCCAACTCGCCGCGCCCTCCTCTCGCGGACTGCTCCTGTTCGCCGCGGCCTCACTCAACTCGCCGCGACCTCCAGACCGCCGCGACCTCCAGACCGCCGCGACCTCCAGACCGCCGCGACCTCCAGACCGCTGCGGGCCCTCCTTTCTCCCACTGCTTGCCGCGTGGGTTGTTCTCTCCGAGCCCTGCTGTCTGCTGCTCTTCAGTCGCCATGTCCTCCAGCGACTCCACTACCGCTCAACCCCCTGCCGACCACGTGGCTCCTCTCGAACTCCGAGATGAGCTTCGGATTACTACTATTTCTCTCTCTGGCAAGGCCAACTTCATTCCCTGGGTCCACTCTGTCCGCCGGGTCTTACAGGCCAAGGGCCTTGCCCGTCACCTTACCCAGGGCCCACCAACTCCTTCTACTGATGATTGGCTCCGCAATGACGGTCGTGTCCAGACCTGGATCCTGAACTCGGTCGAGGGTGAGCCGTACCAGATGATCATGTATCATGAGACTGCTAAAGCCATGTGGGATGAACTTCATTTGCTGTACTCCGGGAAGGACAGCCTTCAACACCTTTTTGACATCCTCACTGATCTTCAAGCCTTGGATGTTGGCAAAGCTCTGGACATGACCTCCTTCGTGGCCCGTGCTAAAACTCTCACGGAAGCCTGGATTCAGCACCAGCCCGCGACTACTGATCTCGCTGCCCAACGCGCCCAGAAGGAGGCTGTTTGTATTGCTATGATTATGGCTCGCGTCCCGCCACACCTGCACAGTATTCGGGCCCAGGTTCTGGCTTCACCCACTACCCCTTCCTTCTCTGATGTCTGCTCGATGTTACTTCGTGTACCACCTCCACCGGAGGCTCCTGCACCACCCTCGCCGGCCCTTCTTCAGCAGGCCCTTTCTCCTTTACTCCCACAACCCTCCTTTCCTCGGGGTGGCCGTACGGGCTCCCGTGGGCGGGGCCGTGGTGGCCGCGGACGGCCCAAGTGCACCTACTGCGGCCGGGATGGCCACACTGAAGCCGTTTGTCACAAGAAACATGGCTACCCCCCTCGCCCGCCTACTGCTGCTGTTATCGATAGCTCTCCTCCGACTGGTACGGATCTTGAGGCTCTTCGCCTTCAGCTGCAACAACTCCAGGGGCTCCTCAACCCCCCTTCTGCTTCCCATGCCTCCACCTCCCATGCAGGTATTGTCTCCACCTCCGCTGCAGGTACTGCCTGTCTCTCTTCCAGCTCTCGCTGGATCCTGGACTCGGGAGCCACCCACCACATCACTTCCATACGGCCGCCCCAGTTCTCTGCTGCTGCTCACCCCCCGTCTATTACTGTGGCCAATGGTGCGCTTGTCCCGGTCTCCGGCTGCGCGGATCTCCTCCTTCCTCCCTCTCTCTCTCTTCGCTCCGTTCTTTATGTGACAACCTCGCCTTTTAATTTACTCTCTGTTGGTCGTCTTACTACTGATATGAATTGCTTTATCACCTTCACCTCTTCTGGTTTTTTGATACAGGATCGGCAGACGCGGATTACCATTGGTAGGGGTCGGCTGCAGAACGGGCTTTACCTCCTCGATGTCTCTCCCACATCCCTTTCCTCCGTTTCCTCGTCTGATTGGCATTGTCGGCTTGGGCATGCCCCTCTACCTATCCTGCAGAAGGCGCTTCCCGACCTTTCTCTTCCTGGTTTTAAATGTGATTCTTGTATTATTGGCAAACAGCCTCGCTCTTCTTATCCAGCTCATTGTACTAGGAGCTCTGCTCCATTTGATTTAATACATTCTGATATTTGGGGACCCTATAAAGTTTCTAGCATTTCTGGTTATCGTTATTTTCTAACATTTATTGATGATTACTCTCGTACTACTTGGTTGTATCTCCTGCATGATCGCTCTGAGCTTCCTCGTGTCTTTCAGGCGTTTGTGTTAGAGACTCGTACGCAATTCTCTACCACCATTAAAACTTTCCGCTCTGATAATGCACGGGAATATACTAGCCACGAGTTTGCCACTCTCTGCGCAAACTTCGGTATTGTTCACCAGACCTCTTGTCCTTACACCCCTCAACAAAACGGGGTCGCCGAACGCAAGAACCGCCACTTGCTCGATGTGGCTCGCTCTCTCATGCTTCACATGCACGTTCCCAAAGTCTTCTGGAACTTTGCGGTGTCCACATCATGTTTTCTTATCAACCGTCTCCCCTCTCCCGTTCTCCAGAACGCTACCCCCTTCAGCCTTCTTTTTCCCTCCACACCCGCCTTCCCCCTCACTCCCCGGGTTTTTGGATGTACATGCTTTGTCCATAACCTGGGCCCCACTCTTGACAAACTGGATCCCCGTGCGGCCAAACACATTTTTGTCGGCTACTCCCGTACCCAAAAGGGCTATGTTTGCTACTCTCCGGTCACCCGGAAGGTTTCTGTTTCGGCTGATGTTACTTTCCGGGAGGATCAACCCTTCTTCCCTCCTCCTTTGCCACCACTTCTACCACCACCTCCTACAACACCCTCCCTTCCCCGGCCAGTGATCCACGTCCACTCACCTCCCACCATCCCTCCGCCTCCTCCCACCGTTGACCCTCCTCGACCCCCAGTTATTCGGGTCTATGCTCGTCGCCCTCTTCCTCCCGTTGCTCCTCTGCAGTCGGCTTCGACCTCGGCTTCTCCGTGTTCTGCTGCTCCGGTGTCGGCCTCTACCGCTCATCCAATGGCGGATTATGTTTCTCTCCATCGCCTCTCTCCACCTCTTCAGGCCTTGGCTACTTCGCTCTCCTCGGTCTCTATTCCTACTTCTGTCCAGGACGCTCTTCAACATCCTGGGTGGCGTGCGGCCATGGAAGAAGAGATGGCTGCTCTTTGGGCCAACCAGACTTGGACCCTGGTGCCCCTTCCTCCCAGCCAGAAACCCGTTGGATGCAAATGGGTTTTCGTCATTAAACATGCTCCTGATGGGACCATTGATCGCCTCAAAGCTCGGTTGGTTGCTCGTGGCTTCACCCAGCAACCGGGGCTGTACTATGACGAGACCTTCTCTCCGGTCGCTAAGCTCAACACGGTCCGCATTCTCCTCTCTGTGGCTGTCCATCGCCAGTGGCGCTTGTTTCAACTCGACGTCAAGAACGCTTTCCTGAACGGCGACCTTCAGGAAACGGTTTACATGCAACAACCTCCCGGGTTTGAGACCACGGGGGAGTCACGGGTTTGTCATCTTCTCAAATCTCTATATGGTCTCAAACAATCCCCTCGGGCATGGTTCGACAAGTTCAGCAAAGCTCTCCGGGACATTGGCTTCACTCGCAGCTTGGCTGACTTCTCATTGTTTACTCGTCACCAAGCCACTGGTACTGTTCTCCTGTTGGTATATGTCAACGACATCATTATTACTGGCAGTGACTTGGACGGCATACAGGCCGTTAAGCTACATCTGAGCTCCATCTTCCAAACTAAAGATCTGGGTCCTCTTCGGTACTTCCTCGGTCTGGAAGTGGCCAGACGGTCAGATGGGTTGGTTCTCTCTCAGCGCAAATATTGCCTGGATCTTCTTCATGATGCAGGCTACTCTGGTTGCAAACCTATTAACACTCCCATGGATGCAAATCACAAAATATGTGCTCAGGGCTCAGATTCTGATTCGCTTCTACCAAATCCAGAATATTACCGTCGTCTAGTTGGGAAGCTTATCTACCTAACAGTTACAAGACCTGATATATCTTTCGCTGTGGGACTTGTGAGTCGCTATATGCACTCTCCTCGAAGCTCTCATCTCTAGGCTGTGGAACGCATTCTCAGATATCTTAAGACAGCTTCTGGCCAAGGACTTGTATACAAAACCTCATCTTCCATTCCTACACTAGTGGCATACTCTGATGCCGACTACGCTGGCTCCCTCGACGATCTACTAGCGGGTTTTGCACTTATTTTGGAGGACATCTGATTACTTGGCGAAGCAAGAAACAAGCGGTGGTTGCTCGATCCTCAGCAGAAGCAGAATATCGGGCAATGGCTGCTGTGGTCTCTGAACTCACATGGATTGAGAGTCTCCTTACCGACCTTGGAGTTAAACTACCTTCACCAGCTCTCCTCCTTTGTGACAGTCAAGCTGCCATACATATTGCCAAAAACCCGGTCTTCCATGAAAGAACGAAACATATTGAGGTAGATTGTCATTTCATCCGAGAGAAAGTCCACATGAAGAAGATCGAGCTCAAGCATGTTCCGGGTACTGAACAGGTTGCTGACATCCTCACCAAAGCTCTACCTAGTACCCTCTTCTATCAGTGCCTATCCAAGCTTGGCGCATACGACTTGTACGCTCCAGCTTGCGGGGGAGTATTAGAAAAGTCCATGTAAAAGGCCCATTTGATGGCCCATTTTTCCTCTCCTTCTTTAGTCCCACATCATGTATATGATTTATTCTTCTCTCTTCTCTCCTATATATTTGTATTCTCTCCTTGTATTTACATACTGAAATAATACATACAAGCTTTGGGCTCTTCCAACACTTATATTAAACAAAGTAAATGATCCATATTCATAAAAATGACTAAATTTTACGCGGACCGTCTACCTAACACAACCCTCACCTTTTTTTCATCCGGGCTTGAGACCAATAAAGAGTTGGAATGAAACTGTAAGGAAAGACATGATGTACTTAGACATTAGTGAGATTATAACAAAAGATAGGGCACAATGGCGACAAAAGATCCATATAGCCGACCCCACTATAGTGGGATAAAGACTTGAGTGTTGTTGTTGTTTTATATTAAACAAAGTAATAAAATATTCTACAATTAAGTTTTCAATCATTTCACATTATATATTTGTTAGTTTATATTAAATAATAATAATAATAATTTATTTAACACATTAATAGTTAATGATTTTTATGCTTTTGATACAAATTTATCAAGCACAAAGATTTATTATCAATCAATAACATCTAACTTTTAATTATTTGTTACTTATTATAAAACCTAGTCTTATATAAATAAAATTATTGTAGGGTATTAAATATATTTTATAATTTATTTATTTATACTTGTTTTGATACTTGTTAGTAGTAGTCATAATGTGTTACAAATAGTTTGTTTTGAATACTCATATTTACATGACTCAATGTATTTCTACTTATTATTTAACTTTTTATTTTTATTTTCAGAACATATAAGTGTACTTAATTATATATATATATGTGTGTGTGAGATATAGATGTCCGATATTTTAAAATATTATGTACATGTTTTCGACCTCCTATATTTTAAAACTTAATCAGATGTGTCAGAGATGTTCAATACTTACAACTTGCTGACAAGAATCACACTCTATGACAAACTCTGTGGAAAAGAAGGTAACATCTGATGTAACATGAGATCGAGAGGGTGATCAAGACTTTGTTGCCACTGTATATATAAATAAAAAAATATTTATATTTCTATGTAATTATGTGTATAAATCAAGCTTTTAAAAACCGGACCGGACCGGCCGGTCGGACCGGTCGGACCGCGGACCGGGGACCCAGCCGGTCCGGTCCAGGTAAGAAAACCGCATCCGCCAAGGACCGCTCAAGAACCACGGAACCGGGCGGGCGGACCGGTGGGCCGGGAACCGGGCGCGGTTTCAAGGAACCAGGCCTTTGGCCCGCCCGCTATCAAATAGCGGAAAAAAAGGTAGGCGGTGAGTTTCGAACCCCCCACCATTACAATATTAATACAATAGCGAACCACCTGACCATTTGGTTTGTTTGTTTTTAAGCTGTAATATATTATATACATATCAATATTAACGTATGTATAAAATCTAATTTAATATACATATATATATATATAAATATTAATTACATATTTTGTTAAATATATTATTATATTAACATATTAAATTATCTTTTAAAAATTAAAGTTTATATTTTTTTTTAATATATACATACATGGTAATCTATCCTTCAAATAAATTTTACGTTCCGTTTGGCACGGCGGTGGCGGTCATCAACGTGGTGGTTATGAACCGTCGTTCTTGAACGTCCGACCATATATAAGAAATTTCATACATTTTTATGTTCGATCTTGAACCAAAAATTTATAGGTAAATTTCTAAGTTAATGTTAATTTTTTTTATTTGCTAATATGTATACATATACATATATATATGTATACATATATATATATATGTATACATACATATACATATATGTATACATACATATATACATATATGCATACATACATATATACATATATATATGCAACGGTTCGACCCTTGAACCTTTCCCTCCGCCGGTTCGATGTCCGGTCCGGTTTTCAAAACCTTGGTATAAATAATTAAATATTGAAACTCAATATATAAAATATTCCCGATCATCTCCCGACATACTAAAATTGACATGAATAACTATACCAACATATCCCGATATCTGACATTTACAATCATTGCTGTTTATACACCAAGTTTTTTTTAATGATGCTTACCGTTTTTTTCCTTCCAGCCTTTAGGGTACAAAGTAGATGACACCAAACTCAAGCGCGCTGGATTGGATTACTGGCCGTATCCTTTTCATTTGTTTTTCTCTTCTATTATGCAGTTTCTTTTCCCATGCCCATCTATTTTTTTATTCAGTATCGCACACTGGTTGAGGTGTTGTCGTGTGACCTTGAGGTCACGGGTTCGAGTCTTAGAAGCAGCCTATTGCAAAAATGCATGGTAAGGTTTGCCTACATTTCATCCTTGTGGTGGGACCCTTCCTCGGACCCTCGCTATGTGGGGATGCCTTTGTGCACCGGGTTGCCCTTTTATTGCTTAAATCCTTACGTTACTGGGCTGCTGAAACAATGCAATTTGGCTGAAAAGCTTCTGAGTATTTGAAATATTTCTAACCAACTTAAATTAGATATGTCATGGTTAAAATCCATGGATCATGGACTGAATTCCGAGAATACTTTGCGCTGCAGGTATTAATCTTCTTCCTTTTCAGAAATATATTATGATTGCTGCTGCCTTCATTGTCATTAACTTCTTTAATTTTTTTATTACAGGAGGGAGAGAAAAGGTTGCTAGCATTCACTAAGAGAGGAACAAACATTCACTCAGTGAGTCTTCAATTGTTACAGTTTTTGGTTATTTTTGTCGCCACCATATTTTAGGATATGAACGTAAGCGCTCGTGATATTTGCGGAAAGGAGGGAGAATATGCGGCTCCTATTTAGAGCTTCCAGTCAATGGGGAGGAGTTTTCACTGTCTTTCCTTTGAATTTGTGCCATGAGGGAGACGATGAACGCCTAAGGTTGGTACGACATTGATGTGATGTAAATGCCTCTATGTGGATTAGAGACATTGAAGCACAATAAAGTGATTTCAGCTGTGTTAACATAGGAGCGTAAACTGCGCCTATTCCAAAAACCCAAAAACAATTTTCACTGGAGAAAGGGAAAATCAAATACAAGTATTGCTTGAGTATCTTGTCTGTTGGGTAGCTGTTGGTGGCTTCAGGGACCATAAAAAGACACGGGGTCATCTACTTGAGACCCTTACACACTTTCTCTGATTCTTACGTGAAAGATTTCACAAAAAGTTGCAAGGAACAACGCTTATAAATCGCTCCACACATTCAATAAAAGGAGCGCTCCGACGAGTCCTGGTGTAAACTGGAGGGATCTTCAGGTTCTCGCCGAACCCCTCACATGACCAGTCGTTCCCCACGATGGCGTTGGGTCTTGCAAAGGGAGCATTGTTGTAGTCGCCTATGCCAAGGAGTCCGCAGGCCCATGCCGATTTCTCTCTTTTGTTATCAGGCCTCCTTTTCCTGATGATGACACAGACTTTCCACCCATTCTCGCGTAAGCACCGTGTCGATTTCTCTTTGCTTTTCTTGGGTTTTCATCCCTTCTTGATGATGACACAGAGACATTTCACTGGCTCCTTTCAGGCCGCTAATTCTGAGAATACAAGTTTTTCACAGTTTTTCAAGTTCTCCAAGAATTTTGCAAAAATAATGGTGTGCCCTGTGGTTTGTAACCACCCCGACTTTCTATAAAATCGAGGGGGATTTCCCCTCTGCGAAACCTGATATAAAAGCTATCATAAATCTATAGAGACCCAAATTTGTGACTGTATAACCGACACAGACAACTACGGAAGTCAAGCTAAGGTGGGTTTTGCCGCAATTTTTTTGCATCTGGCGGCAATTTTAACCGCCGCAATATCCGGGTGATAGGGATCGCGATCGACTTCCACGATGATCTGAACCGTCCACCTTATGCGGATCGAGGATCGTAATATTGTTTGTTCTTTTCATTTTTCATTTCGAGTTGTATTTTTATTTATTTTTAAGTAGTGACGGTCGGCCAATCATAACGGTCCGTTGCCCCCTTAGAGTTTATAAATAGAGGGTGAAGACCCTCATTTTAGGCATTGAAGGATTGAGTGTTGAAGCCAATCCTTTGATCGTTTCAGTGCCAAAACCGACCCTCGGGTGCGAAACCCAGGTTTACCATCTCATCACATTCCCTTTGGCCAGCTATCCCACCTTCCTCCCACCAAAATAGCCGGCCATCCCCTCCCTCCACCTGCTATTCAAGAACAGTTGGCCAACAGATTCCATTGGCCATCCAACCCTCCTCCACCAGTTATTCAAGAACATAGGTGATGCAGGACCTGTCATCTTTACCGGTGCCCAATATTCCTTGGGATGATGTTATGATGGATTTTGTACTTGGGTTGCCGCGCACTTTTAGGAAACACAATTCCATTTTTGTAGTGGTCGATCGGTTCTCTAAAATGACGTATTTCATCTCATGCAACAAAACTGATGACGTCTCTCATATTGTCCGTATTTATTATAAAGAGGTTGTCGCGGATCGAGGAATACCTAAAACTATCGTTACCGATCGAGATGTCAAGTTCACCAGTTATTTTTGGAAATCACTCTGAAGACTGTTAGGTACCGAACTTCTATTTTCAACCGTCTATCATCCACAGACTGACTGTCAAACTGAGGTTGTAAATAGGAGTTTAGGAAATTTACTGTGTTGTTTGGTAGGAGATCATCAGGGAAATTGAGATCTAATTTTTCCGCACACTCAGTTGGCCTATAATAATTCGAAGAATAGATCTACGAGTTTATCTTTCAATAATGTTGTTCATGGTCACACTGCACTAGTGTTGTTAGATTTAAAACCACTGCCACCCACTTTTAGGACTAGCCAGTTTGCACATGACTATGCATGCAGTAGATAATGAAGTCTGCAAAAGATTTTTCAAGAGAATTTCACACAAATTTTTAAGAAGAAAGCAACGTTTAATTTTTTGTAATAACAATTTTTTTGTAAAAATATAAAATAAGTTAGTTCGTTTCAAAAATGATTTTTTTGAATATAAGGGTTCAATTCAAAATCCGGGGAGAGATTAGCGGTTTTTCATTTTGTTCCCCCTTGTCGTAGTAAAACGAAAATTGTGAACTTCAAATACGTTTCCGTTGAAGTTTTCGACGTAGCGTTTGCTGACAAAATCTGGGCGAAAACCCAACAATGAATCTATTGACCTACTGAGAAAATGACGCACACAAAGGAAGAGAAAGAAACAATTACCCATGGAAAGAGACGTCTTTCCGCAATCGAAGTCGACGGCGATTCCGCGAGAAATTTCTCGTCACCTCCGATCTCCCGCTCCGAGGTTGGCTGCTATCGCACACGGGTACCACGAAAATAATTCACTTGCTCACACACAAGGTGGCTCCAACGAAATCTCCCTGGCAAACAAACAATCTCTTTCACATTCACCCACAACAAACCAAATTCATTCAACATCCATCGAACAACAATGATTAAATAACTCCATCAATAACATTCAACTACCAACAGTAGCCCTCAAATGGAAAAACAACAATCTCAAATTTCTATTCTCATAAACCAACTACAAGACTCAAAAACTGAAAGCAAGCAGCAACATTCGAATGCTCATCAACATCAATAATTCTACAACTCTCACACAAGAATCACAAGAACAGAAGTAATCCAAAAAAACATTCAACTCCTCCACGGAAGCAATCAAATCTCACGGTTTTTCTCCTCTAAAAACCCCACTAAAAATACTCATCCCTTTTATAGTTAAGAATAAACTGAAATACACACGATCAGAATCTGGACCTTCAGAATCCACGAACAGTGAAGCTATCGGTCGGGAATGGTGGAAGTCGTGGCCGTTGCTGAAACTGACGGGAATGCGCCAGATCTGTCGCCAAAGCTGCCGGGGAAGAGCTCGTGGCAGGCGGTTGGCGATCTGGTGGTTCCGGGCGGCGTCGAGGGGGCAAAAATAGGCGCGGGTTGTGCGTGAATCTCGCATCATGTAGCCGAAGATATGGGGAGGATGCCCTCACGTGCTGGTCTACGAACCGGGGAGAAGATGTCGCAGCAGGCTGGCCGAACGGGAGGAAATGTGATGGGCTGGCTGGGAGAAAAATATGAACCGGTCCTTCCCAGGTAGAAATAAAGAAATAATAAAAAAGACAAATAACATCATTACAAATAAAGGGAAAATTGAAACCACACACGCAGAAGTGCAACAAAATAAGCTTGTCCAATCATAGAATTGCAAATGCAAAATAACTTAAAATAAAATGCAAAAACTAGGGCTGGTAGAGGTCCGGTCGGGTGCGGCGTCGGGAACTTTTGCGTCGAACGGATCTGGGCTGGTCTCCACCAACAGGATAATTTGCCTGTCACTAAAGCCACCGCAGACGGCTTTCGTTTACTTCAACTCATCAGTCCTCGCATGAGCTTCTCGTCCACTTCATCAGTTAATGATATTTTCCGATCTTCCATGATATTTGCAGGAGTTTTCTTACAGACGCGGAGACTGGCTAGTCTTTGGATCCGAGACTTGTGGCCTTCCACCGGATGCCTTGCAAGACTGCATCAGAGAAGGCATGGGCGGCGGCACCATTCGCATTCCAATGGTTGAGACCTATGTTCGCTGCCTGAACCTCTCCGTCAGCGTCGGGATTTCGCTCTACGAAGCGGCGAGGCAGCTGAATTATCAGCAGCTTCAGTTCCCAGCCGCAAATGAAGGTGAAAGATTATTCATAACTGAGGATATATTTGGCTAGCTCTCGTTTTCAGTTAGATCTGCTGGGAAATCACAGCTGATCTACACATTTTCCTTCTGTTTCTATTATTATTTGGGTTGTGATCTTTGTGTCTTCTATAAGCTGAGCCAAATTCAGCAAATTTGAAATTATTTAACATTGGTATAATATTTAAATCATTCTCTTTACTTTAGACAAAAATTGGATTAGTTTCATAATTTTTTTTCTCATATTGGATCACTAAGAAAGGGAGCCTTGGTGCACTGATTGAGGTGTTGCCGTGTGATCTTGTGGTCACTGGTTTGAGTCCTGGAAGCAGTCTCTTGCAAAAATGTAGGGTAAGGTTTGCTTACATTTCACCCTTATGGTTGGACCTTTTTTCGAACCCTCATTGCGTGGGGATGCTTTGTGCACCGAGCTCCCCTTTTTAATGGATCACTAACTTCTCTTATTTTTTTATTTATAGGATTTTAATTTATTTTAATATTATTAGTTTATACTTAATTTGGACTATAAGTCTATATTGTTAAATTTTCTCAACGTGGTCAGCAAGATAGCCCAAACGCCAAATTAATATCTTCGGAACTACCCAGTTCGCACGTTGAACCAGCGGAAACCAAGGACTAGAGGTACAAAGGTAAATCCCAACAAACAATGGAGGCACAAACAAGTCTATTATTCATTCACTTCTTTACAATGCGAGGCATACATAGCGAGACATGATTTCGCTAGTATCACAGCTGTAAACAGAAAGCACCAAAAAACAGGCCGGGCGGACAGCACCCGAGTCCGCCGAGACCGCGAGGTCGCCGAGACCGCTGAGCTCGCCCAAGCTTAGCTGCAATCCGCCGAATAGCACGGAGTCCGCCGAAGCCGCGAGGCCGCGCGGACACACTGTTATTCGCGTTCTGCTGAACTTGAACTGAGGAACACCCCTACCCGCCTGAAGCCGACGGACAGGTTATTGAAGCTGGCAAAGATAAAACAGAACTGACAAGCCGCAGAGCGACCTCCTGCTGAGTCCGCAGATACCGCACACTTCCAAGCACTTGACCGAAGTCACAGCCAAACTCCTGGCTCCTTGAAGCTATCCGCGCGACCTGCACACAGCAAACCGTCAGCCTGAAACAATCCGCGCGGACTGACAAACACAGACCGCAGCTCCTTGCACACCCCAACTTACTGTTCACTCAAGTTACTGTAGATGTGCCAGGGGGTCCTATTTATAGGTGAGGTGAGGAGTGTGGTCACCGCCCTAGAAATAGCGTCACCACCCCAGCCCGCGCGATAGCAAAAACACCGTCCGCCGAGTCCGCATGGACTTAGCCGGATACCAAGGAAAACCGCCAGGAGCTAGGCATACATTGACGAACCCTCTCCAGTCCGCCCAAGCTATGCGGACAAGGCATCAGCCCGCAAAGCTCCAACCACTGCAAGACAGCAACCCCCTTTAATGGCAGTCCGCATCAACCCGAGGCAGTCCGCAAGACTCACACCTCAATCCGCCGCAAGTCCACGACCAAAGGAAGACAGCAACAGTCCGTCCGGTCACGGCGGACTTGGCGGATACCGCGGACACCATGGCCTTGGCACAAAGTGTGACCAAGTCCAAAATCATCAAGAGCCAAAGCGAGCATGGCGGACACAAACTCCCGTCCGCCAAACACCCAAGCACAGACCGTCAAGAGTCCGCGAGCTCCTCGCACTTCTGTCCAACGCAGCAGCCAACCGCGGACTCCAAAACACAGTCCGCCAAAACGACCTCCACAGCAAATCGCCAGCTGTGCCACCAGAGCTCGACAAGGCCTCAGCCAAGCTCTACGCTCAGTCCGCAACAGCCCACACCGCGGACACACCAGTCCGCAAGCTTCCCGCGGACACGAGCCAACCCGCCTATCAGCACAAGCTTGCACCCGCGGCCACTGAGCAATGCACCAGTCCGCAACCTTCATCCGCTCAGGCCGCTCCTTGGCAAAGCCAAACAGCAAACACCCTATCCGCAGAAACCAGGCCGCATAGTCCGCGGACTCAACCCGTGCAAACCGCCCAGAAGAACAACTGGCTTCCCACTAGACCTTCCATCAGGCCGCACATCTCAGTCCGCCCAGTCCGCCTAGTCCGCCAACGTTGTCCGCCCCAGGCCGCCCGGCCTGTCCCGTCACCCACTTCCACTTCACAAATTTCAACACTTCCCCTTGAAGTGGGAAGTGGTGACCAAGCCCAGCAAGCTGCGCAAACGTTCAAAGGGCCCCTTCGACAGTGGCTTCGTGAAGATGTCAGCAAGATTATCTTCACTCCGAACATGCCCGACCAGCAGAGACCCCTCCAACACCTTCTCCCTGATGAAGTGGTGATCAATCTCTATATGCTTGGTCCTGGCGTGACACACTGGATTGTTAACCAGTTTGAGAGCACTCTCATTGTCACCCCGGAGTAAAGTAGGCTCTTGCACTTCTTCATGAACATCCTCTATAAGCCTCCTCAACCAAACGGCTTCCCGAGCAGCCAAGGCCGAAGCTTATACTCCGCCTCCGTGGTTGAAACCGACACCGAGTCCTGCTTCTTGCTACACCACGAGATGCTAGCTGAACCGCAAGTGAACACATAACCTGAAGTAGACCTTCGATCATCCGAATCACCGCCATAGTCAGCATCCGTGTACCCGAGCAACGCAACCTCCGCGTCCCTTCTATAGAGGAGTCTCATATCAGAAGAAGCCTTGACATACTTCAGAATTCCCTTCGCCGCCACTAGATGAGATTGTCTTGGTTCAGCCATATACCGACTTACTCGGCCAACAGCATAAGCGATATCCGGCCTTGTAATCGTCAGATAAATCAAGCTCCCAACAAGAGCCCTGAACACCAAGGGATCATGAAGAACCCTTCCCTCATCTCGTCGAAGCTTCAGCCCAGATTCCAGTGGAGTAGAGCACTTCTTCCCTTCGCCCATGCCGAACCGCTTCACAATGCGATCAGCATACCCTTTCTGGCTAATGAGAACCCCGCACTCCTTCCTCTCCACTTCCAGACCGAGAAAGTGATGCAACTCTCCCAAGTCTTTAATCTCGAAGCGTATAGCAAGCTCAGCCCTGAGCCTTGCTACTTCCCCCTCCGAGTTCCCTGTGATGATCATGTCATCCACATACAGTAGGACCAAGACTCGTAGCTCCCCCTTCTTCTTGACGAACAAGCTTGAATCCGAGTTGGAAGCAAAGTATCCACAGAATTGCAAGTACTCTGCAATCTTCCCATACCACGCTCTAGGAGCTTGCTTCAACCCATAGAGAGCCTTCCTGAGTTTGCAGACATAGTCCGGATGCTTCTCAGAGACAAAACCAAGCGGCTGATCCATGAAGATGTCCTTGTCAATCTCTCCGTAAAGAAAGGCGTTCTTCACATCGAGTTGCCACAACCTCCATCCCTTGCTAGCAGCCAAGGCGATCACCACTCTTACAGAAGTCATCTTCGCAACTGGACTAAATGTCTCCTCATAGTCTTCTCCATACTGCTGTGAGAATCCTCTAGCGACCAGGCGAGCCTTGAAACGATCAATGCTCCCATCAGCCTTCTTCTTCAACTTATACACCCACTTGCAAGTAACCGGAGTAACGCCATCAACCTTGGGCACAAGGTCCCAGGTTTCATTCTTCTTCAGAGCATCAATCTCTTCTTTCATGACATCATCCCACTCCTTTATTCCAGTGGCCTCGTTGAAGTTTGCAGGCTCTCGCTCATCCAGAGGACCTGCAAAGAAGCAGGAGACAAAACTCACTGCATTCCCATCACAGTACCGAGCTGGTGGCTTAACCACCCTCTTCGATCTCCGAAGACACGACTCCTTGCTCACGGCTTCCGTTGCTTCTTCGGGCTCCACTCCTACCTAGGGCAAGCATTGAGCAGTGCTCCCCCTGCTTCCTGAGTCAGAAGGCTCAGCCTCGGAGTTCGAAGCAACAGGAGCTGCTGGTGAAACAGCAAGCTCCTCTTCCAAGCCTTCAGCAGCCTCCACCGGTGCTTCATCAACCTTGCTACTTCCGGTTAGCTCCATCGATCCACCTCCATATGACGTCAGCTCGTCAAAGACAACGTCTCTTGACACCACGAACTTCTTCGTCACAGGGTCCATGCACTTCCATCCCTTCTTCCGCTCATCATAGCCAAAAAGACAAGTTTCCTTGCCTTCGCATCCAGCTTTGTCCGTGAGGCATCCGGGACATGCACGTAGCAAGTTGAATCGAACACCCTAAGGTGTCCAACACTCGGCTTCTCCTTCAGCAACAGCTCAATAGGAGTCTTCATGTTGATAGGGCTGAGTGGCATCCGGTTGATAACATAAGCAGCACAAGCCATTCCCTCCGCCCAAAAGGACCTTGGGATATCTTTCGCATGAAGCCAGCATTTGCAGGTCTCCGTCAAATGACGGATCTTCCGCTCCGCTACCCCATTTTGTTGTGGAGTGTGAGCACAAGTAAGCTCCCGTTGGATCCCGTGCTTCCTGCAGAAGTTAGAAAACTCGGAGGAGACAAACTCCCCCCCATTATCAGTTCTAAGCTTCTTAACCCGCAAGCCAAGCCGGCCTTCTACCAACTCCTTAAACTCCACGAACAAACGGAAGGCTTCCGACTTCTCCTTTAAGAAGTACACCCAAGTATACCTTGAGTAGTCATCAACCAAGACAAGCATGTATCTGCTTCCGCCAAGGCTAGCAGTAACCGTTGGTCCCATCAGGTCGCCATGAATACACTCCAGTGGCTTCTTGCTCCTTGTTTGTGATTTATCAAACGGAAGGCGATGTGCCTTACCGTATTGACAGCCCGCACAAACATGCCCATCACCAAAGGAGGACAACTTCGGCAACCCCTTCACCAAACTTCTACTCGCCATCGCCTTCAGCTTGTCCATGCCAACATGCCCCAGCCTCTCATGCCAGATAGCAGCACTATCATTGGCCCTCATTCTATCAATATAAGCACTGGTGGAAAGAACATACAAGCTCTTCACCCTCCTCCCAACATGAGCAACATCAGCCTTTACCGCTGATACGTTGCGAAGGAACCTCACGTCTGTTGGCCCAAACAGAACATGATACCCAGCGTCCACCGCATTGGTCACCGAGAAGAGGTTTTTCTTCATGCCCGACACGTGATACACACTCCTTAACATGAGTGGCCCCTGATCACTACCCAAAGACACGACCCCCTCTTTCTCTACTGCATAAACAGTATTATCAGCAGTGATAATAGCTTCATTACCTGAGTAAGGCTGCATGGAGGTGAACTTCGATTTGTCTCCGGTGAGGTGATGACCACACCCGGAGTCCACGATCCACTCGCCGTTGAAGTCCTCAGCAGACAAGGCCCGGACACAAGTGCCCGTCAAGAAAGCTCCGCCCCATTCTGCTTCTTCACTTCTCGAGCAAGCTTCCTCCTTTCCCGCAGCATGCCCAGGCTGCAGTTTGACCTTGCAGTCCCGCTTGAAGTGCCCTCGCTGATGACACCTGTAGCACTTCAGATTCTTCTTCCAGTCCTTAGGAGCATTGCTCCTCTCCGGCGGATATGAAGTTGAAGTCTCCTTCTCAACAGCGGCCTGCACCTTCTTCTTCTTCTTCCCTTCCCATCCTTTCTTCTTTCCTGAGAAGAGAGCTTCGCTGCCTTCCTGATTCAGGTTCACTCCAGCCATCTGCCTTACTAAGCTCTCCTGCGAGGCAAGCAGATTCTCCAGCTCAAGCAACGACGGCTGAGTAGCCCACCCTTGAACATATGTGACAAAGGCCACATACTCCTTCCGCAAGCCGCAGACGATGTGCCTTTTCATCTTTGCCTCAGAGATAGGCTCATCAGGATCCAGTGCCGACAACTCAGCACACAAGCTCTTCATCTTTAAGAAGTACTTGGAGATGGAAAGGTCTCCCTGAGTTGCCCTGGCCAACTCATTTTCCAGGAACTGAAGCCGCGCCACATTCTTCCTATTGAACAACTCATCAATGGTTGTCCAAATATCAGCAGCCGACTCACATCCAATGATGTGATCAAACAGTTCCGGAGACACAGCTCTCTTCAGAATGAACTCTGCCTTAGCATTTGTTCTTCTCCAGAGCCTAACCTGCTCAGCAGTACCGAAAGCAGCAATGACTTCCTTTCTGTCGTCACCACCGACGACTTCCCACAGCTCCTCGCCAAGAAGATAACTCTTCATGCACGACTTCCACTTCTTGAAGTTAGTCGGCGTTAAGAGTTCAATGCCCAGACCCCTTGCAAAACTCCCTTCCATTGCAACACCTGTTCGCAACCTTTCAGCAGCTCCGAGCAACAACACAGGTTGATCACCACTCAATCACAGAGTAACAACACTGGCTGACTCCCGCTCACGCAGCTGACCCTCAGTAACCTCGCTCTGATACCATGTTAAATTTTCTCAACGTGGTCAGCAAGATAGCCCAAACGCCAAATTAATATCTTCGGAACTACCCAGTTCGCACGTTGAACCAGCGGAAGCCAAGGACTAGAGGTACAAAGGTAAATCCCAACAAACAATGGAGGTACAAGCAAGTCTATTATTCATTCACTTCTTTACAATGCGAGGCATACATAGCGAGACATGATTTCGCTAGTATCACAGCTGTAAACAGAAAGCACCAAAAAACAGGCCGGGCGGACAGCACCCGAGTCCGCCGAGACCGCGAGGTCGCCGAGGTCGCCGAGTCCGCTGAGCTCGCCCAAGCTTAGCTGCAATCCGCCGAATAGCACGGAGTCCGCCGAAGCCGCGAGGCCGCGCGGACACACTGTTATTCGCCTCCTGCTGAACTTGAACTGAGGAACACCCCTACCCTCCTGAAGCCGGCAGACAGGTTATTGAAGCTGGCAAAGATGAAACAGAACTGACAAGCCGCAGAGCGACCTCCTGCTGAGTCCGCAGAGACCGCACACTTCCAAGCACTTGACCGAAGTCACAGCCAAACTCCTGGCTCCTTGAAGCTATCCGCGCGACCTGCACACAGCAAACCGTCAGCCTGAAACAATCCGCGCGGACTGACAAACACAGACCGCAGCCCCTTGCACACCCCAACTTACTGTTCACTCAAGTTAATGTAGATGTGCCAGGGGGTCCTATTTATAGGTGAGGTGAGGAGTGTGGTCACCGCCCTAGAAATAGCGTCATCACCCCAGCCCGCGCGATAGCAAAAACACCGTCCGCCGAGTCCGCATGGACTTAGCCGGATACCAAGGAAAACCGCCAGGAGCTAGGCATACATTGGCGAACCCTCTCCAGTCCGCCCAAGCTATGCGGACAAGACATCAGCCCGCAAAGCTCCAACCACTGCAAGACAGCAACCCCCTTTAATGGCAGTCCGCACCAACCCGAGGCAGTCCGCAAGACTCACACCTCAATCCGCCACAAGTCCACGACCAAAGGAAGACAGCAACAGTCCGCCCGGTCACAGCGGACTTGGCGGATACCGCGGACACCATGGCCTTGGCACAAAGTGTGACCAAGTCCAAAACCATCAAGAGCCAAAGCGAGCATGGCGGACACAAACTCCCGTCCGCCAAACACCCAAGCACAGACCGCCAAGAGTCCGCGAGCTCCTCGCACTTCTGTCCAACGCAGCAGCCAACCGCGGACTCCAAAACACAGTCCGCCAAAACGACCTCCACAGCAAATCGCCAGCTGTGCCACCAGAGCTCGACAAGGCCTCAGCCAAGCTCTACGCTCAGTCCGCAACAGCCCACACCGCGGACACACCAGTCCGCAAGCTTCCCGCGGACACGAGCCAACCCGCCTATCAGCACAAGCTTGCACCCGCGACCACTGAGCAATGCACCAGTCCGCAACCTTCATCCGCTCAGGCCGCTCCTTGGTAAAGCCAAACAACAAACACCCTTTCCGCAGAAACCAGGCCGCATAGTCCGCGGACTCAACCCGTGCAAACCGCCCAGAAGAACAACTGGCTTCCCACTAGACCTTCCACCAGGCCGCACATCTCAGTCCGCCCAGTCCGCCTAGTCCGCCAACGTTGTCCGCCCCAGGCCGCCCGGCCTGTCCCGTCACCCACTTCCACTTCACAAATTTCAACACTCCCCCTTGAAGTGGGAAGTGGTGACCAAGCCCAGCAAGCTGCGCAAGCGTTCAAAGGGCCCCTTCGACAGTGGCTTCGTGAAGATGTCAGCAAGATTATCTTCACTCCGAACATGCCCGACCAGCAGAGACCCCTCCAACACCTTCTCCCTGATGAAGTGGTGATCAATCTCTATATGCTTGGTCCTGGCGTGACACACTGGATTGTTAACCAGTTTGAGAGCACTCTCATTGTCACCCCGGAGTAAAGTAGGCCCTTGCACTTCTTCATGAACATCCTCTATAAGCCTCCTCAACCAAACGGCTTCCCGAGCAGCCAAGGCCGAAGCCTTATACTCCGCCTCCGTGGTTGAAACCGACACCGAGTCCTGCTTCTTGCTACACCACGAGATGCTTGCTGAACCGCAAGTGAACACATAACCTGAAGTAGACCTTCGATCATCCGAATCACCGCCATAGTCAGCATCCGTGTACCCGAGCAACGCAACCTCCGCGTCCCTTCTATAGAGGAGTCTCATGTCAGAAGAAGCCTTGACATACTTCAGAATTCCCTTCGCCGCCACTAGATGAGATTGCCTTGGTTCAGCCATATACCGACTTACTCGACCAACAGCATAAGCGATATCCGGCCTTGTAATCGTCAGATAAATCAAGCTCCCAACAAGAGCCCTGAACACCAAGGGATCATGAAGAACCCTTCCCTCATCTCGTCGAAGCTTCAGCCCAGATTCCAGTGGAGTAGAGCACTTCTTCCCTTCGCCCATGCCGAACCGCTTCACAATGCGATCAGCATACCCTTTCTGGCTAATGAGAACCCCGCACTCCTTCCTCTCCACTTCCAGACCGAGAAAGTGATGCAACTCTCCCAAGTCTTTCATCTCGAAGCGTATAGCAAGCTCAGCCCTGAGCCTTGCTACTTCCCCCTCCGAGTTCCCTGTGATGATCATGTCATCCACATACAGTAGGACCAAGACTCGTAGCTCCCCCTTCTTCTTGACGAACAAGCTTGAATCCGAGTTGGAAGCAAGGTATCCACAGAATTGCAAGTACTCTGCAATCTTCCCATACCACGCTCTAGGAGCTTGCTTCAACCCATAGAGAGCCTTCCTGAGTTTGCAGACATAGTCCGGATGCTTCTCAGAGACAAAACCAAGCGGCTGATCCATGAAGATGTCCTTGTCAATCTCTCCGTAAAGAAAGGCGTTCTTCACATCGAGTTGCCACAACCTCCATCCCTTGCTAGCAGCCAAGGCGATCACCACTCTTACAGAAGTCATCTTCGCAACTGGACTAAATGTCTCCTCATAGTCTTCTCCATACTGCTGTGAGAATCCTCTAGCGACCAGGCGAGCCTTGAAACGATCAATGCTCCCATCAGCCTTCTTCTTCAACTTATACACCCACTTGCAAGTAACCGGAGTAACGCCATCAACCTTGGACACAAGGTCCCAGGTTTCATTCTTCTTCAGAGCATCAATCTCTTCTTTCATGGCATCATCCCACTCATTTACTCCAGTGGCCTCGTTGAAGTTTGCAGGCTCTCGCTCATCCAGAGGACCTGCAAAGAAGCAGGAGACAAAACTCACTGCATTCCCATCACAGTACCGAGCCGGTGGCTTAACCACCCTCTTCGATCTCCGAAGACACGACTCCTTGCTCACGGCTTCCGTTGCTTCTTCGGGCTCCACTCCTACCTAGGGCAAGCATTGAGCAGTGCTCCCCCTGCTTCCTGAGCCAGAAGGCTCAGCCTCGGAGTTCGAAGCAACAGGAGCTGCTGGTGAAACAGCAAGCTCCTCTTCCAAGCCTTCAGCAGCCTCCACCGGTGCTTCATCAACCTTGCTACTTCCGGTTAGCTCCACCGAGCCACCTCCATATGACGTCAGCTCGTCAAAGACAACGTCTCTTGACACCACGAACTTCTTCGTCACAGGGTCCATGCACTTCCATCCCTTCTTCCGCTCATCATAGCCAACAAAGACAAGTTTCCTTGCCTTCGCATCCAGCTTTGTCCGTGAGGCATCCGGGACATGCACGTAGCAAGTTGAACCGAACACCCTAAGGTGTCCAACACTCGGCTTCTCCTTCAGCAACAGCTCAATAGGAGTCTTCATGTTGATAGGGCTGAGTGACATCCGGTTGATAACATAAGCAGCACAAGACATTCCCTCCGCCCAAAAGGACCTTGGGATATCTTTCGCATGAAGCCAGCATTTGCAGGTCTCCGTCAAATGACGGATCTTCCGCTCCGCTACCCCATTTTGTTGTGGAGTGTGAGCACAAGTAAGCTCCCGTTGGATCCCGTGCTTCCTGCAGAAGTTAGAAAACTCGGAGGAGACAAACTCCCCCCCGTTATCAGTTCTAAGCTTCTTAACCCGCAAGCCAAGCCGGCCTTCTACCAACTCCTTAAACTCCACGAACAAACGGAAGGCTTCCGACTTCTCCTTTAAGAAGTACACCCAAGTATACCTTGAGTAGTCATCAACCAAGACAAGCATGTATCTGCTTCCGCCAAGGCTAGCAGTAACCGTTAATCCCATCAGGTCGCCATGAATACACTCCAGTGGCTTCTTGCTCCTTGTTTGTGATTTATCAAACGGAAGGCGATGTGCCTTACCGTATTGACAGCCCGCACAAACATGCCCATCACCAAAGGAGGACAACTTCGGCAACCACTTCACCAAACTTCTACTCGCCATCGCCTTCAGCTTGTCCATGCCAACATGCCCCAGCCTCTCATGCCAGATAGCAGCACTGTCATTGGCCCTCATTCTATCAACATAAGCACTGGTGGAAAGAACATACAAGCTCTTCACCCTCCTCCCAACATGAGCAACATCAGACTTTACCGCTGATACGTTGCGAATGAACCTCACGTCTGTTGGCCCAAACAGAACATGATACCCAGCGTCCACCGCATTGGTCACCGAGAAGAGGTTTTTCTTCATGCCCGGCACGTGATACACACTCCTTAACGTGAGTGGCCCCTGATCACTACCCAAAGACACGACCCCATCTTTCTCTACTGCATAAACAGTATTATCAGCAGTGATAATAGCTTCATTACCTGAGTAAGACTGCATGGAGGTGAACTTCGATTTGTCTCCGGTGAGGTGATGACCACACCCGGAGTCCACGATCCACTCGCCGTTGAAGTCCTCAGCAGACAAGGCCCGGACACAAGTGCCCGTCAAGAAAGCTCCGCCCCATTCTGCTTCTTCACTTCTCGAGCAAGCTTCCTCCTTTCCCGCAGCATGCCCAGACTGCAGTTTGACCTTGCAGTCCCGCTTGAAGTGCCCTCGCTGATGACACCGGTAGCACTTCAGATTCTTCTTCCAGTCCTTAGGAGCATTGCTCCTCTCCGACGGATATGAAGTTGAAGTCTCCTTCTCAACAGCGGCCTGCACCTTCTTCTTCTTCTTCCCTTCCCATCCTTTCTTCTTTCCTGAGAAGAGAGCTTCGCTGCCTTCCTGATTCAGGTTCACTCCAACCATCTGCCTTGCTAAGCTCTCCTGCGAGGCAAGCAGATTCTCCATCTCAAGCAACGACGGCTGAGTAGCCCACCCTTGAACAGATGTGACAAAGGCCACATACTCCTTCCGCAAGCCGCGGACGATGTGCCTTGTCATCTTTGCCTCAGAGATAGGCTCATCAGGATCCAGTGCCGACAGCTCAGCACACAAGCTCTTCATCTTTAAGAAGTACTTGGAGATGGAAAGGTCTCCCTGAGTTGCCCTGGCCAACTCATTTTCCAGGAACTGAAGCCGCGCCACATTCTTCCTATTGAACAACTCATCAATGGTTGTCCAAATATCAGCAGCCGACTCACATCCAATGATGTGATCAAACAGTTCCGGAGACACAGCTCTCTTCAGAATGAACTCCACCTTAGCATTTGTTCTTCTCCAGAGGCTAACCTGCTCAGCAGTACCGAAAGCAGCAGTGACTTCCTGTCTGTCGTCACCACCGACGACTTCCCACAGCTCCTCGCCAAGAAGATAACTTTTCATGCACGACTTCCACTTCTTGAAGTTAGTCGGCGTTAAGAGTCCAATGCCCAGACCCCTTGCAAAACTCCCTTCCATTGCAACACCTGTTGACAACCTTTCAGCAGCTCCGAGCAACAACACAGGTTGATCACCACTCAATCACAGAGTAACAACACTGGCTGACTCCCGCTCACGCAGCTGACCCTCAGTAACCTCGCTCTGATACCATGTTAAATTTTCTCAACGTGGTCAGCAAGATAGCCCAAACGCCAAATTAATATCTTCGGAACTACCCAGTTCGCACGTTGAACCAGCGGAAACCAAGGACTAGAGGTACAAAGGTAAATCCCAACAAACAATGGAGGCACAAGTAAGTCTATTATTCATTCACTTCTTTACAATGCGAGGCATACATAACGAGACATGATTTCGCTAGTATCACAGCTGTAAACAGAAAGCACCAAAAAACAGGCCGGGCGGACAGCAGCCGAGTCCGCCGAGACCGCGAGGTCGCCGAGGTCGCCGAGTCCGCTGAGCTCGCCCAAGCTTAGCTGCAATCCGCCGAATAGCACGGAGTCCGCCGAAGCCGCGAGGCCGCGCGAACACACTGTTATTCGCCTCCTGCTGAACTTGAACTGAGGAACACCCCTACCTGCCTGAAGCCGGCGGACAGGTTATTGAAGCTGGTAAAGATGAAACAGAACTGACAAGCCGCAGAGCGACCTCCTGCTGAGTCCGCAGAGACCGCACACTTCCAAGCACTTGACCGAAGTCACAGCCAAACTCCTGGCTCCTTGAAGCTATCCGCGCGACCTGCACACAACAAACCGTCAGCCTGAAACAATCCGCGCGGACTGACAAACACAGACCGCAGCTCCTTGCACACCCCAACTTACTGTTCACTCAAGTTACTGTAGATGTGCCAGGGGGTCCTATTTATAGGTGGGGTGAGGAGTGTGGTCACCGCCCTAGAAATAGCGTCACCACCCCAGCCCGCGCGATAGCAAAAACACCGTCCGCCGAGTCCGCATGGACTTAGCCGGATACCAAGGAAAACCGCCAGGAGCTAGACATACATTGGCGAACCCTCTCCAGTCCGCCCAAGCTATGCGGACAAGGCATCAGCCCGCAAAGCTCCAACCACTGCAAGACAGCAACCCCCTTTAATGGCAGTCCGCACCAACCCGAGGCAGTCCGCAAGACTCACACCTCAATCCGCCACAAGTCCACGACCAAAGGAAGACAGCAACAGTCCGCCCGGTCACAGCGGACTTGGCGGATACCGCGGACACCATGGCCTTGGCACAAAGTGTGACCAAGTCCAAAACCATCAAGAGCCAAAGCGAGCATGACGGACACAAACTCCCGTCCGCCAAACACCCAAACACAGACCGCCAAGAGTCCGCGAGCTCCTCGCACTTCTGTCCAACGCAGCAGCCAACCGCGGACTCCAAAACACAGTCCGCCAAAACGACCTCCACAGCAAATCGTCAGCTGTGCCACCAGAGCTCGACAAGGCCTCAACCAAGCTCTACGCTCAGTCCGCAACAGCCCACACCGCGGACACACCAGTCCGCAAGCTTCCCGCGGACACGAGCCAACCCGCCTATCAGCACAAGCTTGCACCCGCGGCCACTGAGCAATGCACCAGTCCGCAACCTTCATCCGCTCAGGCTGCTCCTTGGCAAAGCCAAACAGCAAACACCCTATCCGCAGAAACCAGGCCGCATAGTCCGCGGACTCAACCCGTGCAAACCGCCCAGAAGAACAACTGGCTTCCCACTAGACCTTCCACCAGGCCGCACATCTCAGTCCGCCCAGTCCGCCTAGTCCGCCAACGTTGTCCGCCCCAGGCCGCCCGGCCTGTCCCGTCACCCACTTCCACTTCACAAATTTCAACATATATAACAAGGATGCTTTGTGCCCATTTTTTGTTAAAAGCACCGCGCTATAATAAAGACACATAATTGTTAAAGACATTGCATTATTGTTAACATCACATCAACGAGAATAACTTTACATATCAATACACCACAATGGGCTATGTTAAAGACACAATTATTAGCGACACCACATTATTGTTATATCAAATCACCACACTATGATAAAGATACATAATTGTTAGAGACATCACATTATTGTTAGAGACACCGCATTATTGTTAACATCAAATTAACAAGAATAACTTGACATACCAATAAATCACAACACGATTTCATCAAAAAATAGTAGGCCACAACATGAATTATATCGAAAATGGAGAAAACTAATGACAAAAAATGACATCATTAAAAACAATATGATTTTATCAAAATGAAAAAAACCAAGAAGTAAATAGATCTCTTTTATTGTCATAAGTTTCTCCTCTTTGGTGCTTTTGATCTCCATATTTCTACAAAAATATTAACAAGCCTAAATATTTATACATTTGATGCAATGCAGTAATGAAATATATATATTAATGATTGCTAACATTGATTGATAGTACTTTAAATTGATCATTGTACTTCATATTCTCCTCTTTGACTGTTCTACTGTTGATATGCCTATAAAAATCATATTAAGGCAACATATTTACACATTCGAGACATAATATGAAAATGGAAAAAATATTAATCATCGCTCACATTTATCAGATATCCTCCAAACTAATACTTGCACTGTTCATCTTGTTGGTTTGTTGAAGTGTAATGTAATCCTTGACATATATAGAGATTCTCATATGTCTACATTATGCTCATGAAATCTACCCTCTAACGAGAATATTGGTGGCAATGGATAAATTTCACTAAAGAAAATTATGATAAAGCGAGTTCTATTTATAAATCCAATGAAAATTAATTTTGTCATTGTTGGTGGCACATAATGCAGTGGAAGAAATGTAAAATAGATCACTTGAGAGCTTCATTACAACTACTTGTGGCAAGATGCGATTATATGACCCATATCCGGTAATGACATCCACTATTCAACTGGTGCAGGAGTCACTGTGCAATCGAGAGTTTGTAATAACTGAGTTTGTCTAATGTCCCCAAACATCCCATCATATAAAGTTTTGTGATTTTCAAGTGTCATGAGGTAATAAATAAGTAGCGCATTTTTTGATATCTAGGCTACGTTGGTGGTGGAAAAAATAGTGGTGAACTATGAAATGTTAGAAATATTGGGTTTTATGTCCGCTCGTGTCGGGTTCTACTCGGAACGGGTATTGAGTTCGTGTCGCTTTAGGGCTAGACTCTACGCTGGAGGTACTATACCTATTCCAAACTTGATAGGGACATGTAGAATACCTTGAGAGTCCAAGTCACCCTAACATTCTCAAGGTACGATCTAGGGTTTTTTTTCTCGGTCGACGCTCTCGGTGCTCCCGTACGACGATTCTTCTTCCCCGCTACTCCTGTCGCAAGCCGACGCAGATCGCCGTATTCTCGATTCTCCTGTCGCGTCTTCCCGCTCGATCACATGGCTCGTCTTCGCGATTGCTGAATCCGCCGGTGATCTAGTTTCCGCGAGTTTCTCTAGTTGTTGTCTCTGCTCAATAAAGGAGTAAGAACGACTTATCGTTCTCGCAAAGCCAGCGAGTGAAGATGCCGATCAGAACCGTTCGCCTGGAGCAGTGACACTTCCGTTATTTCTCCTGTAGCCACTCTCGATCTGGAGGAGATAGAGTCTTCTCATCGCAGATCTGTATGTATCTCGCCGATCTGTGCAATGTTACACCATTCTAGATCAGAGGAGTGGTGTTTCCCGTCGCCGCCAGGATCGCAAAGGGAGAAATATTTTCTTCATCGATCGAAAACGAGAGAAGGAACAGTTCACTTCCGTTGATCAGGAGGCTGATCGGGAGAAATATCACAGATTTCCTGTGCACCAGGATCTTGAGCGCAGCTCCTGATTTCTGTGCTTCCGCTGCTCAGATTGGGGGTTTGCTGATCGAAAAAAGGAGGTTTGCTGGAATTTTAATTTCCTGTTCATCTTACAAATTTGGATTTGTTGTTACTGCCCTTCACTGCAGATCTAAGGGAGTGGCTGCTCCCTATTGCTGATCTGATCTCAGCGGAAGGGTCTTATATTGGCTTGGAAGATCCTTACTTTCCATAAGGAAGATCTCTACTTCAGACAAGAGGAGTTTTGGTCAGTGATCCTCTGGAGAAATCCTTCATAGAGGAACTTGATAACCAACTTCATTCCCTCTTAGATCTGCCGCCGTGGAGATTATACTCATAAAATCTACTTTTTCAACGACTGCGATCATCCGGAGCGAAGGAGCAAATAATTATTGGATTGGATCCAAAGACACTGTCTCGTCTCACGCGGTTCAGGTGACTTCTTACTAGTTTTTTTGTTCAAGCTAAATTGAGATGTCAAGGTGCAGCTCACTCAATATCATGGAGCTTCAGTCGTTCGCTCCCTCTGACTTTCACGTTTGGCAACTACACGTCAAACTGAGGATGAAAGAACGCGGTATTTTCTACACAGTTCTGAGTGATTACGCCACTTCCCGAGAGGGTGTGGACGCCTTTCAGTGGGGTAAGGACGATGTTCTCTGCAGGGACTATCTCCGAAGATCCCTAAATCCTTGTTTCGCCATGACCTACAGTAGTTGTAAGACTGCAAAAGAGATTTGAGATTGTTTGAATGCGTGCTTCCAAAAGGAGGAGAGATCGTTGAGAATTCCCCTTAGTGAGCAATTCTTAACTCAAAATTTGATATAAATTCTTCAATCACCTCTCAAATTGTTGAACTGGAAAAACTGCGTTTCAAGTTGGCGGACGAACAGTCTGAAATATCTGACAGTCTCTTTGTGAGTCTGATTCTGCACAAGCTGCCTCCTGGGTGGATTACCTTCAGACTGGAGGAGGAGATCACTCTGGATGAACTCAAAAGACTCATCCGCCTTGAGGATCAAATAATGGACATCTGCCGGTCGACAACCCGAAACCCAGGCCATTCGTGGCTATGGTCGGGAGTAGTCACCGTAGTATATCCTCTGAGTGGTGGCTGGATAGCGGTGCTACATGTCATGTTACTAATGACAGAGGTCTTCTCTCTGAGGTCATGGTAGTCCAGGAGAAAGTGAAAGATTGCAATGGAGGAGAGACCATTGTCACTCATGCCGGGAGAGCTGCGTTGGTCCTCTTTTCAGGTAAAACTTTAATTTTTAAAATGTTAAAGTAGTTTTTTCCATAACTAAGAATCTGATTTCCATAAGTTTATTAGATAAAGCTGAGATGTCCTTCTCAACTCAAAATGGTAGAATGACCCTAATGATCAATTCACATTATTTTGGGTGTGCGTATATGATCAACGGAATGTGTAGACTTAGCCGGAATAACGATAGCATTAACCAAGTGAGTTCTAACCTTATTGATCCCAAGTTATTACATAACAGACCAAGACATGTGAACTATAAGAAAATGCTAGATCTAGCTAAGAGTCAAAACATTCCTTTAGATCTGTCTATTCGATTTGACAAATGTGAGATGTGTGCGCAAAACAAAATCACTAGAACATCTTTCAAGACGGTGTTTAGAAGCACACAACTTCTGGAATTGATACATTCAGACCTTTGTGATTTCCAAAGTTATATCACTAGAGGGGAAAAGAAGTATCTAATTACCTTCATAGACGATTTTTCGAGATATTGTCATGTGTATTTGTTGAGATCGAAAGATGAGCCCTTTGAGACTTTCAAAATTTTTAAGTCCCGTGTGGAAAATCAGTTGAACCTTAAAATCAAGAGACTCAGGAGTGATTGAGGAGGAGAATACACTGCAATTGAGTTTAAAGAATTTTGTGCCTATGATGACATAATCCTTGAAACCACAGCTCCTTACTCACCCCAGTCGAATGACGTTGCCGAGCGTAAGAATAAAACTTTAACAGAAATGTTGAACTCTATGCTCCTAACAGCTGACATGCCCAACTCTTTTTGGGGAGAAACAGTTCTTACTGCGAATCACATTCTGAATAGAGTGCCTCACTCAAAGCTCATTTCTATCCCGTATGAGCTGTGACATGGTCATCCTTGTAGATATGATACTCTAAAGACTTGAGGCTGTATCACATATGTGCGATTACAAGACCTTAAGAGACCTAAGGTGAGACCTAGAACAATACCATGTGTTTACCTATGTAGTGTAGAAGATAGTGCAGCTGACAGGTTTCTGGATCTATCCACTAATACAGTGATAGAGTCTAGAGATGCTATTTTCTTTGAACATAAATTTATCAAAGATCATGACTTAACCGTCTAAGGGTCTACTAACGTGATTGCAGAATCTACTGTAGAACCTGAAGCTGACCCCTCTGGCACTGCTCCTCAACCTCTAGAGGTGGAACCTATTCCTATTAGAACGTCTACAAGAGATAGAATCCCTAAGAATTTTGGTGAGAATTTTGTCACCTACCACTTAGAGGACGATTTATTCTCCTATCAAGAAGCAATGAGATATAGAGATTCTTTAATGTGGGCAGAAGCCATCGATGATGAGATGAACTCGCTGTTACAAAATAACACTTGACATTTAGTTGACCTGCCGAAAGGAGCTAAAATCCTAGGATGCAAGTGAGTGTTAAAGAAGAAATTATATAGTGATGGGTCTATAGCCAGATATAAAGCATATCTAGTAACTAAAGGCTATACGCAACAAGGAGGAATAGACTATTTTGATATTTATTCACCTGTGTGTCACCTATTGACTATTAGGATTCTTCTAGCCTTATCGTCTATCAAAAACTTCATAGTTCATCAGATGGATGTAAAGACAGTCTTCTTAAATGAAGAGCTTGATGGAGAGATCTACAAGGCACAACCTGAAAGTTATGTTCATAAAGATCTAAAAGACAAAGTGTGCAAATTAAATAAATCAATCTATGAGCTTAAGCAAATGCCTAAGATGTGGCGCATGAAGTTTGATTAAGTGGTAAATAGTGTTGGATTTCAGTCCAGTCTTTCAGACAAATGTCTCTATCACCGCTCGTTGTCCAATCAAATAGTCATCATATGTCTATACGTGGATGACATGTTGATTCTGAGTTTAGATCTTGCTGTAGTGATGGATGTCAAATCCACTCTCGCAGAAGCTATTGACATGAATGACATTTGTCCTGTGGATACCCTGTTAGGTATAAAAGTTAGAGTTGACAAGGGTAGTGTCACCCTTATCCAGACTCATCATATAGAGTAACTACTTTCTACTTGGGGATACAAAGACTGTAGGCCAGACACCATTTTATCACAATGTTAAATTGCGTCCTAATGAAGGGACCAACATTGATCAATTAAAATATTCTAAAATAATTGATAGTCATATGTACGCCACAAGTTGTACAAGACCAGACATTGCCTTCACGGTTGGCATGCTGAGCCGCTTTACTAGTAGTCTAGACAAAGAGCATTGAGATGTCTTAGATAGGCTGATGAGATACCTGAGAGGTACTAAAGATCATTCATTGTGCGACACTGGTTATCCTCCTACTGTGGATGGATTCTCTGATGCCTCGTGGTGTTCAGAAGTTGGGAACAATAAGTCTACCAGTGGATATATATTCATTTTGGCTGGACCTGCTATTACTTGGAAATCCAAAAGACAGACTTGTATAGCCTTGTCGTCTATGGAAGCCGAGTTATTTTGTAACACCCTAGAGTCAAGTTGGAGTCAGGCATGGGTGACACGGCCTGGGACACGGGCATGTCCTAGGGAGTGTCGTGTTTGGGTTGAGCAGGTGGTCGAGTGGTCGACGAACTTCGGTCGACGAAGTTTTGGGAGGGAACACGCCCGACAACACGGGAGTGTCAGAGGGCATGTCCCCCCTCCCCGTTCGGCGAAATGCGCTCGACGATCGTTGAGTGTCGAGTGTCGGGCAGGGTACACAGCCTGTGACACGGGCGTATCACATGGCATGTCCCTTGGGGTTCCAGTGAGGAGTCCGTGTGTTGCGGGACACGGGTGTGTTCAGGTGTACACAGTCTGGGACACGGGCGTGTCCCCGGGCCGTGTGTCTCTAGGGTGAAATTGAGATTGTGCTGTATGGGGTACACGGCCACAAACACGGGCGTGTCTGGAGGCGTGACACGGGCGTGTCTGGAGGCGTGACACGACCACAAACACGGGCGTGACATGGGCGTGTCACACGACCGTGTACTGGTTGGATTGGAGTCGGTTGACTGCTGCTTAAGTGACACGGCCTGTGACACGGGCGTGTCACAGGGCGTGTCCGGCCGTGTTCCGGCTATTTTTGGGTAAATCCGAGCCACTCATTTCCCTTATTCTGGATCCAAGGGCTGGGCTCTGTCCAGTTGTTTATTTGGCCGAGAACTGAGAGCAATGGCCCTTTATTTTCCTCTTCTTCTTCTCCATCTCATTTCAAGAGAGAGAAAGAGAAGGGAAGGAGAGAGTAAGCCAGTTGCTGGAGGAGCTGCGGAGTGCGGAATGAAGATCCGAGAGCGGATTCGTGAAGGCAAAGCCGAGCCGGTGACTTCCATCCAGCTACTTCATGGCGCCGAAGCGATCTTCAAGGGTAACAATCTCCTTCTTGGACATCGAAGTCCTCTCTTTATGCATGTGCGTGGAATCCTCCACCAAGAAGTGGATCGCGGAAGTGATTCCTTGGTTGAGTTTGCATTTAGAGCCGGAAGTGTGGAGTACGACATAAACATGCTGTGTGAAGCCCATCTGGATGGGTAGTCTGGATTGATGATGTTCATGGGTAAACCAGAGAAGACTCCATGGATTTGATGTATGAAAGAGATTCTGCTGTGATTGTATGAATATATGGATGTGATGATGGCTGTGAGGAGGCTTTGAGAAAGCTCCTGGTTATGAAGAGAGATCAATTGGTAGTACGCCGGGAAGCGAGTACTCGACCGACTACACCACTAGGGTGGGTTGATCTAGTTAGAAGGGATCGATTGACGGCAATGCCTGGGGAGCCGAGTTAAACCCGGCTTGCTGTACCACAAGGGTGGGTTGATCAGACATAGGTGAGGGGTCGATGGGTGATAATGCCTGGGGAGCACTGATAAACCCGACTTGCTACACCACATGGTGTGGGTCGATCTGCTCTAGTTGTTTGTGAATGGTGAGAGGTTGTACCTCTGAGTGGTATGGACGAGATGTCGCCAGCTTGCGAGACTGGTGGACTAGGCTTGGGCCGTCCAACCAACAAGTGAAGTACCTCGAATCGGCGGTGTACGACCGGGATGCCCGGTACGCCAAGAAGGTGCCCTGAGTGCACGGAGCGTCTGGTGGATACCGGCGTTTGTGATGTGATTGTGATTCTTAGCTTGAGAAAGAGAATGATAGATATGGTGTTTGATGATATGATGATGGCCATGCATACAGAAAAGGAACCACTGCCCCGGGTAGGGGGTAGGGTCGTTATAAGTGGTCAGCGAATGCTGACCGTTACTTTGTTTTCTGTTTGGTTTGGATGGCCAATTGCAGGTGGTGCTGCTTGCATTGAAATGAACGGAATGGAAGGATTGCTGCTAAAAGGCCCTTGAAGGCCGTGCGAATCGTGGTTGGATTTCATGTGTGGCCGGTCTGCGTGCCGATGTACGAAAATGTATTTGTGTAAAGAGAAACTTGTAAGGCCTTAAGGCCAGTGTGTGTGAGTTGTATACATTCCTGGTGTTGCTATATAAATGTGGAGTTTGTATAGGAGTGGACATTCTCTGAGTGAGTTCATGGTAACTGAAAATGCTGCGCTAGAATGTTTTGAGATAGGATGCGAGTAGCTTTTGATTTCCACAAGTAATTTCGCCCCTTGTCTGTGACATATGGCGTGGGGCCCCGGTCGGACCCACCGTTATATGTCATGTGATGCGTGGGGGCGTTACATATTTGCCTTAGCTTCGGCTGGTGAAGAGGCAGATTGGATCAGGAACCTGATTTTAGACATACCCCTGTCTAGGTTACAAGTCAACTCGTTGAGCTTATATTGTGATAATCAAGCAGCAGCTCAAGTTATAAAGAATGCCCTCTATAACACTAAGAGGATACATGTACGATTGAGACATGTTTTGTTGAATTATCTAAAAGAATAAGGAATTATCACTTTGATCGATGTGCGTTCGAAGGATAATCTGGCTGATCCATTGACGAAAGGAATTCTCAAATACCGGTTAATCAAAACAGTGGGGGAAATGAGACTAAGAGCGATTTAGCTCGGTCTTAGTTCAAGGTTAGGCGATTCAGTTCAGCCTTAGGCTCCGTTTGGGGGGTCTTATTTTCACCGATCAAGCGGTCACGACCGCATGAATCGGACGTTAATTAAGTCCTGATTCATGCGGTCGTGACCGCTTGACCGGTGAAAATAAGTCCTCCCAAACGGAGCCTTAGTCCAAATATTTTGATTTTCAAATTTCCTTTGTCAAAGCAAGCATATTGTGCTCTGTTGATGCTCTTGGTTACTGAATACGAATCTGGTAAGTTGTTTCATTACAAATCTGATGTTAATAACTCCACCTGGATTCAGCTATCTTGCCTTGGAGGAGAGTGTTATTCTAAACTTGATAACACGATCTGACTTGGTTTGACTTTTCTCTTGTTGATTGATTCCATTTCAAACTTGATGAGTTCCAGTCAACTCTAGAAGAGCAGTAACCGTTGACATTTCATATAAGAACACAGATATAACAGTTGCATCCAGAAGTCAGTAAATCGTTTCATTTGGAAACAAATAACTGATTCTGAGGTTAATCTATAATACTCTGTAGAAGCGTTCTCCCAGCCAAAACTAATAATAATGGAAATAATAATACTAAGTTCTTTTAGTAGAACTAGATATCTGTACATTTTCTAAGATTTGAATTCATTCTAAATGAAATTCTCTGTTGAAAATTATAGGAGCTGGTGATCTAGGAGGAGCTCTGGTAGACTGAGATCCTGATTATGATGATCTTCTGGATATTGACAGTTAGAGTATTGTTAGACTTCTTTTTGGTATCTCTGTTTCAAAGCACTTTTTAGCTCTTTATGTTCTTTCACCTGTTTGTTTGGACTTTTGTTGCTCTCTGTGTGATTTGAGACGCTAGACGTTTAGGTCATGTGCCCTGATTGTATCTGAGACATGCTGTGATGTGACTGAACTTTTGTTCAGTTCACGCGTGCATACTATTTTTCTTGTTAAGTTTAATAATTTTTAACAGGTGTCAGACACGGTTGTGAATGATTCACGTTTGGCTGAACATTTAACAAAGCACCAACTTTTTTCCGACGTCGGGTTCACAACGGACATAGGAGGAGATTGTTAGAAATATTGAATTTTATGTCCGCTCGTGTCGGGTCCAACTCGGAACGGGTATTGAGTTCGTGTCGCTCTAGGGCTAGGCTCTACGTTGGAGGTACTATATATACCTATTCCAAACTTGATAGAGACATGTAGACTACCTTGAGCGTCCAAGTCGCCCTAACATGAAAAACAAACAATTCGAAAAACCTCAACTTTTTCAGAACAGGTCTGAGCCCAATAGCAATGATTCGAAGCACTTCTTTTTCCATTACACTATTTCGGAAACCCAAGGACTTGATCGTATGGATATGTAAAATACAGGATTTCCAATCCTTGCAAGAAAAGGAGGGAAACAGATACTCAATTTAGACTCCGTTTGGGAGGACTTATTTTCACCGGTCAAGCGGTTACGACCGCATGAACCGGACCTTAATTATGACCCGATTCATGCGATCGTAACCGCTTGACCGGTAAAAATAAGTCCTACCAAACATAGCCTTAAAGTGAAAGTGAGTAAATTGAAAAAAGCTATTAATTGTTTGGAAAATCTCCATTGAAGTGTTTTTCAAAAAAAAAAGTATTTTTTTAAAAGAAAATATTTTATGTTAATCATGCAACACAAAGATAAGTTGATATTAAATAAACCATAAATAAGAATGTTACAAAAGATCGGCGAACGATGAAGAATCACAAATGAGACAAGAAAATATTTGCAGCGACGAGAAAGAAGACAAATAATTCATGAAGTTGAAAGCAGAGAACACTTTTTAAAAAGACGTTGGACCGGTCGCTCAAACCCGCCCAAAACACCATTCTTAGAAAAGCTCTTTTAAAAAAACTCTTCATCCAAACACTTTAAAAAGAGCGGTGACGAAAGAACTAGAGTTTTTTCACTACCACCGCCACCCCCAAAAGAGCCCTAATCATATGACAAATTTTTTTGGTCCGGGCTCCGGACGAAGATCATCGTCCAAGGCCCGGCTGATTATGACGCGTCCTTTAGTTTCCTTCATTCTTTGGTTTTCTTCCTTCATCCTTTTTTCATGAAAAACATCTACGTCAACTATTAAAATATGCATGTATTTCAGATATTACAAAAAATAGTTTAAAGATTACAAAAAAAATAGCTGAAAGATTATATTTTTACCTCGGATATTACAAAAAATATTTGAGAGATTATATTTTTTTATCTCGGATATTACAAAAAACAGCTGAAATATTACATTGTTATATCAAATATTACAAAAAAAATAGATGAGATAATCTATTCTTAATTCAGAAAAATAATTTTACTAAATTTTAAAAACTTGCAAAAATAATTCAGCTGGTAAAACCATGCTAAAATAAACAGGTTAAATTTAATAAGTGTTTTTTGCAAGATTTAATCAGTTCAACCCCGGTTCAACTGGTTAGAGCGGTTAAATCTTGAACCTCTACTTCTTCTGGTTCAATGTTCGATCCGATTCTGAATACCTTGCAAAGAACACCTATTATAGTCAAATGAAAAAAATAATCTTAAATATTACAGAAAATAACGGAGCGATTGTATTTTTATCTCAAATATTATAAAAAATAACTAAGAAATTATATTTTTGTTGCGGGCTAACTCGATACCCCGGTCGGACCGGATTCAACTGGGCCGCCTTAGCTTGTGGGGAGGTCGAGCACGCACACAGTCAGAGAAAATGGAAGATCGATTCAATATATGATGACGTGAAAAAACCACTAAATTCGATAAAAAACCACGTGACCGGGTCTGTGCCGGTCAAAATCCACTAGCTGCTTGCGGTTACAGGGCGTTCGGTGAATCAGGGCGACATGCCGCTCCCGTTACAACTTGAGGTGAGAGAAGAAGACTACAACTCCCCACGGGCAACAGGCTGCGTTGCGGGAGCGCTTTGGGTGCTAGAGTTCAAATGGCGGCACTGGTGCTCTGTAGCCTGGATTGTGGGTCTGCCACGCGCCTACTTGCAAGGATCGTCTTCTTCCTTCTCTGCTCGCTCTGGGACTTTGGCATTTTTCGGCTGGTGGTACTCTGGTGGTTCATGGTGGCTCGCGGTGGCTCGAAGTGGCTGAAGGTGGCTGGAGGATGACCTGAGAGAGGAGTCCGGCAGAGCTCTGACCTGAGGAAGAAAATGACCAAGAGTCAAAAGATGTTGAATGAGGAGACCCTGGGGCTCCTTTTATAGCCTCCAGGAGAGGATCATGGCGGGCCCCACCACCAATATAGTGGGTTAGTGGGTGGTTACCCACCAGATCGGACAGCGGGAAAACCCACCACGATTGGACGGTGGGCAGGCCGTCCACGGTGATGGGGAGGTCATGCGCCAGTGGTTGCGGCCAGGCCGGCGGGGGCCTGGCCGGTGCCCGTGGCCCGGCCGGCGGCGGCTGGCGGGCCGGCGGGAGCGGCCAGGCCGGCGGGAGCGGCCAGGCCGGCCGCGGCCTGGCCGGCGGCGGGCTGGTCGGCGGGAGCGGCCAGGCCGGCCGCGGCCTGGCTGGCGGTGCCCTGGCTGCGGCCAAGCCGTCTGCAGCCGCCCGGCCGGCGGCGACCACTCCGCCGCCGGCGGCGACCGGCGGTGGCGGCCGACCGGCGGTGGCGGCCGACCGGTGGTTACCTCCTAATGGGAGTGGCTTTAGTGGAGAGATAGGGAGTTGGCCCCACCCTCTATGTTCTCCTCATCATGGGAGGCGAGGTTGACTAGTCAACCCCATGATCTCCCATTTTGGGGGGAGATCATGGGGGAACATGCATTATAAATGATGGTGTAACCCATCAATTTTTATTCGAGATATTACAGAAATAACTGAATGATTACTTTTTTATTTCAAAAATTATAAAAAAATAGCTGGAAGATTATATTTTTATTTAAGAAATTACGGAAAAAATTAAAATAATATATTTTTATCTCAGTTACAATAGAAATTTGCTGAAATAATCTATTTCTTAACTTAAATAATAAGAGAAATAACTGAGATGTTAAAATTTTCTCTCAAGACAACATATCAACATCAATTAGTATTTTGTTTTTTTTGAAAATATTATCATAATTTTATTTATTTTAACAGCTGACTTATAAAGTTTTCCCCTAAAAAAGATAACGAAGTAAAATCAAGAATACCCATCAAAATCATCCGGCCCGATGTTCCTCCGGGGCCCGGATCAAAACATTTTTCCTGATACCTGTACTCAATAACAAAACACTTGCACAAACATTAACAGATCGAATTCCCGTAATTATTAGCAAAGCCTACTTACCGTTAAGCCCTTCAGTTTCCCCCCATCTCCAGTTCTTGAGGGAGCACAAGTGCACACGACAAACACCTCCGGTGCCTGATGCTCCACAGCCTCCTTCTATAAATCGAAGCTCGCATGGCCTGGGAACTCCTTCTTTGGGTAGTCGCCTTTGTGGTAGTCATCTCTCTCGTCGCCGTTGACGCTTACCAGGTAAAGTACACTTCAAACCCTCGTCCCCAATGAAAGCATCAGCACTGCTACATTTTCACGTTTCTGTTACAAATCGACTCATCCCTTTTTTGTCTCCTCTAGATTTTTTGCTTTTGTTTATGTATATCCTGCACTGGTTCAATCCGCGCAGTAGTTGAATTTGTTCACTTATCGGGGTTATTAGACGAGGTTTTACTTCATTGATTTGTCTTCTAGGGTTCTTATGTGCATCTGTTATGTCTTCTGAGGAAAATGTGAATTTTAATGCAGTCCTAGTACTTTTAGGGCGACCTTTGTTAATTGAGTCCAAGCATTTATGATAACTTTTTTTAGGATAAGTTTGAAACGTGTATTAGTGGCAAAAGTAGTCGTTGTCTTGTGTGTTGTAACCTGCTAAGGCTGGATTAGTTACCTGTTTAGCAGTGTAGCGGTTCGATTATGGCAGCTGGACCGCCATTTCAGCAAGACATAGCTTCAATTGATGACATATAGCACATTGAGATTGACCATGGGATGAACAACAGCTCACCAATCATCATCGCTACGATAGCCCGATAGGATTATACGATTTTTCCAGGGCTTCACCCCCCTCCGGTAACTCAGAGGTGTTACAATTTGGTACTCTCGTTGAGGTTCTCAATCTTCCTTTCCATGGCAGTGGGAGGGAGATGAAGGAAGGGGGAGAGATTAAGGCTCCGTTTGGGGGGACTTATTTTCACCGGTCAAGCGGTTACGGCCGCATGAACCGGTTCATGACCTTAATTAAGGTCCGGTTCATGCGGTCGTAACCGCTTGACCAGTGAAAATAAGTCCCTCCAAACGGAGCTTAAATTAAGATTTAAGAAAAAAGAAACTAGTACTTATTAATCTTTTCACTAGTACTAATTAAGGTCCGGTTCATGATCTTAATTAAGGTCCGGTTCATGCGGTCGTAACCGCTTGACTGGTGAAAATAAGTCCCCCCAAACGGAGCCTAAATTAAGATTTAAGAAAAAAGAAACTAGTACTTATTAATCTTTTCACACGTCTCAAGGAATTGGCAGCCTACCAACAAGAAATGCTTGTGGACTTCTGGGAAGAATTAGATTCCAAACAGGCACATCAAGATGAGAATTTTATTGCCAGTCAACAAGAAACAAACAACAAATTCGATCGTTTGGACTTTGGAAGAAAAGGTCTTTCAACTGAGTCAAGCCATTCAAACCTTTGCCGAATAATTTCGTGCCTTTTGGACCGACCTTCTTGGTTCTATGGATGGAACTAAAGGAAAACAACATGACATGAGGCAAAGTAGATTGTGGCCTCAGCCGGTCATGCCACAAGCTTATACCCAAACATTATACCATTCCAAAATTCTTATCAAAAGGGTCCCCATTTTTTGGTCATCCCAATTTAGGATCATCAGCATGCCTACTCTCGCCATTGGCACCATATCCGACATCCCAGGTTTGTGTGGCGAGTGCCTCCATGGGCCAGGCACAACCACATTTCCTCACTCAACATTCGCAATGTCAAAGCCAGTGTCTGATACAACGAGGTATGAACGCTTTCCCACCGTTAGCTCAAAATAATGCCTCAAGATTCATACATCATCAAAAACAAGGAGAGGAGGCCCAACACTTTCACCAACAAGGCCAGGAGCAACACTATGTCGCACCGCAGGTCCAAATTAAGCTTTATTTTCCATGATTTTGTTACGAGTCCACGTGTCGCGGGCACATTCAATCAAGTGGACCCCCTTCATCATAATTTATGGAGCGCGCATATGGAAGTCGTCGTGGTCGCGAGCGTATTCACTCAAGTGGACCCCCTAATCATAATTTATGGAGCGCGCATATGGAAGCCGGCATGATCGACCTGCTTAAAATTAATTTTTATGAATTAATTAATTGATATTAATTAATTCATACTAATTAACAACAATCAATTAACTTAATTATTTTGTATTTCCTTTTTGGGTTGCCTTTTGTATTTCCTTGTTTGAGTGCCTTTTGTATTTTCTTGTTTAGTTGTTCTCCCTCATCTATATAAGGGGGAGGCGTTTATCTGTGAGATCATCTTGAAATGTATGAAAATTTCTAGGATTGCTCCCTAATTTTGTTTTTTCTCATCCTCATTTATTCTCGCTCACCCCCGCCGGCCCTTCCCCTTGCCGGATTCCTCCCGGGAATTAATCGTAATCGTATCAATTGGTACGACCTGCCGCACCGTCCGCTTATGGCCGCCGATGCTGTTTCCGCTCCCAAAACAGTCGACAGATCAATTCTCCGTGGCTATCCGTCCGCTGCTCGATAGGCCGTTTCCGTGTAAAAAAACCCGATTGGAAACAGGGTGGGATCGATCCGCCGAGCCAGACCCTAGTCAGAAACAGGAAGGGATCAATCTTCCAAGTCCTCACCGCTCCAAGATCGCGATTTCCGCGCGTCGTCCGCTGTTCCTCAGCCCGCCTGGGCTCGCTTCCGCGCTGTGCGAGGCCGATCTGCCTGCTTTGCCGCCGAAGGCTGCGAGCCTTCCATTTCTACGACTGGAATCCCGGGCACCTATTTTCGACTGCTTCCTGCCCAGATCCGCCGCATCCCAGCCCCATCTGCTGGACTTCCGCAAGTGTTGGGGCCCTCCCTCCGGTTGCCAGCCGATTCCTTCGGCTCCACCGCTTTCAGGCTGCTCCGCCGCTCGCATCTCGTCAGCCACCGTTCCCTACTCCTGCCCTGCCTCCTGTCGACATCCCTTGCACCATGGTCGCCGCTTAATCTACTGCTTCTGGGCTTCAATCTCTGTCGTCAACGGACACCAGCCCCCAGCTGGATTTCTCTGACCTAGGTGCACAAATTCTGGCCACGTGCCTCTCTCCACACCAAAGTTGTTCGTCTCCTTGCGATCGACGGACGGGTTTCTGCAATCTCCCACGAGGTTCCCTACCCGAAGTCATCTCCACCACGACTGCCTCTTATACCATGTGAGTGCTTCCCTGTCATGCCGCCCCCAACATTACTCTACGACACCAGCCCTTTCCTCTGCACTGCAGTCGATCCTCCCGTCAAAAGCGCACCGGCCACCGATGTGCCACATCTCTCCACGGTGGTCGTACCTCCACCGCTTCCACCACCTCTCTGGTCACTCGCTCTGCCGCCTCCTTTGACCATCTCACCGCCTCCTCTCCCGACTCTTCCTCTATCGCCCCCTGCCTTGCCGCTTCCACCGGCCGCATCGCCGTCTCTTTTGCCGCCCCGTGCTCCGCTATGGCCGACAGATCCGTTCCTGATGTCGGCCGTCGCGCCTCCGACATTCTTGTGGCTGCTCCTCACCACCGCTCCACCGACCTTGCGAAAGCCATTACTTCCGCCGCCCGTCCTTCCGATGGCCCCGCTGCTACTCGATAACACTGTCGCTGCTACGCGCTGTCAGGCCTTGTTCTGGCGGGAGGTCAAGGTACCAGATGATCTGGCAACCCGCTTGGTACACGTGCTTGAGGGCAAGCTCGTTTTGAAGGACGAATGGAGTGTTACGAGTTCACGTGTCGCGGGCACATTCACTCAAGTGGATCTCCTTTGTCATAATTTATGGAGCGCGCATATGGAAGTCGTCGTGGTCGTGGTCGCATCCACTCAAGTGGACCCACTCATCATAATTTATGGAGCGTGCATATGGAAGCCGCCATGATCGACCTGCTTAAAATTAATTTGTATGAATTAATTAATTCATACTAATAACATCAATCAATTAACGTAATTATTTTGTATTTCCTTGTTGGGTTGTATTTTGTATTTCCTTGTTTGGGTGTCTTTTGTATTTCCTTATTTAGTTGTCCTCCCTCATCTATATAAGGGGGATGAGTTTATGTGTGAAATCATCTTAGAATGTATGAAAGTTTCTAGGGTTGCTCCCCAATTTCGTCTCTTCTCATCCTCCTTCATTCTCGCTCACCCCCGCGGCCCCGCCCCGCAGGCCCTTCCCTTGTCGTATTTCTCCTGGAATTTATCTGTGATCTTATCAGATTTCTACTGGTGATCCAACTGACTGGTTATATTAAGCCGAAAAATATTTTTGTTATAACCATGTGTCGTATCAAGATTTCCTGCTAATTACCTCAGTACATTTGGACAAACTAGCCTTCCGCTGGTATCAAGCCAATGGATTCTGTATTGATCGGAATGAATTCAAGATAGCCAATTTCCATCATTTCGGTTCATCGACGTACGAGAAACTGGCAGACAAATTAACTAAATTAGGCCAAACATCAACCGTACTCGCATATAAAGATAAATTCAAAGAACTGTCTTGCCAAATTTCAGGGATTTCAAATGAATTTTAAAAATATATTCTTATCTCTTACTTACGACCACTTTTATGCCGTTCTGGTATTTCCCAACAACCAATATCTTTAAATTAGATGTTTTCTTTAGCACGACTTTACGAAGAACAATGGACAAATGAGATTCTTCTCAACTAAACAGTCGAGCTTTCATCCTTGGCACTATAACGCCAAACAAATGATTCCCCTGGAATTCCCTCGATCCAGTTATAAACAACTAACTCAAGTTGAGTAGAAAAAAATGGGACAAAGGACTTCATTACACTTGTAGCGAAAAATACTAACCATTGTTGCAAGAAAATGGTTTCATTCCTTTATTATTTCAATTTTAATTACAAACAAGCTCTCGGGCACCCGAACGAACACATTAACATGAACTTTCTCCGACTCTCCCGATGAACCGTCCTTCCAACAATCCCTTTCATTACTGGATTCATATATTAGTCTAAAGATTTTAACGTGAACTTTATCGGATGAATCCATTCATTTTCTAGGACAATTAGCTAACTCTACAGTTCATATTTAATAGATGGGGAGATCACAACAAATTTTATAGGAAGAGTTTGCCTTCTTTTGATCCTTGAGGACACGGATCTTTGATAGGAAGGTTTTTTTGATACATACCCCTTTTAGGATAATTTGAATTGTGTATTTGCAGCAAAAGTAGTTGTTACTGAGCATGTTGTAACCAACTAAGACTGAATTAGTTACATGTTTAACAATTACGATAACAACTGCTGTAAAAATGTGGGAACGGTTGCCTTCAGCAACCGTAAGCACTCGTGCTTGTGGTGTGTGAAGGGATTATGAAATCTGAATTGTTGTTTGTGTGTTAATCACTTTATCTTCCTTTGTCCTATTTTCTTATCTATCTCGTAGAACTTTCGCACCCAATCCCTGTTCAGGCTTGGCCTAAGAGGAATCTCCCGCCATTGTCATCGATCAGAATTAGGAGTGTAACAATTTGTTTGAGCGACTAGTGGGTACCATAATGACAAAAGAATGAAAACTATTTATAGTTATTTAATTAGTATAATATTTCTAATAACAATTCCAATGAACAAAAATAATCAAAATTGTATTGCATGATGAGTATTATATTTTGATGTTATCCCGATGTTGTAATTAATTTATGCTATGAAAAGTGAAATTATCAAAACTTGTAAGGAGATTCTTCAGTGTCGTGTGATGTGGATTAATGAGATGGCGGAGCATGAGTTCTGGGCCATTTCGAGGTAGACTTGTCACTTTTCATATTTGGTGTCGTCCGATGGATGATCTGAGTTAGATCGACGTTTCAATATTTTCATGTGTTTACTTTATTTTTTTAGTATTTTATTTAGTGAGATTAGACAACTATTATGTACGACCGATCTTAGCCGTCCAAAATGATTGTCTTAATCATGATTTATTATAAATAAGAGGGTAGGGGCAACTGTCATGGTGATCGGTGATTGCAGATTTTGAAATTTGCTTCCCAGAATCCAGCGGTCTCCCATGATGTTGACTCCATGAAACCCTAGGTGTCGTCTCCTAAGCATTGTTCTCATCATTTCCTTGTGTTTTCTCTTGTAGCCGCCTTCCCCATACAACAGCCGCCTTCCCCATACAACAGCCGCCGTCTCAATTTCCCTCCTCAAAACAGCCACCACTCCTTCCACAACCATTAAACCATTCATCCAACTCATCATATCTCCCCCTTCTGCAATTCTTCCCAAAACAGTCGGTGCCCATCACTGCCAGCGCCTTCACAACCCACGTACCTCTACAATTCCTGTTTTCCTGACTCCAACAGCCAAACATCCACTCTTCTCCTCAATTATACAACCTCCGACACCTAAACTCCAAACTCCAGTTGTACAACCCCATATTCGCTGGGTGGAATCTAGATTCCCAAAGGACCAGGGTTGGGTCAGCCTTGGGCTAGCTTTAGCCTAGAGGCCGAGTCAGCTAGCAGATGGGCGAGAAGGTTCCCGCCCAGGGTAGGCGAGAGGGTTCCCGTAGGCGAAAAACTTACAGAGCGGCGGAAGGGCTTCCGCCCAATGCGGTCCCGGGGTAAAATTACCAGATTGCCCTTAGGTAAAATTACCATATTGTCCTCAGGTAAAGTTACCAGAATACCCTCGGGTCTGCAATTAGCTTTTTTGCACAGCGGAATTATGTTATTGGCAGATCAAATACTGAAAATCTAAATATAATCCACAGGGTACCTCAGAAGGCAAGTTTTGATATTTTTCCCAAGTCCTAGTGCTCCCCAAGGTACTCCTAGCCCAGTAATTGGCTTTGGAAGGGAAGCACTCAAATATCTTTCGGGTTAGTGACGGGACCTCCCAGCTGAGGCTTTGAGTCAATTCCAGGTTCTTAGTCGCTAGTCAGGGGTTAGGGTTTGGGAGAAGTAGGTGTTAGCTACACCCCAAGGTCTGAACTCTCGTTGAGGCCAGTTTTTGGCTTCAACATTTCTGGTGCGGTGAGCGTGGACTGTAGCTGATACAGGAAAATCTCAAGTCAAGTCTCATGACAGGGGGTGAAGGAGGTGAAGGAGAAGGAGCTGGCTCGGGAGGTTCTCTCTCTCGGGGAAGTGGGGTGACGTTGGGGATGTTGTAGGACTTCAGGCGGGAGGTCCTACATACCATCCACTTGGCCTTCTCGGCAAGAAGCGAGTGGGCAACTCCCTCAGTTCCGGTGGTGGGGGCCCCGTCACTGGGAGAGAACGCTCCCGGGCAGCGCCCTGGGAAGGAGGTTCCGGCGGAGGTTGTTGAGAGGGATGTCGCCGGGCGGGAGCTGTTCCCTGGGCAGGTCAGTGCGGACAGGGCCAGCGAGCTAAGGTCGCAGGACGAGCCCTCTCGGCAGGCTGGGGGCAGGAGCCCTTTTAGCGAGCTTATCATCTCGGCTCCGGTTCCGGAGGGGTTCCGGAGGGGTTCCGGGAGCCAGACAAGTCCTACTATACCGGCCGGGACGACCCGACGCAGCATGTGCAGTGGTTCGAGGATGCCGTTTCCATAGGACAAATGTCGGATGCATTCAAGTGTAGGCTCTTCACCATCACTCTGAAGGAGAAGGCCAGGGACTGGTTCCACCAGTTGCCTGCGAGTTCAATCTACTGTTTTGAGGATCTACGACGCGGGTTCTTGCTGAGGTTCTCAACATCCAAGAAGAGGAAGAAGAGAGCGGAGTGCTTGTTTGCCATCAAGCAAAAGCCGGAAGAGGGGCTGGGACGCTATGTGGATAGGTTCCAGGAAGAAATTTTGCAGGTCTAGGAGATGCCGGGGTACACCATGATGCTTGCCTTCACCCTAGGGTTGAGGCCAAGCTTCTTTAGCATGAAACTGAAGAGAGTTCCCCCCCTCTCCTTCGAGGAGCTGATGGAGAAGGCGGCGAAAGAGATCGAGATCGAGGCAACCAACCCGACGTTTGCTAAGAAGCTAGCCAAGTTGGCGGAGGATGATGGGAAGGAGTCGGGAGCAGGGAGACAAAGGGAGCAGAGAGAGGAGAGAAGAAGGGAGGAACCCCGAGGTCGGTGGCAATACCAAGGTTGGGGGCATCGCGAGCCGAACAACAGGTTGGGTTGGAGGCCACAGGAAGGTCACCCCTGGGGGCAGGGTGGAGGTCTCCAAGGAAGGGACAACTTCCGCGAGCAAAGGAGGTTCAATCAGCCGGCCTGGAGGGAGGCACAAAGGGCCCCCCTCCCGCCGCAGCAAGAAGCTATGGAGATCGTGAGAGCAAGAGGAGGAAGGAGAGGAGCTCGAGGAGGAGCGAGGAGAAGAGAAGGCATGGTGGTGCTGCCCTATTGTGACTTCCATCAGGAGGAGGGTCATGCAACGACCACTTGCCCAGATTTTTGGAGATGATAGGGGCCACGGGTCAAGTCCAGCAGCAGCCGCCCGTGAGGATTGAGGAAGTTCTGCAAGGAGGAGAGGATAAGTGTGAGGACCGGGTGGATATGGGAGCCCGAGGAGGGATCGGGGTGATCCATGGGGGAGTGGGGATCGAAGCCACCCGTAAGGGGAGCTTCCAGACTATGTACCGAATGAGCATCGCCTCGACCTCCCAGACTCCCCCCCCCCCCCCCCCCCCAGGAAGAGAAAATCACTTTCTCAGCAAAGGACATGCCCGACTACGAACACCCGTTCTGTGACGACTTAGTGATCCATACGACAGTAGAAAATTTCACGTTCTCCAGGATCCTGGTAGACAATGGGAGCTCCGTAAATGTGATCTTCAAAAAAGCTTTTGATGAGATGAAGGTGGAGGCTCAGAGGGTTCTAGCCTCGGATGGGCCGTTGTTTGGGTTCTCGGGGGAGCAGAAGGAAGTTGAAGTGGGGGGGACTGCATGTGACGTTGGGGGGGGGGTGTCGAGGAACTATCCGTTCGTCATCGTTGACGCTCCAAGCAGCTACAATGCAATCTTTGGGCGCCCTCTCATCAGCGCCTTTCGTTGCGTCCCCTCCTCGTTTCACCAGTGCCTCAAGTTTAGTAGCGGAGGAGTGCAGGTCCGGATCAGGGGGGATTCGAAGGTGGCGAGGCAGTACTATGTGACTGCCGTCAATACCATTTCTTGGATAGCCGAGGCGGAGGAGCTAGAGAGGGAGATGACGACGGTGACGCAGGAGGAAGTTGCAGAGGAGGGGGAGGTGAGCCAAGGTAAGGATGGGGAGGAAACTGCAGTGAAGGTTGTGGAGAAGGAAGGAGTGAGCCAGGGGGAGGCTGGAGAGAAGGCTGCAGAGGAGCAGAGGGTAGAGGGAGAAGCTGGGGGTGAGGCCCAGAGGGGTTGCGAAGTGGAGTTGCCAGGGGAGATCCCGTTGGAGGCGATGGAGGTTGAGGAAATAGGAGGGGAGGAAGAGTTTAGGCAGGAGGAGGAGAGAGCCGGCAGGGAGCAGTCCCGACTGGAGCCGACAGAGAAGGTCGTGGAGATGAAGGTCTTCGCCAAGGCATGGAAGACAGAGAGGGTAAGGGTCAGCAGCGGCTTGAGCCCAGAAGACTAGGCAAGGATGCAGAAGTGCATCCAGAGGAACGTCGACGTCTTCGCCTGGAGCGCGGCAGACATGTCAGACATTGACGCGGATGTGGCGTGCCACCGTCTGAACCTAGACCCCAGGACGCGTCCCATCCGCCAAAAGATGAGGACCATCGCCACCAAGATGAAGGAGCTCATTCGCGAGGAGATCAAGAAGCTTCTCGACGCAGGTTTCATCTCGGAGATCCAGTATCCAGGCTGGGTCTCTAATGTAGTTATGGTAAAAAAGGAGGATGAGATGTGGCGTATGTGTGTGGACTTATTTTTATTAAATAAATCGTGCCCTAAGGATTACTACCCTTGCCTCGGATCGACGCGCTGGTTGATTCAGCCGTTGGTTTTTCTATTATGAGTTTTTTGGATGCCTTTTCAGGTTGCCATTAGATTCAAATGAATCCCCCTGACGTCAAGAATGTCTCCTTCATCACGAGAGAGGGATGCTTCAACTACAAGATGATGCCCTTCGGGCTAAAGAACGCAGGAGCTACCTACCAACGCATGATGCACCGGGTGTTCAAAAGTCAGAGGGGTAGGAACCGGGAGGTTTATGTTGATGACCTCATGGTGAAGAGTGGGGATGTGGGTTCACACCTAATTGACCTGGAGGAGACATTCGCAATCCTGCGAAAGTTCAAGATGAGGCCGAATCCCCAGAAGTGTGTCTTTGGAGCAAGTCGAGGAAAATTCCTTGGGCACCTTCTGACCCCGGCAGGGGTAGAGCCCAACCCGGATATGGTGAAGGCCATCGTGGGGTTGGAATCACCTCGCAACACCAAAGAGGTTCAGCGTTTGATGGACAAGCTCGCCGGGTTGAGTCGGTTTCTCTCCCGTATTGGGGAGAAGTGTTCACCCTTCTTCAAGACGCTTCGGGGAAACCAAAAGTTTGAGTGGATAGAGGAATGTGAGGGGTCTTTCCGGGCATTGAAGACTCAACTATCCCAAGCGTCGCTCTTTCAAAGCCTGAAAGAAGGTGGAAAACTTGAGGGGGAGCTGGGTGGAGCAGCTCCCCTCGGTGTTGTGGACTTTGCGGACAACCCCAAATATGGCCACTAGAGAGACCCCGTTCAAGCTCTCGCATGGCTGTGAGGCGGTCCTGCCCGTGGAATTTGAAGTTCAATCCCCGCGAGTTGCAGCCGCCAACAAAGGAGACGAGACATGAAGGGAGGAGAATGAAGGGGAGCTGCGGCTCTCACTGGATATGGTGGAGGAACTTCACGACGTAGCCGCGGTCAGGCAGGAGGAAATCAAGCGGCGAATGACTAGTTATTTTGATAAGCACGTCAGAATTAAACAGTTCAGGGAAGGGGATCTAGTCCTGAAGAAAGTCGATGCCGCGGGAAGGTCAGCGGTCGTTGGTAAGCTCAACCCCAATTGGGAAGGACCATACATTGTTAAAAAGGTCTTGAGGTCAGGGGGATAGCACCTCCAGAATATGGAGGGGGTTCCCATCGGCCACACTTGGAGTGGCGACGACCTGAAGCGCTTCTACCCTTAGTGGGAGGTAAGATTGTAAATCTTATTTTTTAGCGAATTCATCGAATTGTCTCATTTTGGTTTCTTTTGAGAATTGGAAAGAAAGTTTGTGAGTTTGCAAGACCCCAAGAGGATCCCGCTGCTCAGGCTCTCATTAGCTGACAGTGCTGGAAGGCGTACTCGACCCCGAGTAGACCCGCTGCCAGACTCTCACTAGCTGGCAGAGCCGTAGGCTCGCTTGTGGGGTAAGGGAATACCCCAAGAGGATCCCGCTGTTCAGGCCCTCATTAGATGACAGGGCTGGAGGGCGCACTCGGCCCCGAGTAGACCCGCTGCTAGACTCTCACTAACTGGCAGGGACGTAGGCTCGCTTGGGGGGAAAAGAAAAGAGGTTGGTAGTTTGCAAGACCCCGAGAGGATCTTGCTGCTCAGGCTCTCATTAGCTGACAGGTCTGAAAGGCACACTCGGCCCCGAGTAGAGCCGCTGTCAGGCTCTCACTAGCTGGCAGGGCCATAGGCTCGCTTGGGGGGTAAGGGAATACCCCGATAGGATCCCGCTGCTCAGGCTCCCATTAGCTGGCAGGGATGGAAGGCGCACTCGGCCCCGAGTAGACTCGCTGCCAGGCTCTCACTAGCTGGCAGGGCCGTAGGCTCGCTTGGGGGGGGGGGAAGAGGTTGGTAGTTTACAAGACTCCGAGAGGATCCCGCTGCTCAGGCTCTCATTAGCTGGCAGGGCTGGAAGGCGCACTCGGCCCCGAGGGGACCCGCTGCCTGGCTCTCACTAGCTGACAGGGTCGTAGGCTCGCTTGGGGGGGGGGGGGTAAGGGAATACCCTGAGGGGATCCCGCTGCTCCGGCTCCCATTAGCTGGCAGGGCTGGAAGGCGCACTCGTCCTCGAGTAGACCCGGTGCCAGGCTCTCACTAGCCGACAGGGACGTAGACTCGCTTTGGGGGAAAGAGAATGAGGTTGGTAGTTTGCAAGACCCCGAGAGGATTTCGCTGCTCAGGCTCTCGTTAGCTGGCAGGGTTGGAAGGCGCACTCGGGCCCGAGAGGACCCGATGCCAGGCTCTCACTAGTTGGTGGGGCCGTATGCTCGCTTGGGGGGTAAGGGAATACCCCGAGAGGATCCCGCTTCTTATGCTCCCATTAGCTGGTAGGGCTGGAAGGCGCACTCGGCCCCGAGTAAACCCGCTGCCAGGCTCTCACTAGCTGGCAGGGCCGTAGGCTCGCTTGGGGGGAAAGGTAAAGAGGTTGGTAGTTTGCAAGACCCCGAGAGGATCCCGCTGCGCAGACTCCCATTAGCTGACAGGGTTAGAAGGTGTACTCGGCCCCGAGTAGACCCGCTGTCAGGCTCTCACTAGATGGCAGGGCCGTAGGCTCGCTTGGGGGGTAAGGGAATACCCTGAGAGGATCCCGCTGCTTAGACTCTCATTAGCTGACAGGGCTGGAAGGCGCACTCGGCCCCGAGTAGACCCGCTGCCAGGCTCTCACTAGCTGGCAGGGCCGTAGGATCGATTGGGGGGGGGGGGGAAAGGGAAAGAGGTTGGTAGTTTGCAATACGCCGAGAGGATCCCGCTACATAGACTCCCATTAGCTGGCAGGGCACGAAGTCGCACTCATCCCCGAATAGACCCGCTGCCATACTCTCACTAGCTGGTAGGGTCGTAGGCTCGCTTAGGGGGTAAGGGAATACCCCGAGAGGATCCCGCTGCTCAGACTCTCATTAGCTGACAGGGCTGGAAGGCGCACTCGACCCCAAGTAGACCCGCTTCTAGGCTCTTACTAGCTGGCAGGGTCGTAGGCTCGCTTGGGGGGAAAGGGATATGATTTGTTGTTTCTGGTGGCACCAGGTAGGCCCGTTGACCGGGATCCCATCAGGCCGGCCGGGCTGAAGGCTCACCCGGTGACGAAACAAAAAGGATGAATAATTAAATTAAGGGCCACTCCCGCCGTCAGATTTTCAACTAGCTGACGGGGCAACTGGAGCCAGGACGAACATCGCAAAGAGCCTCACTAGCGAGGGTTGCAGATAGCCAGCACCAGTCAAAGTTAAGAGGGGAGAACTCATGGCCTCTCGGCACATAGCCTCTCGGCAAACGCTTCCCGACAAGTCTATTCGTTTACCCTTCTCGGCGAAATCAACTTAGATAATCTACACAATGAACGAGCCGCGGTCATCGCCTAAGAGCGTAGGGTCCAAACATGGCCGCGGAAGCGCTTGCGAACGATAACAACACAAAAAAACGGATGAACAAGAATTAAAGGCCTTTCGGCGAAAAGCAGAAATCAAACTTTTTATATGCATGTATCCCAAAACGTTGCATGTTCTTAGGCATCTCGCCCATTACATAAAAATTCAAAGAAAAGGAAGGAAAATTACAAAGTAAGAGGAGGAGTTGGGCGAGAGGCCGTCCCGCTGGATGTCCCGCTGGATGTCCCGCTGGATGTCCCGCTGGATGTCCCGCTGGTGCTCTCGCTGGAGGATTCGCCGCTGGACCCGTCGCTCTGGCCAAGGTCCAATGCCTCATCTCTGCCTTGAGATTCTTCCTCCCCGACAGGCTTGGGAATGGGTTCGAACAGCCAGGGCAGGACCCCGCGCGCGGTGAGGGTCTCGCCACCTTCGTTCAAGAAGTCCGGCTCCCGCAACACTCGATCACCATCGCAGTCGCCTTCTGCGCGTTCTCCTGCATCCTCACTTCGATTTCGTATTTCGAGAAGTGACGGCTTTTGAGCCTCTCGTCCAGGGAGGGAGGGACCGGCGCCTTGGCCCCTTGCGCAAGCTTGAGCTCTGTCTTCAGCAGTTTGTTCTCGCATTCGAGGCCGGCCACCCTCGCCCGCAAAAGCTGGGCTTGGGAGGAATCCTCCGAGGATTTTGGGTTTAGAATTAGCATGAGATTGCCGTAAGGCGAAAGGCCTTTGAAGGTTTACATACCTCAGCCGCCGGACGAAGGGCGAGAAGTTGTTGGGAAGCCGCTAGTTCGGCCTTCAGGGTGGCCGTCTCAGCAACGGCGGTTTCCCTTGATTTGATCGCGTCGACAAGGTTGCGCTCGAGGGTAATACCGCGGCGCGCCGTCTTGTGCGCGAGCACAAACGCGTGCATCTGGGCTCTGGCGGTGTCGTAGGCGAGAGACCGGGTAAGCTTCTGGTTGAACGCGTGGGCATCTTTCCGGTTGTAAAGCCCAAAGCCTAGCATGAAGGCCTCGCCGGTAACCGTGTCTCGCTCCGCCCAGGTGGGGAGAAGTTACAAGACTGAAACCCGGTTGGCTTTGGGGTCCCACCAGAGCAGGGGCTGACCCTCTTCATCAACGAACTTCCCGCCGATGTCGAAGTTTCGATGCCCTTTCGGCACCGGCTTGGTGAGGGCCTCGGCGGGGGTCTCAGCAGCTTGCCCTGCGATAGTCACTTCGCCAGCGGCAGGTTGGGTCTCGGCCGGGGTCTCTGCGTGGGACTTGCCCTTGTCCGCCACGCTTATTTTCTTCTTGGAAGGAGCCGGAGGAGGGGAGTTGGGCTTCCGCTTTCGGGCACTTGGTGCGGATGAGGAGCCGGGCTCCTTTCGGCAGGTCTGGCCGGCGGATTTGGCGAGAGCCAGGGTGCTGGCGAAATCCCTAGCCTCGTCGATGGGCTGGAGGATGGGAATTTTCCGTTCACTTGCGAAGGCTTTAACGATTAAAACTCATAACCTATGACGAAGGATTGCGAAAACGGGCCGAAAAAGTACCTTCTACGGGAGGCACTGACAGAAGAGAGTCTCGGTCATGCCGAAGGAACTGGACGTCGAAAGCTTTCGACCCGAATAACTCGATAAGGGTACCCCCTCGCCCCCAAGGGCGGGAGGCTTGTAGGTCGCCTCGTCATACTGAACGGGCGCGGGGGGGATTTTTCCGAAAGGCCCAGAAACGAAGATGAATTTTTGGGCCCAATGGTGGTTTTTGTTGGCGAGACCGCCAGTTTTCACTGATTGCACAAAAAAGAAATCCGCCCCCCCTTTAGACCGAAAGTTGAACAGCTTCCGGAAGACGGACATGCTGAACTCGATCCTTTCCGCCCGCATATAGCAGACGAAAGCTATCAGGATGACGACGGAGTTGGGGTTGAGCTGAGTTGACACTATCCCGTAGTAGCGAAGGGCCTGACGCACCTCTGGCCAGAGGGGTTGGCGGAACCCTACCTCGAAGTGTTCTAAAGGGATGGCGAGCTCCCCTTCCGGCGTAAGGTTGACCCTGTCATCGTTCCCAGGATTTCGTGCAACGAACTCCGACGGGATGAAGTTCTCTGCTATCAAGAGGTATTCTGCCTGTGTCAGCCGGTAGGGCGGGAAGTTGTGGTTCAGGAAGGTTGGCGCGCACTTAGAGCGGCCCTCGGTCTCGCCAGGCATCTTGATGAAGGGTGGAAGGGAAGAGGAAAGACTAGTAGGCGAGAGGCTCTGAGTTGCAGAGGGCATCACGAGCAAAGTAAAGAGAAAAACGAAGGCACAGAATCAGGAAGAAATAAATGAGGTTGGTGGACTTGCTTATTTATAGAAAGAGAAGTAATCATTAGGGATCTTCTGGGCGGCGGAAGTGCGGCTAGCGAATTTAGATAGTTGACTCTTCGTATTCCACCCCGCCTCGCCGACGTCTCTCTCACCTGCAAATGACTAAAAGCTTCTGGGAGCGGTCCCGGGTAAGAGCAAGGCAACATACATGTACGAAACACAGAAAAGGTGCGAAAACCAAGCACTTGACAGAATAGATAAAATAGTAAAGAACATATAAATAAGTGTCAAGGGCGTCTCGCCGGGTGAGAGTCTTAAAACAATAATAATTAATAGCGAATGTTTTGAGGGTACAATGAGGGAAGGGTAGGCTGAGAGGTTGGGGTAGGAAATACGAGACCCTACGAGGTTCAATACTGCTCCCAACGCCATCGTCCCCGACCTCGCCTTCCTGATCTCGGCGGCACCCGCAGGTTGTGGTAGGCGGTTAAGGCGGGGAGCCCCTAGTTGGCCAAGCGCAGCTGAACCCACACTCGCGCGATATGCCTTCCCGGGGATGTCTCCTCGCATTCAACCTGGAGCTCCTGCTCGTCGAGAAGGTGAGTGTAGTCCCTCTCGATCACAACGATCCGTCGCTCGACCGACTTCTCGAGTCTCGTCAGCGCCAGCGAATCGGCTCGGCGCATCCCCACGAGCTGTGTCAGGAAAAATCTAGTCAAATCAAGCAAGGGCGAGAAGACTGGACAAGGACCGCTTACCTATGCCTGGGGGCGGGCTCTCGGCCGCAGATCGGCGAGAGGGGCCGGGCTGCCCTTCCGTGCTTTTCCAAAAAGGAGGTGGAGCGGTTTGCCTTGTCCCGGGAGGTACGCCGTGCGCTCCAGAGCGATGGTTTCAGCCAGTTGGGGAGCGGCGGTACCTTCTTCCACCGGTGGCCGAGACCCCGACGTGGGAGCGGTTGATACAGTAACGACCCTCTCGGGCGAGAGGGGAAGACCGGTTACTGCGTTCTCGGGATCGTTGGGCGCGGGAGTTTGGGGGGCCCGGTAGGTGAGCCTTGGGCTGTCGATGGAGGGAGCTGCAAGAAAACGAATCAGCCAAAAGAAGGCAAGCCATGCAAGATTAACGGGCAAAGTTACCGGGGTGGATCGCGGGCTGGACTTGGGTAGTCGGGGGAACGACCTCCGAGATCAGCGATAGGTTATCGCCGAGGGGATGAACTGACTCGGTATTCGCCGGAGGGTTCTCAGCGGCAGTTTCCGGGGCCTATCGGCGAGAAGGGAAACATGTCAGACGCAGCAAAGCGGGGTTACGCCAAAGAGTGAAGCGAGAGGATTACCTTCGGCGGGGAAGAAGGGTTCTCGGCGCGATCGGGAGTCGGGGAGGGCGAGGCAAGATCCTTTTTCGAGTGGTCTCGCCTAACCGACTTAGCCTTCCTCTTCTTCGGCCGGGAAGGCGAGCTGACCGACCTCTCGTGCATGAGCCAGGGGGCAACCCCGGCGCAGTTGGCACGGGCTCTCGCCTGAGCCGCGGTGAGACGGTCTTGGAATTCTTTCGAGAGTGGCTTCTCGCTACGCTCGTGACAACCTCGCGGGAGCTAAAATGGAAGGAGACGGCAACAACGGTGGTCTGAGAACTAGCCTGACGACACACATATATATATATATACAAGACCAAGGTAGGCCCCACCCAAGATTCCCTTGCAGGTCACCAAGTGCCCAACGAATATCTGGGGTTGGACGTGTCTTTCCGAGCGCAAGGCTAGCTCACAAAGAGCGAGGATTGTGTACAATCTCTTATTCGCTGGGTGGAACCTAGATTCCCAAAGGACCAGGGTTGGGTCAGCCTTAGGCTAACTTTAGCCTAGAGGCCGAGTCAGCTAGCAGATGGGCGAGAAGGTTCCCGTCCATGAGAGGCGAGAGGGTTCCCGCCTAGGGTGTGCGAGAGGGCTTGCGCTCGGGTAGGCGGGATCCCCCCATGGTTGGTATGGGGTAGGCGAAAAACTTACAGAGTGGCGGAAGGGCTTCCGCCCAGTACGGGCCGGGGGTAAATTTACGAGATTGCCCTTGGGTAAAATTAGCAGATTGCCCTCGGGTAAAATTACGAGAATACCCTCGGGTCTGCAATTAGCCTTTTTGCACAGCGGAATTACGCTATTGGCAGATCAGAAATTGAAAATATATAAATATGACCCACATGGTACCTCAGAAGGCAAGTTTTGATATTTTTACTAAGTCCTAGTGCTCCCTGAGGTACTCCTAGCCCAACAATTTGCTTTGGAGGGGAAGCGCTCAAAGATCTTCCTGGTTAGTGGAGGGACCACCCAGCTGAGGCTTTGGGTCAGTTCCAGGTTCTTAGTCGCTAGTCAGGGGTCAGGGTTTGGGAGAAGTAGGTGTTAGCTACACCCCAAGGTCCGAACTCTCGTTGAGGCCATTTTTTGGCTACAACACCAGCCCTTCCCTAGCCTTGCAAGTGCCTCTCTGCCTTAGTGCAGCAGTCCCCTGATTCTCCACCTATTGTCGAGCCCCAAACCCCTTCCCCCATTCTAATCTGTCCACACCAGCCCGCTTTCATCCCGGACAACCACCTTACAATACCCCGCCATTGTTGGATTACTTCCGCCGCTTCCCCAATTAACGGATCTCCTTCCCTATGCTTCTGGCCCCTCACTCACAAAGTAGTTGTATTTGTGTTATTTATTTCAGCATTGTTGTATGAATTTTGACTCTTATATCATTATGGATGTCTGATGTTGCCAGTATTTTCGTTTGTGAGTAATATTGGCTTGCAGAACTTTTATTGCTTGCACATATTAGGTTTTGGCACTCCACAAAGAGAAAATCCTAAATTTGCTTGTCTTTAAAATTATTTGCAATTGCTCATGCTAACTACCAGAGTTTTATGCTTTAATTTTTATTTGATTTACAGTCTCTCATTGCATGCACATGTTAGTACATTTTCCTAGAGTTAGATAAGATTCAATTTCCCCGTCACTACATCTAGGGTTGCATTTGCTTAGAGAGCCACTTACTTAGCCTACTCTATATCATGTAAATAATGAGTTCCTTTTTCTATGCCTGCCATTTTGTAATCTAATACAAGATAAAACACAAGAAATAATAAATTACAAAAAAAAAAGATTCTCGGAGGAACCATACATAGTGAGTAGTCAATAGTTGATGGGCTACTCAGACAATACTCCTTGTCAAGTGAATTGGTAGTTAACAAGAACTATACATAGTGAGTAGTCAGCAAGTGGGTAGTGGATGGAAAGAGTAATCACACAGTATGAAAGAAGGCGTCTTTCACTTATAGGCAATGAATGCACAGATAGTGCCTCTATTTTTTTGTTGGTGGCTGAGGTTAGAGATCCCTTCCTTCATTGGACGCAATCTTGTCATTATGCAGTCATCAATGTTGTGTCATTGTGATTGAGCTTGCTCGATGCATAGTATGCATAGTAGCCAGAGAGAAATTTAAGACTGACAAGAAATAGAGCCACAATATAGTTTGGGCCTGGAGACTTAAGTTGTAGTTTCGGATAAGTGTCAGTAGTCTTTTGGTGGTGGTTGAGAATGCACAATGCCTTCCTTCATTGGACATAACCTCATTCTTAAGGATGGAGTCATCGACCGTATGAGTCATTGTGCCATTGCAGTTGAGCTCTTTTAGTGCTTAGTTGCTAAGGATATTCTACGGATGACAAGGAATAGAGCTACAATATATTTTGAGCAAGGAGACATGGACATTGAATTAATATAAGTCATTGGGAAGAAGCAACTTGAAAGAAACCAAGCCACTACACAAAACAACTAAAAGGGGCCAAAAAGTACAATCCAATAATGCCGAGGAACGATGAGAATTGCTTTCTTGCGGTATTCTTGTAGGCATATGAAAACCCAAGCAGTTACCGTGGACAAGACATGAATATGTCAGTCCGCCTAGTTTCATGTGTCGCAAGTCGTGTCAAAGGTTCTCTTTAAGGCGTGTTAGGATCTGATCGCAGTTGCCATGATTTTGGTTGACATGAATATTTCAGTAAACTACAGAAATAACCTGATATAGTTGTTTAGAATTGAGTTTATAAATGATGTTGTGACGGAAGGTCGACTTTGTTGGTAGAAGAAATGTTATCTATTATCTATATAATGGACCCCCCCCCCCCCCCCCCCCCCCCCCACCCCTCTTTGGTGTAACAATGAGGCCTCCCTTTTTACCCTTGAATATTTATTATTTTTATGTCTATAGAGAAAGAGGAAGAAAAAAATGTGGGGACCATGTGTATATGCTATAATTTTTAACAAATCAGGCCATTCGTGACTCCATATATGTCAAAATCATTCGGGCGGGCTTTGATGTTGGCGATAAGGTGTTTGTAGTTTGGATTCAGGCGACTGACATTTGAAGATGATTATATATTTTGAAGTGAGGGGAGTGTTGAATAAAATATGTACAGAGCCCCATAACAAGGCCTAGCTAGTGCTCACTACCTCTTTAGGATTTAGTCCCACATTTTAGAATGAGATTGTAGCTCCTTCATTTCTTCCTATATAAGTGTACAAATATTTGCATGTATAAGTATGTGAAAAATTAATAAAATATTTCCTTATATTTCTCTCATTTTCGTGTTTCTCTACATGGTATCAGAGATAAACCGATCCTGATATTTTTTGGGGTTTACGCTCTTGCTCCTGCTTGTCCACTCCTCTCTCTCCTTGCTTGCTTAGGTGGACTGACTGTCTCCTGGCTTGAGACCTCACCTTTGCGTCTCAACCCCCTGCATTCGCTTCTCCTTCCCTCACTGCCTAACCGGGACCCTCCTGATTAACGTCTCCCGCGACCTCTCGTGTTCTGTTTGCTCTGGTCGGCATCGCTTCTTCAGCTCCTTCTGTCCGCAACTCCTGATCCCAGTTCATCGCCTCTGTTCGCCGGGTTCCTGACCTCGAAAACTCAATCCAACCTATGTCGAGCTTCAAAATAATCCCGAGGTCGACTAGTTCTTAGGTGTTAGTATCATGCAGACAGTTTTTTTCCCTTCAGCAGACATCTTAAGACATACATATGTACTTAATGACTTATGCCCAACTTGCTTTCTTTTTAGTGTTGGAAGTTTTCATTTATGCTTTATGATTATTGAAGTATTAACGTTTTATTAATTTCAGCAACTTATCTCTATATTTGCTAACGTTTCCAGCTGATATGCTTATCTGATTTGGAATCAGACTACATCAACCCATATGACTTCTCATCCCGCATCAATGCTGTTATTGTTCCGGAATTTATAGCACAAGGAATTCTAAGTGGGCTTTTCCTCCTGACGTGGCAACTGATACCATTTATCATAATGGCACCCATCAGCTACTATCACTTGCAAATGTATAATTCTTATCTGAGACATGCCCTTTATTATTTCTTTCAATGCTTAACTTTTATTTGTTTATTTCAAAGAAAATATATGCTCAAATCCTTTCATTATCTACATATGCATATATTCTATATCTACACTATCATATAAGTAAATTTCCTTATGGTGTAACCGGGTCGACGAATAAATCCTAGCAGTCCGATCTGTTCGTCCGTTTAAATTTTCCCAGGGCTCCTAAATCTAGCATAGTAGGGTGTCCTAAACTTAGGAATCTAATATGACTCCTACCCTACAATGTGAAATTATAATTTTACCCTCCTAACTCTGAAAAAAAATCTCATATAGGCAACAGGCCAGCACTGATACTACACGTGATATTAAAGGTCAGCCCGCCCGCACTGGTTAACTAGCCTGCTGTGAATAGCCCGCCCATGTTTGAAACTTCAAAATAACCAGCAGTCTCCTATTATTTAAACAAGAAAAGACAAGCTAAACTCACAATGTGGGACTAAACAAACAAAATAAAAAATTGCCCGCGTCTCCGCCTAACCTATCACGGACGAACATAACACTTCGTTTTTGGAATTTTTGCTGGTGCTCGGCTGACTTGGTTGATATTCAATTCCACGGTCAACTATTTTCATATTATTTATTTTGTTTTAGTGTTAAATTAGGGTAACTATATGCTATTTTATTATTTTTTGATCAAATTTGATTACCATAAAATACTGGTGATTTAAAATCTTCGCATAACAAAATTTTGTTATTTTGCACAAACGCAAACATGATTTCAATATTGATAGGGTTATCCCTAAAGATTTCTGAGTCAAATCGGTAGGGCCTCGACCGGAACGCTCACACAGGCCAACCCTATCGAACGAGCCGCATGCACGGACCGCGTTCGCTCGAAGGGACCCAAAATCATCCCGAAGGTGCAAGCATGCACGACACGCACAACACAAAGGTACCCCATGTTTGTCACTCGCCGCCCTCGCAAGCACGCGCTCCACGTGTACCCCTCGTGCATGCGCACAACATGGGGAAGCCCGCCGGGGGCGGGGGAAGCCCGCCGGGGGAGGGGGAAGCCCGTCGGGGGCGGGCGAAGCTCGCCGCCGCATCCCGGGTACTGTCGCGCGGGGCATGGGGGCCTCCGTGCACTCTCACTCATACATATATATATGTATGATATTAATATTTATATCTATTTGTGTCTGTATGTATAATTAAATATATTTATGTGTGTATGCATAATTAAATATATTTATGTGTGTGTGTCTATGTGTGTATATATATAACTAAATGTTTTTATTCACACACACCCACCCAAATATATATATGTGTACACACACACACACACACACACAGATATATATATATATATATATATATATATATATATATATATATATATATATATATATATATATATATATATATATATATATATATATATATATATATATATATATGCGCACGCGCACACACGCATATATTTATTCACATACACACACTGTTACGGTTGCGCATGCCGACAAGATGCTGTGGCGAGTTCACACGCGGAGGAAGAATATGACGGGTCCATCTGGAGGAGGGGAGACCGAAGACGCGCCGTCGACATGATTATCTTATTTGCATTATGTTATGTTATATTATGTTATGTGTACGCTTTACTATTCACACTGTCGTTTTGTTTTCCATACCCCACACATATAAGAGATTGTGTTGTACTCTTTTTCATTATGCTTGGATGTATGAGAATTACGGTTGCTCCCTAGTTTTTCTTCTCGTTCCCTCCTCCCTCACCACCGCCGACCCTCCTTGCCGGATTCGTCTGCGGGATCGTATCAATTTGACCGACCTGCCTCACCACCCGCACATTGCTGCTGGTAGCTGTCCTGATCCTCGACTGCGTTGTCCCGCTTGTGCTGATCCGCTTTCACCCAATTATGCCGTTCCGACTTCACCTCGATCGGCTGATCGATCCCGCTCCTGCACCATCTGTGCCTAGAGCTGTCACTTAAAACCAAAAACCGAAAGCCGAACCAGAATCAAACCATAATCGCAAAGAACCAGACCGAACTGTTCGTGAATTATTCGGGTTCCGATTTGAATTTTGGAACCGTGAACAACATTAATCCGGGTGTGGTTCTTTCATTTTATTATCTGGACCGGAACTGGAACCGCAACATACAAGTCTTAAGCGATTTCCATATATTTAGACCCGATCCGAACCAGACCGAAGCAAAAACGAACCGCATCACGTTTATTATTATTATTATAATATTGTTATTATTTTATAATCTTTGTATAATATCTATACTTACTATTATGAGTGAAACTGGTGCAGTTTGAACCCAAACTGCAATCGCGCAGAAGGAGGTCGGTTTTGTACTAAACAAAACCGCATCGCACTAAAACCGTGCGGTGTGGTTTGACATTGGTGCGGTTTAGAGTCGGTTTTTGCGTGACAGTTTTGGTTTTTATTTAGTTATATAATGTATTTTCAATTTTATTCGCATTTTTCTGAAATATTTGTTTTTTAAATAGATAGGGTATACTACTTTTTAATAGTAATCATGAAAGGCAAAGCTAATTGTTGCCGATTATTACGGTTGCGCATGACAACGAGATGCGCGCACGCCGGCTAGGCGTCGTAGCGAGTCTACACGCGTAGGAAGGCGACAGATACTAGCTCACCGATCATGGAAGAGACCGCCGATGAGCGCTACTTAAATATTTCTATTTCGACGTTATTTTGAGTTTTACTATTTGCCTACCGCTTTTATTTTATTTCTCCAAGTTTGATTTTGGTTTTAGTTGAAACCGATTCGTATCAGACCAAACCGTATACAACCGGACCGAACCGTATAAAATCAGACCGAACTGTTAGTGACCGATTTGGTTTTGGTTCTTGTTGAACCGTAACCAGAACCGTTGACGCGACAGTTCTAAAAATTATGCTGGGACAGGAACCAGAACAGGTCAACCCAAATAAGATTTTGGTTCTAATTTGAAGAACCGCTACCTTAGAGGTTCTGTTCACGGTTTAAGTAGAACTGGAATCGAACCAGATTCGTGACAGCTCTATCTATGTCGCTTCCGCTTGCGCCGATCGACTGCGTCTGCTCCAATACGCCATCGCTCGGCGTCCTTCTCCAGCACCAGATTCCATTTACGCCACATGTTTCTGCGCGACTTTCTGGGCGACTTTCCGCCACGACTTTCCGTTGCAACTTCACGGTCGACATCCTGATTCCGCCGCAACACCTATGCTTTCCCTCCGCCGCTGTCCCAGCCTTCCGTCCGGCACCGCCCTGCTGCCGTGCCCTAAGCAGCCGCTGGAATGTCCCCAAACACTCGCTCTGCCGGTGATTTCTCTCTGGATGCTGCCACAGACGCGCCCTTAGACGTCGCATGGAGGCTCAAGAGTAACTTGTCTCCTCTATGCATGCCTCCCTCCTCACCCTCCACTCCAAAATTGACTCTCTTCAGGCGCTCGCCACCGCCGTTTCCGCCACATCTGGCTCCGGCTCTCCCGCGGACGAAGACTCTCTCCTCGACTCCGGGCCACCTCCCATTCCCTTCGGGACCACTCCTCCGCCCATTCCGGGCCGGTCCGACCTCTCCTTCGACATTCTCTCTTTTGCCGGCGTTGACCCGATGGGTTGGATCGCCCAAGCGGAGCAATATTTTGACCTCAGCTACACACCGGAACACGACAAGGTGTCAACTGCTGTGGTTCGCTTGGACGGCTCGTCCCTCCACTGGGCTCGGTGGCTCCGCCAATCCAACCCGCGTGAGCTCAAGCAGGAGATGATCCAGCGGTATGACACCCGGTACTCCGACTTCTCCGCTATCGAGCATCTTTGTTGTGTCTGTCAGACAACTGGCCTGGACGATTATATTGATGAGTTTGTCACCTTGGTTTCCAACGTCCCCTGGCTACCACCCGATCATTACCTGAGCTTCTTCATGCAGGGTCTACTGCAAGTCTGCAACATATCCGCTTTCGTCTCTGCACGCACCACCCACACATAGCCTCTGATGCCCAGACTTGGCGCATCTGGTGGAAGCTCATCTCTCCCCCAGCCACCCACTCCTATGGCCGACCACCATCAGCCTCAGCCGCCTTGGCGACCACCAGCCACGACTCCTCCATCGCGGTCGCCGCCTTGGGGAAACCGGCCGGGCCGCCCACCGACCTCTCAACGCCTCTCGAACAATGATTACAATGAGCTTCACAACAAGGGTTTATGTTTTTCGGTGCCGCCAACTCCGCTCCCCTAACCATGAGTGCTCCGTGATGGAGTTCCACACCATCATCGGCGACGTCGACCCTGAGGTTACCCTGGCTGACTTTGAGGCTTTGGAGCTCACAACGGAGGATACCCCTCTCGACCCCGCCTCGGCTACGTTCCTCCGCTTGGAGTTATCCCATGCCTCGGCGTGCGGGATCTCCGACCAGCAGACCATGCAGCTCTCAGGCATGCTGCGGGATCGCCCGATCATCATCATGGTGGACAGCGGCGCAAGCCGCAACCTCATCTCTGAGTGTCTGGTGCAGCAACTCCGTCATCCCTTGGTTCCCTCTCCAGATTTTGCGGTCCTCCTGGGCGAGTGGTGATGCCGACCGACTCAGGGTCGTTGCACTGTTGTGTCTCTCTCCGTGGGGTCCTGTTCCGTGACCGCAGACTTCTACGTATTCGGCCTAGGCCGTATCAACGCCATTTTGGGGGTGGCTTGGCTCCGCACGCTCGATGATGTACGTGTCAATTGGGTGACTATGACCATACAGTTCCTCCACGGAGGCCAACCATATCGCCTCGACGGTGACTCCGCTCTCTGGTCTCCCTTTGTGCTATCCAACATACCATGGATGTCAGCCTCTTCGCAGGGCTGGGCCCCTCTCGTGCCCATCCGATGTGCCTTTCCCTTTCCCTACGGACCACCCAAGATTGTCACCAGCCTGGCTGACCGACTGCGCCCATTCCCTCCAGCTTAGGACCACAACAATCTCGACGCAACCATTTTGTTCTGACCATGGGCGGAAGGATGAGCTCGAGCCTCTAGTGCATTGGATGCTGATGGGGGGCCTTACCCGTTCTGGTGCAAGACCATTTTCTTGCCGGTTCTTCTGCTCTGGAAGAAAGACGACAGTTGACGCCTTACTACCCAGCCAGGATACTTGATCGCTGCTACCACCATCAGGGGGACTCTGGCTCGTAGAGGTCCTTGCTGTTGGGTCTTCCCGTCTGGAGTCCAAAGCTATGTGGCTGCCACAGAATCACTTCTGCTGCCAGAAGCCATTCCTCCAACTACTTCCTTGAGGACAAGACATATTTTCCAGATGACGACATTGTTACGGTTGTGCATGCTGACGAGACACGCACATGTCGATGAGGCGCCATGGCGAGTCCACACGTGGAGGAAAACGATGATGGGTCCGTTTGGAGGAGAGACCGAAGACGCGCCGCCGACATGATTATCTTATTTGCATTCTGTTATGTGTATGTTTTACAATTCACACTATCGTTTTGTTATCCACACCCCACACATATAGTGTTGTGTTGTATTCTTTTTTATTATGCTTGGATGTATGAGATTTAGGGTTGCTCACTAACTTTTTTTTTCTCTCGTTCCCTCCTTCCTCTCCCTCACCACCGCCGGACCTCCCCCTTGCCAGATTCCTCTCCGGGATCGTATCACACATACACATATATGTGCGCGTGCGCGCGTGCACATATGTATAGAATCTGAAATTATGTGCTTGTTATTGTCATTCTCATGATGCTTAACTTTTTTGGGTACATGTAAATTGCAAAAATGAAGATTTTATAGAGTTGACTTGGCATTACTAATGACAAAGCAAAATATACTAATGTCCAATTAAACTGAAAATGTCTTTTACATACTTCCATAACTCAATGAACAGAGAATAACTAAAGTAAGAATACTTCAAAGAAAACTAATTTTCTTCTAATCTAAAGCTCATGCTCATGCTTGATTTCCTGTAACAATAGTAATTCAAAATAAAATGCACCAATTAGCTTACAGACATGTCCCTCCCCTTGAGTACTGTATATGCTCTGAAATAAGATTAATTTCAATTAATTCATAATTCGCATGTATAGAAGAAATGAGTAAATGCCCAATATAAAGGCCCATCTTTATGATCCATTAGGAGATATATCTCTTGTATAAATTAGTCCCACATTGTGATTTGGAGTTGAGGTGTCATTCCTTCCACCTATATATATGTACGTACATGTACTTGTATGTTTTCTATAATGTGAAGTAATACAATATTTGTTGCATTACGTTTTTTGCTATTCCACATGGTATCAGATCCTAAGGATTCCTGACGTAAAATCCCGACCAATTTGATCTCTCAGCTTGAGCTTGCTCTGGTCGCTGAGCCCGCTGCTTGAGCTAAATTCTTGTCTGCTCGCTTGATTCTGAGTTTGCTTGATCTTGAGTTTGCTCGATCTCGCAACCGGCTCGCTTGATCTTGAGCTCGCTCGATTTGCAATCTGCTCGCCTCACACGTTGAGCTCCCTTGTCAGCTCATTGAGTCAATCATCCTTTTGGGCTATGCGTGCCTTTTACCTTCCGTATTTATAGGCACTGCTGCACTGTTAGATCTCAAAGGCGGCCCCTCTCCGTCTCCGGAGCTCGCCAAAATTGCCTGCTTGCGACCCATGTTCTTTGCTAACCGATTTGATCTCGCTTCTAGTATGCTCCGCGCCTCCTCAGCTCGTCATCATCCCTGCTCACTGATTCCAAGTCCCTGGCTCCAGCTCGCTCACTCTAGCTCGTCGATTAGAGCTCTCTCAACCTGCCAAGTTCGCCTGCTTACCGGCTTGAGCTCGCCCCTGGTTGATTTCATCTTGAGCTCCCTTATGGTTCACCTCCGCCTGAACTGAGTTCACCATCCCCTTTTCTCACTAAACTTGTGGCTTGAGCTCGTGTCTGTTCGCTAACACTGACAATTGAATCCCAACTTGATCTCGCCCTTGTTGCTAAAGCTCGCTACTTGACCGGTTCATACGTATATTTATAACATGGTTACAAATGCGGCATCCGCCTCGTCAACCATTCCTACCACACTCGCTCCTACTCCCTTCTATGATATGTGACAAATTGAAAATCACCACTATTTCTCTCATTGGGAAGAAGAACTCTATTAAATGGTCCTCTCGGTGCGTCGAGTACTTAAGACTATGTGTTTTCTTCATCATTTGACTCAAAAATCGGAACCCACCGTTTTAGCCCACCGAGCAGTGGCTTACTAGCTTTGGGTTGATGGCGGAGTTCAGTCCTAAATTTTAAATTCTATGGACAGTGAGCCATATCACATGGTTATGCACCACGAGACCGCAACAATTATATTACTAAGATCAAAATTTATTCATAATCGAGTGTGAAATTATTATCCAGCGCGTAATGTGCAACTTCTAAATCTCACGCAACCATCGCCATGCTCTTAGTGTAATGCAAAATTATTTGAAAATGAAACTCAGACTTTGTATTGCATTGGCGGAAAAGTATACGTTTCTTACATACCTGTTCTAACATTGTTGTTTAACCTAATCATAGTGCAATCATCAAAAGGTCGCAGTTTCAGAGAAAACATGCACTCTTGCAATCATGTTTTCTCCTTCACCTTTATTGGTGTTATACTCGATCAAAATATTTCTGCAATCAATTAATGATTTACATATTTAGAGCGGATGGGACTATATTCCATCGAATTGAATCTCTCCTCTTCTCCAAGGACTAGACCAAAGTTCATGCAAATATTTATTTACAACAGAAAGTAACAGTTAGAAAATAGAATGCATGAGAGCATCAGTCTTGATTGTCAAATAGTCAAGGATATCAAAAAAAATTAAACTCATACAACCCATTAGTTCCAACCCTCCTTCAACTAGCGCAATGATCAGATATTCTCTATTGCAATTTGATTATCATGGAGACTCGTGAGATTAATCAATATACACTTCATTATTATTCAGCCGGAAGGTAGTCTTCTAAATATGAAAGAATATTCCAGATATTATGACCAACTTCAATATCCCTTGCTATTTCCATACGAAACTTGTGGTTGGTGTGGCGTACCTCAAGGTCATAGACAATGTATTAGTTGTTGTGAGTACCATTCATTTGTAAGAGAAACATGCTATGATAACTATAACTATTTTATATTTAAGAAACGCATGTAAGAGTTTTTACATCGCCTTTATTTTATGATCTTTGATCTCAGAATCACACGTAGATCAATATTATTTGACATTTCACCAATTTCGTGTTTAGCAATCATACACAATCACACCCCATAATCAGTACTGCACGGGTGAAACTCGTGCAACATCACTTTGGGAGAAAGTAGATCATATCCTGGACAAGCGTCGAGTGTAGACATGGAGAGGTGGAGGAGGAGGGAGAGGTGGTGAAGTTGGTACTGGAGGAGCGGAAGATGTGGGAGGCAGAGATGTAACGGGAACAACCAGACGAGGAATAGTGGACTGAGGTGGTAGAGTGGAGGTGTGAGAGAAGAAACTTTCATCTTCAGCAAAGGTAACATCCGCAGAGACGAGCATCTTGTTGAATGTGGGAGAGTAGCAAACATACCCCTTTTGGGTACGAGAGTAGACAACAAATATACATTTGGTGGCGCGGGCGACAAGTTTGTCACTTGGTGGTCCGAGAGAGTGAACATAACAGGCACATCCAAAGGTTCGAGACGTGAGAGAAAATGAGGACTTGGAAGGAAATAGGAGACTGAATGGAGAAGGAAAGTTAAGCGCAGAGGAGGGCATACGATTAATGAGATAACAAGCATTAGAGACAACAAAGTTTCAATATTCAGCGAGGACCTTCATTTGAAGCATGATTGACCGAGTGACATCAAGGAGATGACGATTTTTTCGCTCGACCACACCGTTTTGTTGGAGTGTGTACGCACACAAAGTTTGATGAATTATCCCAAAGTCGGTGCATAAATTGGAGAAGCTGCGACTAGTGTATTCACGAGCGTTGTCAGTGCGAAGCGTTTGTACGATAGTAGAAAATTGCGTACGTTTTTCAACAATAAATGCACGGAAAACAAAAGTTAGCTCAGTACGATCATGAAGTAGATAAAGCCATGTGAGGCGTGAATAACCATCAATAAAGGTTACAAAATACCAATAACCAAAAAGACTGAGAAGTTTATAAGGACCCCAGATATCAGAATGAACTAAAAAAACGGAGTACTACTCCGGTTACATGCAGGAGGGAAAGAAATACGATGCTGCTTGCAAAAGATACATGACTAACACAAAATTTCCTGTAAAGAGATATCAGGAAGGGCCTTCTTGAGAATCTGAAGAGCAGTATGACCAAGACGACGATGACAGAGGGAACAACAAATAGTGATGTAGGAAGAATGTCCAGGAGATAAAGCCCGTTTGACAGCCGTTTTCTACCAATGATAGTTTGTGTTCGACGATCCTGCATGACAAAAGAAGAAGGAGAAAAGATTAGACAACAATCAAGATCTTGAGCAAGCCTACTAACAGACAGTAGGTTGAAGGGAGATCCCGGAACATGAAGGACCGAGGTTAAGGAGAGAGTAGGAGTAAGTTGCAGATCAGCAGCTCCAGACACAGGAGTAGTATCACCATTTGCCACAGTGATAAACTTGGGATACTCAGTGTGCATGTACTGAGTAGGTTTCTGAGAAGTAATGTGATGGGTGGCTGCAGAGTCCAGGATCCATTAAGAGCTGTAGGAGAGACAGGAGATACCTTCAGTAGAGAAGGAAGCAACCGAGCCAGAGGAACGGTTGACCATGCCTTGAAGTTGCAGTATCTATAGGCGGAGGTCATTAATATCCTTCTGAGCAGTCGATGAGGGGTCGGTGGGAGAGGGGCCTGCAAGAGCAGGAGCAACAACAACTGTAGGAGCAGTAAGATGAGGAAGCAAACCATGTTTGCGATAGCAGGTAGCTTCAAGGTGGTCATCACGTCCGCAGTAAGTACACTTGAGAGTAGAGCGCCCAGCACGTCCCCGACCACGATACGTGAAGCGGCCTCCCCGAGTAGAAGAACCTCGGCCAAAGGGAGCAGGAGTAGGGAGTAGGGGCTGCTGGAGCAAAGCCGGAGAAAAGGTGGCTGGAGCCTCGGGAGGTGGTGTAACCTTGAGCACCATTGAGCAAACATCAGACAGAGAGGGTGTAGTAGAAGAAAAGAGAATCTGAGCCCGGATGTTGTGAAGATGACTAGGAACACGAGCCATAATCATAGCGATCCCAACAGCCTCCTTCTGTGCCCGTTGAGTATCAAGGTCTGCAGAGGGAGGTTGGTGTTGTATCCGGCCTCTACCAGGGTTCTGGTCTTGGCCAGGGTCCAGTGATTGAAGAACAGAGATAATGTCGAAAAGGTGTTGTAAGCTATCCTGACCAGAGTAGAGAGAGTGCAGCTCATCCCACATTTCCTTAGCCGTTTCGTAATACATGGCCATTCGGTAAGACTTTGTGTCCATAGAGTCAAGCAACCAAGATTGGACTCGGCTGTCATCGCGAAGCCAGTCATCAGAGGGATCAGCATGTTTGACCCGAGTAAGGTGAGGGAGTAGACCCTTAGTTTGCAGAACACGACGAACGGAGTGAGCCCATTCGACATAGTTGGTCTTTCCTCTGAGAGAGATAGTGGTAATGCTAAGTTCATCACGAACCTCGGGAGGCAGGGCAGCAGCCCGGGCGGGAGAGAGAAGGTAGCCGAGGTTGAGTCACTAGATGCCATGACAGATAGAAGAAACAGGCCGGTCGGCTAGCAGCAGAGGACATCAGACTGAAGCAGGAGCTCGCAAGGGAGAGAAAGGGCGAGCAAGGAATTTGGAGGAGCAGGTCGCGGTGACTAGAAAAGGGCCGCGACGAGAGAAGAAGAGGGGCGAGGCGAGAGGGGCCAAAAAGGGGAGACAGACCGCGGCGACATGAAACAAAGATCGCGGTGAATAATAGCGGGTCGCGGTGAGGAACAGGGCGCGACGACAAGGAGAAGGTCGCGACGAGAGGCGGCAAGACGCAAATTGAGGCAGACAACGGCGACTTGAGACAGGACGCGGCGACAAGGAGAAGGTCGCGGCGAGAGGCGGCAAGGCGCAAAGTGAGGCAGACCCCAGCGACTTGAGACAGGTCGCGGCGACAAGGAGAAGGTCGCGGCGACAAGGAGAAATTCGCGGCAAGGCGCGAATTGAGGCAGCTCGCGGCGGCTTGAGACAGGTCGCAACGACGAGGAAAAGAATTCGTGGACCCCACGAGGCAGAGAGAGGAAGCTATAAGAAGCCCGAGGAGGAGGGAGTGTGGAACCACGAAGAGAAGAGGAAGCGGGTTCAGAAGAGGCAATCCGCAGGAGCCAAGCGGCTAGATAGACTAGCGGATAGAGTTACGCAGGCCGCAAGAGGGAATCAGGTCGCTGGCGAGTGGAGGGAAGCGGATGGAACTTGGAGACCGCAGGAGGGGATGGTTGGCTTTGATACCATGTAGAAAGAGAGAAATCGGAGAGAGAAAATCACCCTTAATTGTATTATGTCTCAAAGAATAGGAATACATACACTTATATAGAGGTAGATAGAGGGAGAGATATCTACTTTTACAATGTGGGACTAAAGGAGCTATACATGGGCCAATACACATGGGCCTCCCAAATGGGCTAATTCTATTTTGTCTTTAACATGCACAACCTAGAGCATTTGAGCATAAGACTTCTTTATATATAGACACACAATTTTATGCTAGCTTTATGTATTAAAAAAATTGTGTTATGTAATAAGAAAAATTGAAATAGATGACTCAATTAATTGGTCATATCTTAGGACCATAGCCAACCCAATTTTTTCTTTTTAATATACATACACGAGACCTCGTGTGCGCGTCATACGATTGCGATAGTATTGGGCCGTCACTCGAACAATAATTTCGATAGTACCCGACTATCACTCAAGCTAAGCCTAAGCTTTATTTGTTGTATCACATTGCGTACAGGGAACTTGCGCCTAACAATCAACTCACAATATCCAATGTATTATTTGCTTTGATTTAACTTGTACAATACTAAGCTGAACCAGACCATTTATCATTTTTCACGGGTGACTTACAAGTATTTTCTAGAAGGTCATACATCCCAAAACTACTCTCACCATAGACAGATTTTTTGCATTATGATGTGTTGTTCAAGGATGAATCGAGCGGAAGTTGACGGGTTTGTAACAAAATCAGTGAGGGTGGTCTGATGGGTGTGGGGACTGCGTTTTGGGGTAGAGAAGCTTGGAGATAGACAATTCTTCACATGCTTTTAGGATGACATTCTTATAAATAAAAGGAGATGCATGAATTAACTGGCTTATACATCAAAATTAGAAGAAGAAATTATGGAGTTTAACTAATAATTTAGACCATTAAATATTAGAAGTGTCTTTTAAGAGCAAGTTGTGAATTGTGTAGGAATTTCATAATCATGCGTGTTCTGATGGGAGTAATTTTGGTATGATTTACACCGTAGGAAATACTCACCGGCCACATATGGAAAATGATAAAATATGATGTTCAACTTACTATTAAATGAGCTAAACTGAAGCAGATAACACCTCAGATGCGGGTTTTATCGTTGCATTATGCATGATCGTTAAAATTTATGTATAACATTTTTTAATGTTATGTTAGCTTTCTTTAAACCAGCCTATGCCGGTCCCAAGCCCGGATGAAAAATGGTGAGGGTTGTGTTAGATAGACATCTAACATAAATTTAGTCACCCTTATGAATATGTATCATAGTACTTAGGCATTATTGAGATTATGACACAAGATAGGGTACAATGGTGACAAAGGATCCATATAACCGACCTCACTATAGTGGGATAAATTCTTGAGTGTTGTTGTTGTTATGTTAGCTTTCTTTATAAAAAAAATATAAATTTATTAGGCCATGAAAATTAAAATCAAATGACTCAAGTTCATTTGATGAACATGTTTTAGAATCATGATCATCCTATGTTGGAGACGAGAATCCGACTCACAAAGTTCGGACCGAAAGTATGGCTGAAGGTTTACTGACTTTATGATTAACAAGACAGACATGTGACAAACGAGAGATTGAGAGTCTGCTGTTTATAAGAACGATCCACGTAGCACAATGTCGAGGTCCCACCGCACACTCATGAGTGTACAAGAACTCCCCCTTCCAAACCAAGGTTGAGCTGGGTTCGGGGAAGAGGCTTGTAGGCTTGTTGGTTGTAGACGAATAAACGTATGTGTCTTCTACTCCTCTTCTCTGTACCCTTGAGTCTTATTTATAGCCTGCTGGTCTAGTGGTGGAGGGGGTAGCTAGTTGTTAGTGGGTAAACCCGACCCCTTGCAAACCTTATCAGGTCACCCGACGAGCTGATCCAAAGCTGGGCGAGTTACTGTGGCCCGGGGGAAGTTGCCGACGAGTTGTTGAAGTGGGTCAAGCGAGCTCCAGGTAAGTTCCCAACAAGTTGCATGGGGCCTCCACATAGTTATTTTGGGGGTGTCAACAATTAACACTCCACCTTCCATACCTTTACTCATTGAATAAAGGTTGTACACAATTCTCACTTTTTATGAGCTCGACACGAGCACAAAAAAAACAGTTTGACCCCGTTTGACGAGATGCAAGTCGACAATTTGAAGTCATTGATCCTTGGAATATCGACACTTCAGGCTAGAGATTGTTGACATGCTCTCAAGCTATTCGTGCAGAGGGAGCGCTCAACTAGAGGAGGTGGACAAGCGAGTTGTTTGTTGTAAATCAGTTCCAGACTGGATGACGTCGACATGCTCCTAGGCCATTCATGCATAAGGCAAGCTCAATTGGAGCTGTATATACAAATTGTTTGTCGCGACATCGGTCCAAGACTGAATAATGTCAACGCGCTCCCAGATTGTTTGCGCATGGAGCTAGCTCAATTAGAGGAGGTGGATAGGTGTGTTGTTTGTCGCAACGTTGGTCTTAGACTAGATAATGTTGACATACTCTTAGGTCATTCACGCGGTTGGAGGGCTCAATTGGAGGAGTGGATAGGCGTGTTGTTCTTGCCTTGGCAGAGTTCTCTAGGATATCCTTCCTCCTAACTCCTGGCCAGCGTCTACGGGCGGAAGGGTATGAGCATCTGAGAGGTAGGCAACCAACATGCATGGGGAGTTGATCTCGGATGACAATGCAAAGGCTTGGATTTAGAGACATGCATCATGGGGCGTCGTCTGTTCACTAAGTTAATGCTTTTTAGGTGATAGGGGGTTGTGTCCATCTAAGCAAAACTCCGAAGGCATGTTATGTTATCTCAATACAGAAGATAACGTCGTACTAGCCGAGATAGACAACAAACATGCAAGGGGGGATCTGAGTAGATCCATTCACAGAAGACAAAGGGCCAAAGAAATTCCTGACAATCTGCATGGTTGTCTCACCAGAGCCTTCACCTCGAACCACTTAGAGAAGTAGTCGATCATGGTCAGGATGAATTTTCGTTAGTCGTTGGCTCGCGGGAGGATCCGAGTAGATCCATTCACAGAAGATGAAGGGCCAAAGAGCCGTGATACATTGCATATAGTTGGCAGTTTCAGCATCTTCAGACAAACTCCTTTGCATCCTTCGGATCGTCGACCAAAAGTGTCCTTGTCTGAGTACCCACTTTTCTAGCGTGCAATTCCCAGAGCGACTCCCGTATTCCTTCACATGAATATTTTCCAGTAGTTGGGGCACCTCTTTCGTGACACACCTGCCCAAAGGTCCGAAGAGAATTTTCTGATACAAGTTATCATCACGGAGTAAATAATAGGTCGACTTGTATCAAGACTGTCTTTTATATTATACCGACTCAAGGTTTGACCTTATTGTCAAGAACTCTATGATCAGGTCGACCCATGAGGGTTGTTGGTCGATCTTCATTAGCTCCCCTTCCTTGATGGATGGTTGAAACAGTTCCGTCAAGGTTCGACCTTTGGGTCATTCTTCACAAGCCCGTCAACAACATCGTTCTTGAGGCTGGCATCACCGTTCTCGAGCCTCGAAATGTACTGGATTTTGGAATGTCCCAAACAACTCTTTGATCAGGGCTTCATACTCTACTTTGTTGTTTGTTACCGGGAAGTGGAGTTCCACCACATACTCAATCTTGATCCCATTGATTCGGGCTAACCAGAATGATCTCGACCACGATAGAGCTCCTCCCTGAAGCTCTGTCTACAAATAAGGTTCAAGGCATCGACCTCGTCGAGCTCTCCCCAACCCCGAAATCTCTAACAAAATCAGCCAAAAAGTTCGTCACCGCTTGGGCTTTGATAGTCGCCTGTGGCAGGTATGCGCTGTCAAATTTCCTAAGTTCCATTGACCACTTGGCGAGTCTTCCTGAATGCTCTGCTCTCTCCAACACGTTCTGCCGAGGGTGATCGTTCACCACTTTAATGGTGTTTGTCTGGTAAGTCTTAAACTACTGACATAATAAGTTAGCATCTGTCGCTCTCCCTCCTCCCAGACCAGGATCGAGATCACAGCCTCTGCTCTGACTCCTAGATATACTAAGAGATTTACCATGTCCTCCGTTTTTGCAGCAAATGAGTCTTCGTCAACTGCTGCTTGAGACTTCAGAAGGCCTCCTCGTACTCTCGAGTCCATTCAAACCATTTGTTGTCTCGAAGAGTATTGAAGAACGGCGAGCATTTTTCTCTCGATTTCGAGAGAAATTGACTCAACCCAACAAGCCTCTCTGTCAGTCGTTGAACGCGCTTCGCATCTTTCGGGGATGTCATCTTCATAATTGTCTTTTACCTTGTCGGGATTTGGTTTGACTCTCACAGGAGTAAGAGGATGCTCCAAGAACATCCCTTTCCCGGCCCCGAAGACACATTTGACTGAGTTAAGCCTTATATTGTACCTTCTCAGCGTGGCGAAGGTCCAACATGAAGTCCAGTCAAAAGAATACTCAAACCTTGATTCCTCCACCACAAGGGAAAGCAAAATCATCCTTGGGGGTAATGTGAGTAGGGTCTATATGTAGGGGTGTATTAAGGAGCAACAAGGCATCCATATAATTTAGGTTAAGTCCATAGAGTACAAGCACAATGAAATTCAAACCCTAAGTTCTTTTTGCCCTTGAGGTTGTAGGCAGTAAAGGCCCCTCAAAGGGGGTTCTCCAATGAGCACAAGCACAATTAAGACTTAGGGTAATGGTCAGTGTGTTATAAAAATCCATTTTTTTGCAAGTCTGGTAATTTCCATACTTTTTCCTAGCCTATTTGTATCAAAATAGGCATTTTTTATCTTGAGAGTAAAGGCTAGATATGTCATTTAATTAATAGAACTTTTGAGAGTAAACCATAATTGTAATCCTTCTAGTTTTCTCCGTTTTTAGGTTTTGATTCACCAAATGATTTGATAAAAAATTGGAAAACTATAATCCAAAAGTTTGTTAAACTCTCTACAAAATTCTTATAATACACTTAATTTTTTGAGGTCATTTAGACCTCCAATTATTAATTGAAAATCCTGCTATATGCACCCAAATCCCTCATCTTATAAGGCACCTCCTGTGGCTAATCTTGAGCCAGATAGAAGGCTTACAACGGGCTCCACAGTGGATTGGACACGGATCCGTTGTGCGTCCAATCAGTTTTTGAGGATTTTAATGTTATCAGACGCCCGTTAAATCTTTATCATGAGCATAAGAATATTTTGAGAAGTGAAACATGAGAGAGATGCTGGGAAGTTTATGCCAATATTGAACATCCAAATAAGGAGTGCAAGCACTTGAGAGGGCCTGGGGAGCGTGTGGATCTAAGACGTACAGTCCTCAACAGTTCCTACCCCTGCCAATACACTACTTCGTTGCCAAATCCTGAAAATAGCCATCAAGAAGAAATGTTATGGAGCATTTTAAGAAGGTAGTTAGATGGCTAATGGAGAGAAAGTTTCGAGGAAATGATGGAACATGTAAAATATAAGAGAAAGGGAGAGCGACAGAACTTAAGATTGTCCCTTTTCCCGCCATGGAGGAGGACCCATTTCCTGTGATCATTTTATCACGACCAGAGAGAGGAGTGCATGAGTTAAACCTATGGATGTCCCCATCATGTGATATGTCGCACCAGGATCAATAATCCATTACGATAAAGCGGAACAAAGCTGGCACTTGGTGTCCCATAAATTGCACATGAAGCGGTTGGGGCGTTGCTATGGTTGCGGAGGAGACTCTTCAAATCTTCATACTCATTGGAGAAACCATTGGAGGGGATGTGGGAAACACTATCTTCGAGTTCTTTAGAGATGTGGGCAAAGTTCCTGGAGGGCTTGTGACGCAGAACGAATCTATAGGCGGTGGAAAATAAACGGTGACCTAACCCTACTTGCTATGCAAATCTGACGGTTAAGCCACAATTAGATAATAATTTTTAAAACATCCCACATAGATAATTCACAACAAAACACAAATAATTTATTTGGGGCAAAACAAGCTTGGGTTTTCCTCCGCGTGGAAGGCCAAAGCTAGAGTGTGTGGCGAATAAACCCTGCAAATCATAATAATAATCTAGGGCAAACAACTACCATACAAGATATCCAAAACAAGTATAAGATCCAATCCAATAAAAAATGCTGAAAATGATAAATCAATACAATGAAATCTCTCCAAATAGTGAGCTGACCATGACACTGAAGAATCCGGAGCCGGAGATGCGTTTATGACGATCCGAGGTGGAATCAGAGGCGAGGAAAATGATGTAGGTGGTTGTCCTCGGCTGCGGGAGGCGGGATCGGGCCGAAAATGAGTAGATTCGGTTATGTATAGATGGACCCGAGCGTAAGAGGGACAGATGAGGGAAACATGCGGATAGGGGCTGGATGGGATAGATCCAGACTGATCTAGGGTAGGTGCTGTGAGAAGTGGATCCATGGGAAGGAGGGGGTTGAGACTGAAGTCGGCGGCTGGGGAAGATTTGGCCGGCGGCTGGGAAAGAGGAAGAGAGGGCGGTGGTGGTTCAAGGCTATGGGGGGAGCCGGTGGTGGTTCAAGGCTATGGGGGGAGCCGGTGGTGGTTCAAGGCTATGGGGGAGCCGGTGGTGGAGGGAGGGCAAGGGGGGGCTGGTGACGGTGGGTTTGCTGGGAGAAAATGGGCGGCGGTAGGCTCCAGGCTATGGAGGAGCCAGCGGTGGACGGAGGGCAAGGGGCGGCTGGTGGCGGTGGCTTTGTTGGGAGGGGGGGGGGGAGTTTTTAGGCCGACGGTGGCACGGGGAGGGGAAAACTATAGGTTAGGAATAGTAAATTTAATTCATGAACAATGCAATGAATAAGAATAGAAATTAGAGAGGTGGCTGGATTTTGGGGGGGCTGCAACGGGTGGAGGAAGGGTTTGAGGCTTGGAAAATGGAGGCTAGAGTTAGGGGAAGGCTTGGGGAGGAAGATACAAAACAAGGAGTCGTCACCTAGAGTTCCACGGAGTCCGCACCGTGGGATGATCGCGAGAATCCGAGAATTCTCTTCTCCAAATTCTGCAATGCCCCCAAACAGCCAACAAACCATCTATTTATAATAAAAAGGAGGATTAGGGCATCCCACCATCGACGATTATGATTGGCTGGATGTGGGGCCACTCAAATACATCAAAACAAAATGTAAAATAATGAAGTAATATATGAAATCCATTTGCAACACGAATCGGGACACATCTGCGGAGTTCGATCGTCGATCCGGACACGTCATATGTGGAAAGTCACCAATCATCCCCGAACGGTCCCAAAAGTCATCCTCCACTGCAGGTCCTCATCTCTGCTCTGCATCAACTTGCGACCACCATTCGTTCCACGTCCACGACCACCACTGCTCTTTCTCGAGGGAGCTAGATGGGTGTGTAATTAGAAACAAATATCATGGGTGTGACCCGATTTTCCACAATAGTCACACAAACGGGAAGGTAGTCCAAGGGTAGACACTAAACAATCATCAACCAATACCTGCAAGAGCAAAACTCGATCAGAGGAAAGGGCCTTTCAGCTGTCCTCATCTTCTAAGATCATGTTGAATGCTTCTCGAAGAGAGGGAAGAGGCTAACTGTTCAGAACATCGATACAAACAGTATCAAAGTCCATGTTGAGCGCCATTAGAAATACATGAAATATGTAGCTATTTTCCTTGATCTTTAGTTCACAGGCATCAATGGTGCAGGATGGTGTAAAGTTCTCAAAGTAATTCAATTCTTGATAGAGATGTTCGAACTCAGCGAAGTAGGAGGAAACACTGGAGGAGCCTTGTTTGAGTTCAAGAACACAGTGAGTGATCTCTTCGGCGGGAGGAGTGACAGTCTTCCTTTTCTTTCTCGACCCTATCTCGTCGTGCTCATGGGATCTCTTTGTAGAGAGCCCGTCAATCAACCCAAAAAGCAGAGGCAGCTGCGAGCTCCTCATCTCTGAACTACGGCCTCACGCCATCGGAAGGGACCGCCTCTGAAGCCATGTTACTGTCGATGGAGGTTAGCAACACCCCTTTATTTATAGGGGAGGGTAGGGAGCATACCCATAAATCATCTCCCCTTTATTTATAGGGGAGGGTAGGGAGCTGACCCATAAATCATCTCTCCACTGTCAAAGATCACCAAATAAGGCTTGAATGATTCTTTTCGATCTCTAGAGAGCTCGCAAAGAGCAGAGATTGTTTACAATACGTATTCAGTGAGCAGATGGAAGGTTCGCCCTAGTGAACCACTACAAGGGCGGGTCCAATCCCGTTGTTTGATGAGCGAGCCTGAGAAGATAACCAGATTCGCCACCAAGCGAGAGAGGGCCTAACTCGTGTTTCATGGTGCGAGCCCGACAAGACAACTGGACTCACCAGGCAAGGAAGTAATGGCGAATCACGAGTAGTACAGAAGGACTCACCGCCGAGTAGGCGAGGCGAGTCCGGGTTGGTCCAACCTTCGAGCTCGCCTAGGTCAGTGAGTGGCAATCTGTTGAAGGCTAGAATGGCTATCTGCAGACCGTCGGGGTCTGGGAATTGTATTCTCGTTGAGGCGGGGAGGGCTACCTGCATACCATCTGGGTCTGGTAATAGCATTTTGTTTAAGGCGGAGTCCGCTAGCCGCAGACCAATAAGACCAATATACCCCCAAGATGTTTTGCCTATATATAGGATTCCATAGCACCTCAGAGATGGTAGACCCAGCCTCCTAGAGGTCTCACCTTTTGAGCTTTTTCTTCGTGTCATTCGAGGTGCCGAGCTCGGTTCTTGGTTTTGGGAGGGGAAGTTAAGAAGAAAAATTTTGGGTGTGTGGCGGGACCTCGCTGCAGCTCGCAGGTCTGTGAATAGACATTCCAATCTTCAATCGGTGAGGGTCAACTCTAGGCTCAAAATACTCGGTCTCAGGTGTCTGACTGTGGGTTAAATAACTCAAGATACTCCCTCTTGGTCCAAACTCCATTGAACCAGTATTCGGGTTTCAACAATTAACGTTATTAATGTTAATAAATAGTCACATTTATTTTTGTACAAATAAAATTGTTGCAGCATTTATCCAACAGCCACCGTAGTCTTCAATCTACAAAGAGGGAATAGTCATAGGCTACGACGTTTTGCCACAGTTCACAATTGAGTAAAATTGTCTATATGACTCCAATTTCTCAAAAGCAGCAGTCCAATGCTCTTAAAAAGTCCACTTAAAGAGAGCCTTGGTGCGTTTGGGCTGTCAGTACGACCATTTGCCACTGGAGCAGTGGAAGATGGATGTGCTCGAAACAACTCGTGAGGCTCCTGTGGTGTTCCACCTTTGGTAGGGAATGAGAAAATCTTTGGTGGGTATCCACTGCTCACCGGAGAGGACCTCCGTTCGCGACAAGACTCCATTGGCCACTGGAATGGAGCCTCACTGTTGCCCTAAACGCGCACTTAGTCTTCCTAGGAACATTACTTTGGAATTTAAAAAATTGCCCATCAAAGATTATATCAAAAATCTTGTTATTCGCAGATTTCATTTATATTCTCCTAGTTTTTCAAGCCTTTGCTGGGAAGACTCAGGTCTTGTATCTTTGACAGGTTTTGGAAGAAGAAACATCTCATAGATGTCACAGAAATATTTAGACAGATTGAAGGGCAAAAGAAATACAGGATGGTTAAGCTTGCATTTTACTTCACCATGTTCATCTTAGTGATTTACAGGTCTATAATACTCTTTGATTTATTTACATTTTCCAGTTCTTTGTCAACTTCGAAATTTTGATATTCAATCAATATCATTTACTCTTGAATCATATACCAGTTGTTATTACTGCAAGCTTACTGTTTTTGGCCCGAATTAGTTGTTTTTAACTGTTGATAAGGGGAACAATGTTTTATACTTTGCGTTTACCACCAATGAATTGACAAGCTTGACATGGGTATTTGGGTTTGACTTGGTTGCTTTTGTTAGTTGATTAATATTGGAGTTTATTTCTATTAATAAGAGTGCAATCAGTCGAGAACATCATTGCTATCCATGTCCCCTTTTGAAATGTGCTCTTCATTCATTCTATTGAGTGTTGATAGATACACAATCTGAATAATTGCGCTAAAAACATAGAATGTGAGGGGTACAATCACAAGCTATACTTGTGTCTACTCTTGAGCGATGGTTCCCACAAAGAATTCCTCTCCAAGATAGAGATTGACTCCAAAAGTGTCCCTTAAGTTCCCGACTCCTTTATTTAAGATAGAGTGGGTACCTATCTAATATTACAAATTGTCAATACGGATACAAATGAAAACAAATACAAAGTGTGCTACCAAATAAAAGATCTCTTGGCGAGGCGGCTGTGAGTCCACGAAGCTGTAATTGTTTCAAGTGTTATGTATGGCATTAGTTATATTTTGCACAAGGTTTCTATTTGGTGCTAGGGTTGAAGTGGAGTCCAGAAGAAGCAGGAAGAAGAGAGAAGGATTTCAAGCCCTAGGACTTCCCCAAAAGTAATCTTACTCCAACATAATCCCAATGAGATAAATGCATCGACATATATAGTGCCTAGTTCTGAGATATGCAAGGGCAAACAGTAAATAACCCACGTCCCGAAATACAAATGCGATAATAACATATAAAGCTGATAGGTGCCCCTAAGCTCGTGCGTGCTACTGGAGAATGTCTGCCATGTCATCATATTGGGATCCGTGTCGTCGCCGCCTCGGTCTCGACGTCGACATATGCGTCGTGTTCTCGTATCCTCATCCTTACCCGTTTTCGTCTTCGTAACATGTTGCCCTATTGATAATTTGCCTTATACTAAAGATAGAAAACACTACTGAGTCGCAATGCAGCTGGGATGGTGGAGGGGCAGTCAGACGGATCGGCTCGATGTCGTGCCACATGAATGTAGCATAATCTACTGTCGCATATTGTTGAGGAGGATGGGATGCTGCCAGCAGATGGGAAAAGGACGCCTCCTCCGCCAAGAGGAAAAGGAATCCTGCTTGAGAAAAGCGCATCGTCATACGAGCCCAGTTGAGATGCACATCCTTGAGTGTACGAAGCCATGCGACACCAAGTATGCCTTCAAGACTACCAAGCTCACAAGAGTAGAAATCTGCGTGGAGATGACAGGGGCCCACAATCATGTGCAGGTTTGTACAGAGGTCTCCAGTGGTAGTGTGACGGCCTTCGCCCTGGCAAACATAAGGGAACGAGATGAGTGAATGTTGAGCTGTATCACCAAGCGTGGGGAGATGAAATTGTGGCTGACCCCATTATCAATCAGTATAGTCAGGGGAGTGTCAGCCAAGGAAACATTGAGCGTCATAGTGAGGGCGATAAAGGTACCGCCACCCGCAAAGCACAAAAGTTCAAGATGATGTAGGCGTGTAGGGGGCCCATGGCAACAGATGAATCATCGCCCTCAAAGGATTCGAAATCCCCAAGAGTGATTTTCGGTCCCTCCTCGCCAATGGTGATGCAGAGCTCCTTCGGAGGGTAGTCATGAGTTGAGGAGTAGAGTTGCTTCCAACCGAAACAGAGGCCCCTAGTACGAAGATCGCGGTACCCGTTGTTGGTCATTCGGGGTCTGTTCAGTGGCCGGGACGGTCGGGTAGGTGGTCCGAGACGCGAGGGAGCCACGGTATGCACATGGGTGGTAGCTGGAAGGGTGGGGGAGGGCCGACAATCAGTGTGGGCGTAGAACTCCTCAGTGGCTAGCCGGTATCAATGGAGGTGACCTTGAAGTCCGCATCCATCAAGCGATCTAGATCCATGACATCAGTTATCATCTGGGGGTGGTGGGCGTGAAGGCGCCAAGGCGGGATCAAATGTGGGGGAGGAGCTCTTGCATGAAAAAACCCTAAGCCAGTAATGTGCATTGCCAATGCAATTAACTCGTTGATGTAGTCAATTGACAAACACCACACAAACTTTCAATTGTTGTCCTCGAATAGTGAACATCATAGCGAAGGATGAGATTCTGTTGAAATTTTGCCCAAGAGAGTGACTGGTTCTATTGTATCCAGTCGACCCAATGGAGGGATGACCCCTCCATGCCGATAAAAGCTTCATCAATCTTTTGTGGCTCTGGAGTCGGATGAATGTTGAAAATCAGTCCTGCACGGGCAATCCATCTCATGAGGTCAGTGTCGTTGAAGGAATAGATGTCGAACCGATGAGGTGGAGGTGGAAAGCCCACCGGCGGTGGAATAGGTTCACAGGGAGGGTCCCCCGAGAAGGGATGGAGACTCCATGGTGGAGGACGATGAAGCACTTGGTCTACCGACCAGTAGGGCGTTAAACTTAGCATCCATACGCATCATTAAGGCCTGGAGCGAGGCCATGCATGCCTCATGAGCATCAATGCGGCAGGAGATGGCCGGATCCACAGGAGGTTGTGGCGCGAGTGTGTAGGAGTGTGCTATAGATCGGAGCCATGAGAACATGCACACATGAGGAAGGACAATGCCCAACTGGATGAGAGAGGGAGGGGATGTCTGGTGCAGTTACAAATCCTCGCTGTCCGCAACTAAGTAATTGCGGCCGACATCAGATTTAGTGAGGCGGAAAACACAGGCGGGACACGACGCAATCAAGAAAGGCACAGGAAGACTGGATGGTGCGGGAGCAGTGGGAGACGCAATCGCGGGAGCACCGGGAGATGCCAGTCGATGGAGCTGCGGGAGATGCCAGTCGATGGAGCTGCAAGAGACGCTATCGACGCTGGCAACGGGAGGCACGGATGGGAGCAATATGCAAGCGGATTGATCCGACAGGGGGCGCGAGAGCGCGTGGAGCAAACTTCAGCTGGAACGATTTCGGGAGACGGAAACCATGGCTGGAAGAGAGGCGGGTCAGACCAAATGTTAGGTGCTATGGTTGAAGAGGAGGGGGAGTCGAGTAGGAGGAAGAAGAAGAGAAAAGTATTTCAGCCCCTAGGGCTTCCCCAAAAGTAATTTTACTCCAAGATAATTTTAATGAGAGACACGCATAAGCATATATAGTGCTTAGTTCTGAGATACGCAAGTGCAAATGGTAAATAACTCATGATCCGAAACACAAATACGATAATAACATATAAATGGGTGTGCTAAGCTCGTGCACACTACTGCGACATGGACATATGCACCAGTCTTCGTTTCATCTTCCTTTGCCTGTTTCCGTTTTAGTAATAGTTTCTATCCATGCTGCTTGTAGTTTGTTCTTTTTTGTTATCGATCCTTCCACATTTTATCTTTCTGGCGTTCATTCTTCAAACCACCGAAGTCCATTTATCCTTTCTTTGCTTTGATATGTACGGATCCCATTCATTATATTATAATTCTTTTTAATTTTTGCTTCCATAATGTATCATACACACATTCTCACTTTTTAATTTTGGCCATCTCTTGGATCTTTGTAACATAGCGGTTTTGTTGCATATTTAAAACAAGTAGTCGTGCACGGGGGACCCGTGCGGGGCGACATTTGTCGTGAGGGTGATAATTGTCATGGGGGCGTCATTTGTCGTGGGGGTGACATTGATCGTGGGGGGCGACATTTGTCGTGGGGGGCGACATTTGTCGTGGGGGCGACATTTGTCCTGGTGGGTGATATTGGTCAATGGAGGCGACATTGGTCGGGGGAGGCGACATTGGTCGGGGGAGGCAACATTGGTCGGGGGAGGCGACATTGGTTGTGAGGGCGACATTGGTTGAGGGCGGCGACATTAGTCGTGGGAGGCAACATTGGTCGTGGGGGGCCACATCGATCATGGACGACGACATTGGTCTTGGGGGGCGACATCGGTCGTGGACGGCGACATTGGTCGTGGGCGGTGACATTGATCGGGGGAGGCAACATCGGTCGTGGGCGACAACATTAGTCGCGGGTGGCGACATCGATCGTGGGTGGCGACATCGATCGTGGGCGGCGACATCGGTCGTGGGCGGCGACATCGGTCGTGGGCGGCGACATCGGTCGTGACCGACATTGTGTTTATGAACAAAGTATGAGCGATGTGATATGAACAAGGTATGAGCGATTTGATATGAATAAAGTATAAGCGATGTGATATATACATGTAAATTATGATGATACGACTAAAACTTAAGCCAAACAAATAATTGAAGAACAGATCAAAGTATACTGGTGCATGATAGTAAATGAAATGCTCAACCGATTTCATATCACCAGTGTTGTGGATATCGGCTGACATGTCCGACATGTCGGCCGACATGAAGGTTTGGGAGCAAAAACGACACAAAACCGGCACAATTTTGTTTCGTGGCGTTTTGAAAATAGCGGTCCGACATGTCGGCACCAAATAACGCCCGATATCGGGCGTTATTTTACCTTTTTTATTTATTTAAAAATTATTTTATTAATTCTTATTTCTTAATAATAAAATGACCCTGCTCATTTCACAAGACCCAAACCAGAGAGAGGACAAGCCCAGAGACATGTTGTCGGACATGTCGGCCTGCTATTTTATTTGTGGTTGTCTTTCTGGTTGTAGCATAGTGGCTGCGTTGTTGCTTTATTTGTCGTATTAGTTGCTGCTTTATTTTTATTTGACACGTTTATTAATCGACAAATGATTTGAAATACCTCTATTAATAGTTATTTATCCAACGTCATTTTGCAATCAATGATGCATGTATATCCAATCACATTTGTAGTTGCCCTGCTGCTTTGAGGTTTTTAATAAATAAAATGTGAGATGCTTTTAAAATTTGAATGATACTTGAATGCTTTGTTAAATGCTACATATAGATTTTAATATTTAAAAGTTCAATAGGTTGTAAAATAGGTAGTACTGTGATATGTATAAAAATTAAAAAATAACATTTAATTACATATATAATTAATTAAATATTAAAATCCGATATATGAAATATCTCCGATATATCCCCCGATATATAAAAAACCGACATGAAAACTCAAACCGACGTGTCCCCGACATCCGACATCTGCACCATTGCATATCACAATAAGAAATGCTCCCAGAAGACGTTGTATTCAAGCATTTTTGTAATAATGGATAAATTCAAGTGTAAACAGCAAAAGAAAGCATGTGAAATGAAATCACAACATAGATAATAGCAGAAAAACAAAACCCAGAGCTTTTTAAATCTGGTAGTATTGAGGAAACTTGGCGTCCATTTGACACGGTGGTGGCGGTGGTGACGGTGGTGAATGCGGTGGTTATGAACTTTCGGTCGTGAGCGCGAACCTCGCCTAAGGAAGCTCATGTCATTCTATGGTCAAAATTAATTTTTTCTTCTTTGTAGTAGTTTTTGATGCAAAATTAAATTAACCTATGATGAATTAGAGAAATAGCAACACCAACCTAATAAACTCAATCTGCAATGGTGGATCGTGATATCGCGTGCATCAATAATCTCATGAAGTCTTATTCATGCATTTTAAGTACTGAAGATGATTTGGACGATTGAGTTTAACTAAAATTTTCTAATGAAATAATTTTGATTAAACATTTCCATATAATCCCTGTAGTCTTACGCATATAATATATGTTAGAATAACTCTTGTATTGGGCCCATGTTTTGGCCCATTTATGCTTCTTCTCCTTTAGTCCCACATCTTGTATAGGATTTGTTTTTTCTCTTTCTCCTATATATTTGTATTCTCTCATTGTATTTACATACTCAATCAATATACATAAGATTTGGACTCTTTCTACATGGTATCAGAGACAGGTTCCGATTCTCGCGGTCTGCCGACGTCTGACCGCACTGTGTAATTTCTCTCGCGGTCTTCCTCCCGCGGCTTGTTCTTCGCGGACTGTTCCTTTCTATCCGCGCTCCCCTGCGGCCTGCCCTCTCAGTCCGCTTCTTTCTGCTACTTTTTCTCTCCGTGGATCCACCTTCCCCCCTCCCCTCTCTTGCTTTTATAACCTTTTTTCTCTCCGTGGGACCACCCTCTTATCTGTCCGCTGCGGCCTCTCTACTCGCCGCGGCCTCTCGTCAGTCCGCTCCTTTGCTCTTTGCTTGTTCGCGGCCTGTCTTGTCTGCGGCCTCTTTTCTGTCCGCTGCGGCCTCTCTACTCGTCGCGGCCTCTTTCTCTGTCCGCTGCTAAGATCTGCCTGACCGTGCGGGCTGTCTCCTTCTCGCCTGCATCTTGGTCGCGATCTCCTGCTCGTCTCCTGGTCGCCCGCCTCTGTCTCTGCCCGCTACGACTTGTCTCAGTCCGGCGCGACTTGTCTCTGCCCGGCGCTTCTCCTGGTCGCTCCGCCTTTTGGTCGCGGCCTCTTCCAGCCGCTTGTGCTTTTACCTCTTGACCTGGCGGTCTCTTATCCGTTGCGACCACTTCTCTCCGCATATCAGTCGCGCTCTGACTGATCGCTGGTGCCATTGTGACCGTGCATCCCTGTTCTTTTCCCTTCCCGCTCTCTTGGTTGCGGTCTCCTGTCCTCCTCGACGCGGCCTTGTCGCGCGGTCTCTTGCTCCATCCGCGGCGGTCTTCCCTGGTCGTCTAAGGGCTGCGGCCTGTCTCCATGACTTCCTCTGACACTTCTCCCAGCTCGGCGGCCAGCCCTCCCCCTGTCCATCCGACCTGTCCTCCAGACCGCCCGGCCTGTTCTGTCGAACTCCGTGACGAGGTCCGGATAACTACCATCTCTCTTTCTGGCAAGAAGAACTTTATTCCTTGGGTGCATTCTGTTCGGCGGGTTCTCCAGGCTAAGGGCCTTCTGCCGCACCTTACTCAGGCACCTCCTCCTATTACGGATGATTGACTTCGTAATGACGGTCGTGTTCAAACTTGGATTTTGCACTCCTTGGATGGTGAGCCGTATCAAATGGCTATGTACCACGACACCGCCAAGGCTATGTGGGATGAGCTTCATTCCTTGTATTCTGGCCGCGACAGCCTCCAGCATCTTTATGACATCCTCACTGATCTCTTCACTCTCGACACTGGCGGCACCTCAGATATGACCTCGTTTGTCGCTCGGGCTAAAACTCTTGCTGAAGCCTGGATCCAGCACCAGCCGCCCACCACTGATCTTGCTGCTCAGCGGGCTCAGAAGGAAGCTGCTTGCATTGTAATCCTTATGGCTCGCCTTCCTTCTCATCTTCACAGTCTTCGTGCTCAGGTCTTGGCCGCTCCTACTACACCCTCTTTCTCGGATGTATGCTCCATGATTCTCCGGGTCTCGCCTCCTCCAGATCCTCCTGCTCCTTCTCCACCGGCTCTCCTTCAGCATGCCCCTCCGCTCTTACCATCTCCTCCCACTTCTACTCGGAGGGGGGGGGGACGATCGGGCTCGCGGGGCCGTGGCCGTGGAGGCCGTGGCCGTGGAGGCCGTGGCCGGCCAAAGTGCTCCTTCTGCGGGAAAGATGGCCATCTTGAGGCGACTTGTTACAAGAAACTCGGCTACCCCCCTCGCCCGACGGCTTCTGCTGTTACTGACGCTACTCCTCCGGATCTCGAGACCGTCCGTCTTCAGCTCCAGCATCTCCAGGGTCTGCTCAACCCCCCCTCGGACTCCGTCGCCTCCGTCTCCCACACAGGTACTGCTTGTCTCTCCCACAGCCCGGGTTGGATTGTGGACTCTGGCGTCACTCATCACATCACTTCGCAACGGCCTGCCCAGTACTCAGATTCTCCTTATCCGAAGTCCATCGCCGTGGCCAATGGGGCGCTGGTTCCTGTCTCCGGCTCGGTCGATCTTTCTATCCACCCATCCCTCCCTCTTCGCTCGACTCTTCATGTTCCGAGTTCCCCTTTTAACTTACTCTCTGTTGGACGTCTTACAAGTAACCTGGATTGTTCTGTTATATTCACTTCCTCTTCATTTGTTATATAGGATCGGCGGACGCGGACTACCATTGGTAAAGGCCGGCTGTGGAATGGGCTCTACCTTCTCGATGACTCTCCCATCGCTCTGTCTTTCGTCTCCTCCACTGTCTGTCATCGCCGACTTGGTCATGCCCCTCTGCCAGTTCTCCAGCGGGCTCTTCCAGACCTTTTTTTTTACTTCTTTTCAGTGTGATTCATGTATTCTCGGCAAACAGCCACGTTCTTCGTTTCCTTCGCATTGTACTCGGAGTGCGGCTCCTTTTGATCTTGTTCATTCGGATATTTGGGGACCATTTCGGATTCCTAGTATATGTGGTTTTCGTTATTTTCTCACCTTTATTGATGATCATTCACGCACCACGTGGCTCTACTTACTCCGCGAACGCTTCGAGCTTCCCCGGGTGTTTCGGGCATTTGTCCTCGAGACCCGGACGCAATTCCATACCACCCTCAAAACTCTCCGTACTGATAATGCTCGTGAATACACCAGCAACGACTTTACCACCTTATGTTCGGAATACGGAATTCTCCATCAAACCTCTTGCGCTTATACCCCACAACAAAATGGGGTTGCCGAACGCAAGAACCGCCATTTACTCGATGTTGCCCGCTCCCTCATGGTCCAAATGCATGTTCCGAAGGCCTACTGGAACTTTGCGGTCTCCACTGCCTGCTTTCTCATCAATCGCCTCCCTTCCTCTATCCTCAATTATGCGACTCCTTTTAGCATATTGTTTCCCTCCACTCCGGCTTTCCCTCCCTCGCCCCGTATCTTCGGAAGCACCTGCTATGTCCACTGCCTTGGGCCCTCCTCAGATAAATTGGATCCCAGGGCGGCGAAACACATCTTTGTTGGCTACTCCCGCACCCAGAAGGGCTATGTTTGTTACTCACCCGCTACCTGCAAGGTCACCGTTTTTGCTGACGTTACATTCAGGGAAGATGAACCGTTCTTTCCTGCTCCGTCCCCATCTGCACTATCACCAACTCCTCTTCTGCCGCCCTTACCACGTCCCGTTATTCCTGCTACTCCACCACCACCACTCTCCCCTCCCCCCGCTACTTCTACCACCAAACCACCCGTTATCCGTGTCTACACTCGTCGCCCTCCCAGCTCCGTTGCCCCTCTGCCGCCGCCCTCTGCCATGGACACTTCGCGTCCCTCTGATCAGGTAACGCCCTCCGCTGCCCATCCTCTGGAAGCCTACGTCTCTCTTCATCGCCTTTCTCCACCTCTGCACACCTTTGCTACTTCTCTCTCTTCGATTTCTGTTCCTAACTCTGTGCAGGAGGCGCTTCAACATCCTGGCTGGCGGGCAGCCATGGAAGAGAAGATGTCTGCTCTCTGGGCTAACCAGACATGGACCGTTGTCCCCCTCCCTCCGGATCAGAAACCGGTGGGGTGCAAGTGGGTCTTTGTCATCAAACATGCTGCTGATGAGACGATAGACCGTCTGAAGGCTCGCCTTGTAGCTCGCGGCTTCACCCAGCAACAGGGGCTCGACTATGAGGAAACCTTTTCTCCGGTCGCCAAGCTCAATACCGTTCGGGTCCTCCTCTCTGTCGCTGTTCATCGCCAGTGGCCTCTCTTTCAGCTCGATATCAAGAATGCTTTCTTAAATGGGGATCTCCAGGAGACGGTCTACATGCAACAACCGCCCGGGTTTGAGACCACGGGGGAGTCTCAGGTTTGCCGCCTTCTTAAGGCTCTGTATGGTCTCAAACAATCTCCACGGGCCTGGTTTGAGAAATTCAGTAAGGTCCTTCGAGATGTCGGCTTTACTCGAAGCTCGGCTGACTTCTCGCTGTTCACTCGTCACCGACCATCAGGGACGGTCCTTCTGTTAGTATATGTTGACGACATCATCATCACAGGAGATGACTCACAAGGGATACATGCCGTCAAAGTTCATCTGAACTCGGTCTTTCAGACAAAGGACCTGGGAACTCTGCGATACTTTCTGGGTCTTGAGGTTGCCAGGCGACCTGACGGCCTTATTCTATCTCAACGAAAGTACTGTATTGATCTTCTTCATGATGCTGGTCTCTTAGGGTGTAAGCCATGTGATACCCCCATGAATGTAAACCACAAGCTATGTGCCGAGGCTTCTGACTCGGATCTTCTTCTCCAGAATCCTGAATATTATCGACGACTTGTTGGAAAGTTGATCTATCTTACTGTTACCAGACCAGATATTTCCTTTGTTGTTGGTCTTGTCAGTCGCTACATGCACTCTCCTCGCAAGTCTCATCTTCTGGCGGTTGAACGCATTCTGAGGTACTTAAAAACAGCACCGGGTCAAGGACTTGTGTACCGGACTTCCTCGTCTGCTCCTACCTTAGTGGCATACTCTGATGCGGACTATGCGGGCTCTCTTGATGACCGGCGGTCTACTAGTGGTTTCTGCACATACTTTGGAGGATATTTGGTTACATGGAGAAGCAAAAAACAAGCGGTCGTTGCTCGCTCATCAGCTGAGGCAGAATACCGCGCAATGACATCTGTTGTATCCGAACTAACATGGCTTGAAAGTCTTCTCACTGATCTGGGTGTAAAATTACCTTCTCCTGCTCTCCTTCTTTGTGATAGCCAAGCGGCTATACATATCGCCAAGAACCCAGTCTTCCACGAAAGAACGAAGCACATTGAAGTCGATTGCCACTTCGTTCGAGAGAAAGTTCAAATGAAGAAGCTCGATTTAAAGCATGTTCCAGGGACGGAACAAGTTGCGGATGTCCTCACAAAGGCTCTTCCCAAAGCATCCTTCTATCAATGCTTGTCCAAGCTTGGTGCATACGATTTGTACGCTCCAGCTTGCGGGGGAGTGTTAGAATAACCCTTGTATTGGGCCCATGTTTTGGCCCATTTATGCTTCTTCTCCTTTAGTCCCACATCTTGTATAAGATTTGTTTTTTCTCTCTCTCTCCTATATATTTGTATTCTCTCATTGTATTTACATACTCAATCAATATACATAAGATTTGGACTCTTTCTACAATATAGATTCGGGACCACTCCGCCAATAGCCAATTGGTTTGGGGTTGGATCTGAGTAAGCTATCACCAACGAACTATTCTCATATCACCCAAATAAAATAAAAAATCATGTGTCAGAGGATAAATCTACATGCAGAGAAAATAAAACACATTGGGAAACTCAAGTAGAGAAAATAAAACACATTGGGAACCCATACACAGAAGGAATCAGTGAAGTAAATGACAACTATGAATTGTTAATCAAGAAATAAAGAATGGAAAAAGCAGGCCCATACACATAAGTTGTTGCAGACGCAATAGATATATGTGGCACGATTGCAATCGCGTTGAACTGTAGTCTGCAACAAATAATAATTGCATAAATATTGTTAGTATAATGAAGTAAACTGGTTTAAAAATTTAATATTTGGAAAACATGCTTCCGCTCGCATCATTTTTTTGAAAAATAAAACCATGAATGATTTTATTAAAATTCTCCATTCCAAGCTTTCCGCAGGCCCGAAGCTAAAGTCCAGCCAGAAAATTATACTGCAAGAGATCAGGACCCGAAGAAGAAGATGGAGAGAACCGGGTTTAGCAACGGGTTGGAAGCAAAACCTGAAAGAAGGCGGTGATACAGAGGAGATGTCGCGGAGGAGATGCCAAAGAGGAGCTGCGAAGGAAGAGCTGCCAAAGAAGAGCTGCGTAGCAGGATCTGTGGGGGGAGCAGAGATCAATTTGAAGAATGAGATGTTGTTGCGTAACGACTGTATTACAACAGAGGAGCTGTCGTGGAACTGTTGTGAAGGAGGGTCTGCAGAGGAGCTTTTGTTGAGTGAGCAGAGGTTGCCCGTCGCCGCTGTCCAGGAGGAGAAGGGAGGAAGGAAAAGAGATCGACGGTAGAGTCGCTGCGACCGCTCTTGCGATCAGTGGGAAAGAAGATGGTAGGGCACAGGAGAGGGGAGATGAAGAGTGTCATAAATGTAGGGCACGGGAGAGGGCATCAGGATTATGGCGAACAAAGGGGCAAAATACCGAAAATGTATTGAACATTTGAAATCATTTAACAGAAAGAAAGCGTATTTTTTAAGATGGGAGGGGTATTTTAGGATTTAAATGTTACACCATGGATGTTTTCCTCTTCTCTTATATAATAAAGGTATCAACGTCTAAGTCTTCATGACAAATCTCTTGTCAACCGATCAGAAGCTCTTATCGATTCAAATACCTAATTTGAGAAGTTTGGTCTCTAATAATCAAGCTTTTCACCAACTCAAAAGGCGGCGTCACTTATCAGAACTTTATAATCTGCTGTACTATATAATACAGGATACATTACTATAGTGATGTAGGGTAGGTGTGTAGTGGACTCCTAGAATGCACGCTAGTGGTGAGGATTGGCTCCCGACTTCCTAATGACTCAATGCATGCAATATTTGCAGTTAAGCACTAACAATTAACACAAGCAATTAAATAGCATAACTAACATATCATCAATTCATAAGCGAGAGAAGTATTTTCTTTTAAGCTTAAGATGATTACTTTCCTCCGCACAAAGGGCCAAGAACAAGTGCGCGGCTACTCAATCCTTCCTGCAGTTAGAGAATTTTTAAGGAGCAAATATCATAATAAACTATAGTCCCAAGAAAGCATGTAATAACCAAACCATAACAATGTTTTACAATCAATAGCCAATACACAACACAACACAAAATATTAGGGTTGTTGTAATAAAAGTAGATCTGAACGTTAAAGGGCTAAAAGAGGGGTTCCGGTAGTGGGTGGATTGGGTTGGGTAAGGGGTAGGCTGGTTGGGGATCAGGAGGATTGGATCGGGAAGGAGGATGTCTGGATCCGGGCTGAAATACCAAGATCTGGGCAGAACTAATGGTGGAAGGGGGTTTGGAGGTGGTTCCAGGTAATGGTTGGGGGTGGGGGGTAGTGGCAGCAATTAGGGAGGGGAGATGGGGCGATTTCTGGGCTGGAATGCCCAGATCTGGGCTGATTATAGGGTGGAGGCAGCCAGGCGGCTGTGGGGCTGCAGGTTGGACTACCTGGAATGGGAAAATTAGGGTCGGTTGCCTTGTTGCATGAGCTGGGGAGGGATTTAAGAGGGTTGGTTGGATATAGGAGGAAAGGTGGAAGCAACTGCCTATTGGGGGATGGGTGGCTGTGGAGGAAGGCGGTGGAGGCTGGAAACAGGGAGGAGGAACAACAGTCGGGTGATTCTGGGCGAAAAGATGGGCGGCGAGTACTGGATTGAGATTTGAGGGAGGGTGGCTGGGGCTGGACAACGGCTGGGAGGGGGTTTTGGAGGGGGGGGGGGCTGGACAACAAGGTAGAAGGGTGGGGGGGGGATGAAAACACAAAGATACAAAGAGCTTACCCAAGGAGTCGTCGCCAAGGGGTTTCACGAAGTCGGCACCATGAAGAGATCACCAGAAATGAGGAAGATGACTCTCCAAATTTCAGTAATGACCCCCAATAGTGCAGCCCTAAACTATTTATAAGAAACTGAAATTAGGGTACCCAAAATCAATGACTATGATTGGTCGATGGTTTTAGGGCGATAAATACATGAAATAATGTCCGAAAATAATAAAACTATATATGAAAAATCATCGAAACGCGGATCCGGACACATCCGCATAGTTGTATCATCGATCCGGGAACACCATATATGGTAAGTTGCCAATTGGCCTTGAACGGACCCAAAACCCGTCTTCCGCTGCGGGTTCACGTCTCCGCTTTGCATCATTCTCCTCGACTTGAAAGAATTCATCTCCCGATGAATAAAGATCAAAATTCTCTCGATGTATGTCAGGTAAGACTCGATGAGGTCCACAAGAGGTCGTCCAAATGTCGTCGCTGGGAAAGTATCCTCGCCAATCAACTCCTCCGGACTGAAGAGCTTTCATCTCCAATGAATGGAGACGGTCGTACTGAAGTTGAAGTACAAGGACGAATCGATCAAGCTCTGCTGGTAGCATCCAGGTGTCATTGGTGAAGGGTCGTCCGCGTCAGCGAACCAGGTAGCGACACACAAGACCGTTCGTGGAGGGGACAGACTCATGCATAATGATCTCAGAGATATGCTCATCGCTCAATGCACCAGTAGGAGGATACGTTGGAATCAGTGGTGTCAATGGTGAAACCGGTGGGAACAAAATCCCGGGTAGGTGGGGGTTGGGTGTAGGCTGAGCAAGGGGCAGTGAATGCGGTGGCAAAGGCTCGGTGGCTCGGGTGGGCCGCCAATATATTGGTCTGAATATTCGTGAGGTACCAAGTATGACGTCGGGTCTTTGACATTGAACACGGGATGGATACCCATGCTCGCGGGGATGTCCAACTCATAAGCATTTGTCCCAATGCGTCTCAGGACAATGCAGGGACCGATCCGCCTAGCACATAGTTTGTTAGCAAGCCCTTGAGAGAGCCTCTTAGTGCAAACTCTTACCATCATCTGCTCACCTACTAGAAAGATATTTTCTCGCCTATGTTTATCTGCATGTTCCTTATAATATTCATTGTTTGTATTAATTTTGTGCCTGACTGACTTATGCAACTCATGCAAATGACAAACAAATGATTTAATAGACTTATGTAGATAATGCAAGTGATGCAAATAAAACATGACAGACACAACACACTCCCTATGGAATAATCTGACAATGGCCTGAAAATCTACAAAATGAGGTGGCCTATCAGGAGGCTCTCTCGGTGGAGTATAAAAAACTCATCCAGTGTGTGACGAGCGTCTAGGTGACCGTGTGAGATACCAACACTCAAATACGAGCTCGTAAAGAGCCAAATGTCTCTCTCAGAGAATGCGACACATCATGGGGCTCACTGAGAGGTATGTATGAAAAATCATCGCGAATGCGACAATCACCTGAATGAAAATCATGTACACCGACTAGAAAACGTGACGCTAGAGTGTGGTGAGTGTTCCTGAAAAGAAAGAACTTGTCTGGTGGGTCAACATGTGGTGTGTCCCAAAGCTCATCAAGAGTGTGATGTGTTACAAGATAGGACCCCACAATATCAGGAGTATGCTCACGTTTACTTAAGGAAACCCTAAATACTTGATGCTCCACTCAATATCCATCCTCTAGGGCAAGGTCAGGGACGATAATGGAAGAGACGTCAATAAATCGATACTCATACACTATGTAGCACGGGGACGAAAACGAGACACGGGATATGATACGAAACGGATACAAGAAACGTGATTTCAAAAAATAAGGATACGGGAAATGTTTTTAAATTATTTTAATTATTTTAATATAAGTATTAATTAATATAAAAATAAGACGACTAGCAAACTAAGTGTACATTTATTTTTTTGTAATAAAAAAAATTTAATAAACCTACAACATAGGTCATACATATGATAAGTTCTAATTAATGTGCTATGCATTGTTTGACCATGTTTAGAGATAATATGCATGACAATTATAATGTGTTATGCAATAGAATTGACATATTTAAACAAACATATGCTATAAGTTAAGCTCTATGGAAGCTTGACATAACCTAAGCCAATACCAAGAATAACAACTACACAAATATATCATGAAGTTACAACAATAGACGGTTTCTTGACACATTATAAAGCTAAGCCGTGAAGTGAATAAGCAACGGGACTTTTATGTCACGGGAATCGCGTATCCCACAAGCGGGATCGCGTATCCCACAAGCGGGATACGCGATTCCGAATTAAAAATATTTTTTTATTTAAAAATGTGTTTTCCTAGAGTTTCGGAAATGCGTTTCCGGGTGTTTCCCATATCCGATCTGAACGTTGGAGGGATAAAAGAGGGGTTCCGGTGGTGGGTGGACTGGATCGGGTAAGGGGATGGCTGGTTGGGGATTGGGAGGACTGGATCGAGAAGGAGGATGGCCGGAACCGGGCTAGAATGCCCAAATCTGGGCAAAACTAATGGTGGAAGGGGGTTTGGAGGTGGTTCCACGTGATGGTGGTAGTGGCAGCAATTAGGGAAGGGGGAGAGGGCGAGATCTGGGCTGGAATGCCTAATCTGGGCCGATTACAGGACTGGGGGAGCCAGGCGGCTGTGGGACTGCAGGTTGGACCGCCCGGAATGGGAAAACTAGGATCGGCTGCCTTGTTGCAAGAGCTGGAGAGGGATTTAAGAGGGTTGGTTGGCTGGATCTGGGAGGAAAGGTGGAAGCAGTGGCCTATTCGGGGAGGGGCGGCTGTGGAGGAGGGCGGGGGAGGCTAGAAACAGGGTGGGGGAACAGCAGTCGGCTGATTCTGGGAGGAAACATAGGTGGCGGTTTGTGAGGAGGTACTGGAGGGGGATTTGAGGGAGGGCGGCTTGCTGGACAGCGACTGGAAGGTGGTTTTGGAGGGGGCGGCGGGCTGGACAGCAAGGTGGAAGGGTGGGGGAGGAGGAAAACACAAAAGTACAAAGACCTTATCCAAAGAGTCATCACCAAGGGGTTCCAGGGAGTCGGCACCACGGAGAGATCACCGGAAATGAGGAAGAAGGCTCTCCAACTTTCAGCAATGACCCCCAAAAGTGCTTCCGTGACATCCTATTTATAATCTGAAATTCGGGCACCCGGAATCAACGATGATTGGCTGATGGTTTTGAGGCCATAAATATATGAAATAATGTCCGAAAAAAATAAAATTATATATAAAAAACATCGGAACATGGATCCGAACACATCCGCGGAGTCGGATCATCGATCCGGGCACGCCATATATGGTAAGTCGCCAATCGGTCCCAAACGGACCCAAAACTCGTCCTCCGTTGTGGGTCCGCGTCTCCGCTCTGCATCATATAGTCTACAAGAAACGAACAAATTGCACTTCACCCCCTCTTTGTTTTATAGGTTGAGAAGAGTGTTGTAAATTGTAATGTATATACAATGTGTAGCTCCGTTCACGCATCACTAGCATCTGATATGATCAAATTTAAAAAAATACGGAATTAACATTGATGCTCGATGCAAGCTTATCGTGAACATAAAATCTTTCTTGTATGGACAGGTTTGTAATGGAGTTTTTTGTAATCTATTATGTGTTTGAATGGGGGCCTTGACACACCAATTGAGGTGTTGTCGTGTGACCTTGAGGTCATGGATTCAAGTCCTGGAAGCAGTCTCTTGCAAAAATGCTGGGTAAGATTTGCCTACATTTCACCCTTCTGGTTGGACCCTTCCCCGGACCCTTGCTGTGCGGGGATGTTTTGCTCACCAGGCTGCTTTTTTTGTGTTTGAATGGGGGCATAGCTTCTTCCTTTTTCCTTTAGCGCTTAATATGTATGATTTGCATGAAGGCAGGTATGTTTTATATCCCCCCATGATTGTTACAGGTTCAAATGTTTATTATTATCTATTTGAGACTTTCTGGGTGTTATAAAATTGATCTTCTAACTCAATTAATTTATCACCAGCTACACATTTACTGACACCCTCTAAAACTTTGGCAGGCTTGTGTTGTGCGCGGTTACCTTAATTATCAATGATGATGATGAAAGCCCTCTAATATCTGGGATTTACTAGGACCTTCAACGTTAATTTCAGGCATGCAATTTTTTTTGTTTATTAATTTCATGTGCTTGGCATGTCAGCATCTTTCATTCTTTATATCCGTCTCCGATAAAACATGGTGAGTAGAGCAGAAATTTACATTACAGACAGAATATGCCAATTTTTTTTTAAAAAATAAAATGATAGGAAGAAGAAGGGGGAGAGAGAGAGATCTAAGGAGGAAACTAGAGAATTAGGGTTTGAGGAGGAGAGGAAAGAGAGATACCTTGAAATATCTTGCATAACCCTCCCAAGAGAATAGCCCGAGTATAAATACCCGGGCCAAGGAGTGGCCCGCCCGCCCCTCCAAAAGGGGCTGAGCCCGTTGGTTCAGCCCCGGCCGGCCGGTTCAATCTGGTTCAGCCCCGTTGCCGCTTGTCGACTCCTTGCGCCTACGAACATACTGTCGTCCCGAGAAGCGTAGTGGCGGCGTAACATTCCCCTCCCCATCAAGAACCGGCTTGTCCCCAAGATGGTAGTTGGGGTAAAGCTCCTTGAAGTCCATCAAATCCACCCAGGAGTTGTGCGCCGCCGAGAGATTCTTCCACTTGGCAAAGAGCTCCGGTCGGTACTCAGCGCCGCGTAGTTTCCACTTGAGTAAAACAATATCCTCTGGAAGTGGGCGAAGCTCGCCCGCACTGGTAATCTCAGGCAGCAGAGCGTTTGGTTGGATATTGGCTCCGACCTTCCGCTTGAGCAGGGATACATGAAAAGTTGGGTGAATGTGGGAACCCATCGACCATGCCAACATGTATGCCACCAACCCCACCCTGCCGAGCATACGAAAGGGGCCGTAATACCGGAGAGATAACTTCTGATTCAGACGACGAGCGACTGACAACTGTTGGTACGGTCGTAGCTTGAGAAACAACTCGTCGCCCACTGCAAATTCCCTCTCCTTGCGATGCTTGTCCGCCTGAACCTTCATGCGATCCTGGGCAAGGCGAAGGTTCTCACGCAGGGTGACTAACATGCGATCCCTGTCCCGAAGGGCCCAATCAACCGTCGACATGGCCGTGCTGCCCGGCTCATAGCTGCTCAAAGTAGGAGGAGGGCGACCGTAAACAACCTCAAACGGGGTCATCCTGCTGGCCGAGTGGTAGAAAGTGTTGTAGCAATATTCGGCCCAGTGCAACCACCCCGGCCAAGTCCGGGGTTCATCCATAACGAAACAACAGAGGTAGGTCTCCACCCCCCCCCCCCCCCGATTTAAGGCCTCTGTCTGGCCGTCCGTCTGGGGGTGATGTGCGGTGCTGAAACGTAGGCATGTCCCTTGCAGCCGGAATAGTTCGTGCCAAAAGTTGCTCACAAAGGTGGGGTCCCGGTTGGAGATGATAGCTCGGGGCAGGCCGTGCAAGCGGATGATCTCCCGGGCGAACAGAGCGGCGACATATTCGACAGTATATGGGTGACTCAAGGCAAGGAAGTGGCCGTACTTGGAGAGTTTGTCAACCACCACCAGAATGACGGATTTTCCTTGGGATTTGGGCAACCCGTCAATGAAATCCATCAACACCTTATCCCAAATCTGCTGCGGAATCTCGAGAGACACCAGCAGCCCTGCTGGCGAGGTCGTCTCGTACCTCTGACGTTGGCAAGTCTCACACTGCTGCACAAACTGCTGTATGTTACGGTGCATGCCAGGCCAAAAAATATTTGCTCGTGCCCGCTGAAGGGTCCAGAGCACGCCCGTGTGGCCGCCTGTCTGGGAAGAGTGAAACTCGTGCATCATCACAGTTTTCCAAGCCGAGTCTGGAGGAAGAGCCACGCGGCCATGATGGTAGAGGCGACCATTCTGAAGATGATAGCCAGAGTCCACGGGCTCGCCGCGTTGTAAAGCCTCCACCATGGTTCGTAAATTGGTAGTTCGCATCACCTCCTCCTGTTATCATCCAAGGAGTTCACTAGTGGCCCCGAGATTTGAGCAACCGTATCCTCAGGAATACGAGAGAGAGCGTCAGCCACCACGTTATCTTTGTTGCTCCGATAGAAAATCTCATAATCATAACCCAAAAGTTTGGTCACTCACTTCTGTTGAAGAGGGGAAGAAACCCGTTGGTCCAAGAAATGCTTCAAGCTCTGATGGTCGGTGTGAATCGTAAAATGCCGGTCTAGAAGGTACGACCGCCACACAGCCACCGCGTGGATGATAGCCAACATCTCATTCTCATAGGTGGACAATCCCAGCGTGCGAGAGGCCAGTGCCTTGTTGTAGAAGGCTAGGGGTCGTCCCTCCTGCATCAACACCGCACTAATGCCCACCCCGGAGGCGTCAGTTTCCAGCACAAACTCCTTAGTTAAATCTGGGAGCGCTAGTACTGGTGTCGACGTCACGGCCACCTTAAGTGCCTGGAACGCTGCCTCTGCCTCGTCCTGCCAAACAAAGGCATCTTTTTGTAACAACTGGGTGAGAGGTCGGGCAATCTTACCATAGTCTTTCACAAAATAACGGTAGTAGACGGTGAGGCCCAAAAAACCCCTCAATGCTCGTATAGTCTGAAGGCGTGGCCAGAATAACATGCTGTCAATCTTTTGAGGGTCCGCCTTGACGCCGTCGGCCGACATCAAATGGCCCAAGTACTCGACCTCCTCCTGCCCGAAAGAGCATTTGGACTGCTTGGCGTACAGTTGGTGTTGGCGAAGAATGACAAATACCTGCTCCACATGGTGTACATGTTCCTCCTAGCTGGCACTGTAGATCAGAATATCATCAAAGAATATCAGCACGGACTGACGGAGAAGGGGGCGGAATATCTCGTTTATGACGGCCTGGAATGTGGAGGGGGCGTTGGTGAGCCCGGACGACATCACCAGAAATTCATAATGCCTGTCATGTGTGCGAAGAGCGGGCTTGTGGACATCCTCTTCATGCATGCGAATTTGGTGGTAACCCGACATGAGGTCGAGTTTGGCGAAACGGGAAGCACCGTGTAGTTCATCCAGCAGTTCTTCAATCAATGGTATCAGAAACTTGTCTTTGACGGTGGAACTATTTAGGCTGCGGTAGTCCACGCAGAAGCGCCACAAGCCGTCCTTGTTCTTAACCAAGATTATGGGGGACGAGAACGCACTGGTACTAGGGCGAATGAGTCCCGCTGTGATCATTTCCCGAATGTTACGCTCGATCTCGGCCTTTTGGCTATACGGATACCGGTACAGACGAATATTGATTGGCTCCGTACCGGTCTTCAATTGAATCTGGTGATCACGGAACCACAATGGTGGGAGTGTCTTGGGTATCTGGAATATATCAGCATACTGAGCGAGCAGCGCCTGCATCTGCTCGGGAACTGTCGGAGATGCCTCAGGGGTCTATGTAATCGCCATAGTCATCGCCATCATGCTGCCCTGCTCCCCCAATTGCTGCAGACTGCGGAGGGATATATTCTTCAGCGGGGAAGATTTGAGGCCACCCGGACAGTATTGCCTCCCCTGCTGGAGGAACTCTATGGTCATCTGTTACCAATCAAAGGTCACCCTCCGTAGTTGTTGTAGCCACTGCACCCCAAACACCATATCCGACCCTTTGATGGGTAAAAGATAGACGTCTGTGCGTCCCGAGTACCCCTGTATCTTTAGTTCCACGCCCTTCATGACCCCTTCGCACCGGAGTTTGCTCCCATTCGCCACCATAACGTGAAAAGTAGCAGCTCGGTCAACCTCGTGTCCCACCCTCTGCGCCACTTCCGGGTGGATGAAGTTGTGTGTACTCCCACTGTCGAGTAGGATAGTCACCTTCTCCTGCCGGACTCACCCGACCATCCTCATAGTGAGTGGTGCATTGCATCCCTCCATCGCTTGAAGGGACACGCCGAACTCAGTCAGATCCAAGTCTCCTTCCCACTCTGAGGCGGGTGTGTCCTCTTCCTCTGTGTCCTCCCGTAGCATAAAGACCTGTATCTTTTGACATTTGTACCCGGGAGCGAATTTTTCTTTAACACAGTCCCTTTTCCTTCCACGCCTAAAGTTCCGACCAAGTCAGCTGAGTGACAACCGGCTTGCTCGGTCCCTGAGAGTCCCTCTTCGCCACTGGCGTAGTGGTAGTAGAACGGGTTGAGCTGCGGTAGCGTTGCCGGTTGTAGCGTCCCTCCTGTATCCGCGCTAAACTGATCGCATGGTTCAAGCTGAGGGGCATGTATGATTGGATCTCATCCCGCAAATAATACTCGAGTCCGGATACAAAACAACTGAGTAGTGTTTTCTCCTCTCACTGCACTCGGTTAGCCAGCTTTTCAAACTCGGTTCGGTACTCCATCGTACCCTTCCGGTGCAGCTTTTGTAAGAGCACTTCAAAGTCTTCGTACTCAAGGGGTCCAAAACAAGCGGTGAATCCATCCACAAAGTCGGTCCAGGGTACGTAGTCCTTGCCTCTCAGGAACCACTGCACCCATTGGAAAGCAGCAGCCTCTAAATGAAAAGAGGCCAACTACACCCATTGCCCCTCGGGAATCTTCTGGTAGTTGAAAAACAGTTCCACCTTCTGCAGCCACTTCAGGACATCTCCGCCATTGAACTTGGGAAAATTCATCCGCGTCAATTTTGGCGGCATGTACGGCCGGTGTCCGGCTTGTCCACGCCACCCTGCCTCCTGTCCATACTTCGCCGGTCTTCTGGATTCCCCGGGTTCAAAAGGCATGCCGGGAACCCCTTGACGAAACGCCCCCCCCCCCCCCCCCCCCCCTCCCCGCTGGAGCTCCACATCACTGCATGCCGCCTCTTGCTGGAGGAGGCAACAGGCCCTCCCCCGCGCCATATTGGGGAAACGGACAACCGCCGCCCCTAGGGCCAAAACCACCCGAGCCGCGCCCATCGGTGTCGAATCCAGCGGTACCGAACCCACCGGGACCCAAGCCCGCTGCACCGCCCCCGCCGGAGCCACCCCCGCCTGTGCCGAACCCACTCGGCCCGCTTCCGCCTGCGCCGACCCCGACGGAGCCCAAGCCGCCTGCGCCGACCACGCCGGATGCCATCCCGCCCGCGCTAGAGCCCCCCGCGCCGAACCCACTGCTCTGGGTCGATCCCGAGCCCGCGACGAACCCCGCGCCTCTGCCTGTCCCGATTGGGACTCTGTTTGTGCTGATCCGGTGCGGATCGACTCGTGCGGCGGTAGATCCTCCCGGGTCCTCTTCCGTCGCGGCCTTACCCTTCAGATTTTGCGTTAACAACGCCATGATCTCCTCCATTTGGGTGTCCTCTGCTCTTCTAGCCTTTGCGTGGATGTTTTCACGTTTTCCTCGATGGAGGCCACTGAATCTATCAACCCCATCAGATTTTCTTGTAGGGTTTCCAAGCGGCTGATTTCCTCTTGCGTCCGTGTCGTCATCATGATGGAGAAAAGTCCTCTGATACCAAATGAGAGGAAGAAGAAGGGGGAGAGAGAGAGATCTAAGGAGGAAACTAGAGAATTAGGGTTTGAGGAGGAGAGGAAAGAGAGATACCTTGAAATGATCTTGCATAACCCTCCCAAGAGAATAGCCCGGGTATAAATACCCGGGCCAAGGAGGGGCCGGCCGGCCCCTCCAAAAGGGGCTGAACCCGTTGGTTCAGCTCCGGCCGGCCGGTTCACTGAGAGGGGGCTGAACCAGATGGTTCAGCCCCGTTGCCGCTTGTCGACTCCTTGCGCCTACGAACATACTGTCGTCCCGAGAAGCGTAGTGGTGGCGTAACATAAAATTTGTAGACAGGCTAATTTAGAGATCTCCTAGAGTCTTATTGCATAATTAGCGAATCATAGGTTGTGACAATTTTCTTATTGCTTGTGTAAGGGGTATGCGTGCTAAATCCTTGTGGCAACTGAGTCATCTAAGCAGTTTCTCTTGAATCTTCAACTCAGGAATTAGCGAAGGAATTATCCGTGACATTTAGTCCAATAGAAAACTCACCCAAAATTCTCTGAGTTTTGTACACCGGAGTTTCTCGAGAGATCTAAGAAGATTACTCAAATTTCATCTTATCTTAACACAGATAAATGACTCAGATTGGTGCAATGCCGCCTTCAGATTGTATCGTAGTATCAGTCTATATAATCGTCAACATCATATATCAATTAATCAAAACAAAAAAATGTTATTGTTTTTCCTTGAAACTAACCGTAAATGCTTCTTCGCAACAGTAAGACTGCACACAAATTGAGAGTACAACAAACACGAATAGGAATGTGCGAGGGGGATAAACAGTGACGAAGACAATGAAGTCACATGATGAATGAAAATGTTAATGCAAGCAGGTGACAACAACAGAGGCATAGAACAGGAGAAGTGGTGGAAGTCCTGTGTCATGAAATTAGGCTATGAAACTATTTGAATTTTGAAGATATCATTCCTTCTCCCATCTCTTTGGGTTGCGCACGGAAGATCTTATACTATTTTTCTTAGGTTGCAGCGGATGAAAGAGTGTATATAGTGGAAAGAAAGAACAATGCTTGATTCATTCAAGAGAGCTCTTATTCATACATATACTTGAGTAACGGAAAACCTAAAAAAAGAAAAAGACCGAACAACCCCGGCTCGGGGTAAATACATAAAAGACGACTTGAAATAAACTAATTATATTATAACTCTCCCCCTCAAGTTGGACGGAAGATGTCGGTCATCCCAAGTCTTTGGATATTGTCGGTAAACACATCACACCCCAAACCTTTGGTAAACAAATCGGTCAGCTGATCTTTGGACTGAACAAAAGAAGTGACAACTGTCTTTTTATCCAAGTGATGTTTGATAAAGTGTTGATCAACCTCAACATGCGTTGTCCTGTCATTTTGGATGTGGTTATGAGCAATGTCAATAGCTGTCTTATTGTCACAGAATAAGGAGAAAGGGGTTGTCACAAAGACACTCAGATCTTGTAACACAGTACGTAGCCATAACCCCTCGCATAGGCCTTGAGACATGGCACAATATTCTGTCTCTGCACTCGATCTAGACACAACATTCTGCTTCTGCTTCTTGCTACGCCACACCACAATATTTCCACCAACAAAGGAGCAGTATCTTGTTCTGGACTTTCTGTCATCACGACATCCAGCCCAACCAGCATCAGTAAAAACCTCAATCTTCAAGTTGTTTCTGGAAAATAAGAGACCACGATCAGGGGCTTTCTTCAAATATCGCAGCAAGCGATACACAACTTCTTGATGTTTGATTTTGGGAGAATGCATATATCTGCTAAGGATACCGACTGCATACGTAATGTTAGGACGTGTGTGAGATAGATATATAAGTTTTTCTACCAATCTTTGATAACGTGATACATCTGTGTGATTACCATAACCATCGTCATCAATCCTGTGATTTTCCTCCATAGGGGTGTTCGCAGGGACACAACCAAACATACCCGTTTCCTTTAGGAGATCCAATATGTACTTTCGTGGGATATAAAGATACCCTACTCAGATCTGACCACTTTGATACCCAGGAAGTGTTGTAACCTTCCCAAGTCCTTCACTTCGAATTTAGCAGATAGGAGGGTCTTAAGATTAACAATCTCCTCAGTGTCATTTCCAGTAATCACGATGTCATCCACGTAGACAATGAGAACCACGACACGTTGTTCATGTCTCCGGATAAACATGGTATGATCAGATTGGGCTTGCTTGTACACATAATTCAGCATCGTCGTGCGAAATCTCCCGAACCTAGCCCTAGGTGATTACTTCAGGCCATATAAGGATTTCCTTAGTCGGCAGACAAGCCCTTCAACTCCTTTCTTCACAAAACCAGGAGGAAACTTCATGTACACCTCCTCCTCAAGCTCACCATGGAGGAACGCATTTTTCACGTCCAGTTGATGGAGGTCCCAGTCCAGGCAAGCAACACACGATAACAATACCCGAATAGAGTCCATTTTTGCTACAGGAGCAAAAGTCTCCTGATAATTAACTCCTTGAGTCTGGGTGTATCCTTGAGAGATTAAACGTGTTTTGTACCGTTCCACCTTGTCATCTTGGTTCTGCTTAACAGAGAAGATCCGCTGGGAACCTATAGCTTTCTTTCCCGAAGGGAGAGCGGAAACATCCCACGTGTGATTTTTGTCCAAGGCAGACATCTCATCTTGCATAGCTTGTGTCCAAGCAGGTATCTCCAAAGCTTCCTGCCATGTCTTAGGAATAACAACTGGGGAAAGAGACGAAACAAAAGCATGATGAATCAGAGTAAGATGATGGTAAGCCATATGATTAAAAATAGGATGTTACGTGCAAGTAGCTTTATGTTTCTTTAGCAATGCATGAGGAATATGCAGATCAGCATCATCAGAATCTGAGTCTAAAGTTAGCACTGGTAGAGTTGGAGTTGTGGTTGCTTGTGTACCTGAACGATGGTGGTATACGTGGGGAAAAGGAGAGGTCGTAGTAGAGGAGTTTGGTACCGAGATAGGAGCTATGGGTACCAGAGTGGAATGAGTGAAAGGAATGGAAGCAAGGTTGTCAGGATCGAGATCCTAAGTTGGATTGTTTTGAGGTTGGATCGGATCGTAGGATCGGATCGAAGATCACAAGATCCTACAACATTCATAAATTAAGGCTAAAAAATAAAATTGAATTTTGTATCATTAAATTACATGCTCAATTAATAAAATAAATTAATAAATTGAGTAGTATATGAATAACTATATTAATTTTTTTTGAATAATTAAATGAAAACGATAATATCATATTAAATTCAATTTCAGTTTCAGGTAAGACACAAAATGTTTACTAATAATAAAAACAAATTTGGACTGGGCGCGACCGAAGAAGTCGCTCTTGGCCTCATTTTGCAGTCGACAATCGACACTTGGGATACGGTAAAGCAACATGATATGATTTTGTGATGGGGTAGGGGGAGGGATTGGGATATGGGCAATCGACAATGGGTTATGAGCGTTGGACCGGTTGAATGGGGTTGAGATAGAGTTGGACATGTTTTTAGTTACCTTTGGCCAGACCGGTAGAATCGGATCAGAATCGCGATCCTAAAGATCCTAAGATCTGGATCGTGATCCTAGTCGTAGATGTGCCGATTTAGATCATAGGTAAGATCCAGATCGATTTACAAAATCTGGATCGCATGATCGTAGGATCGTAAAGATCTTACAATCCTGATCGCGATCCTAATAACCATGAATGGAAGAGAGAAGAGGAATAGGAATAACATATGCATCACCACTACTCTCCCCCTGACGAAAAACATGAGTCGAAGGCAGAAAATAGGGCTCCCCCTCACGGAAGGTGACATCCATGGTACAGAACATATGCCGGGAGGGGGGTAATAACAACGATATCTTTTGGTCGTAGAAGAATAACCAAGGAAGACACAACGTTGAGCCCGAGGGGTCAAGTTTGTCATAATGGGATTGGTGCACATGCACAAAACAGACACCCAAAGAAACGGTGGAAAATGGGAAGTATGAACTACGCCAGAGGTGGAGAGACGAGCTAGAAGAGTAGTAAAGTAAAGGATACAAGAAGAAAAACGATTGATAAGGTGAGCAGTTGTAAGTACCGCATCACCCCAATAGGGTTTATGGAGGTGCGTAGTGGTTAGGAGACAGCGAGCAACCTCGAGGAGCTGCCGATTTTTCCGTTCGGCCACTCCGTTCTGAGTAGAGGTGTCAACACAAGTTTTCTGGGGAATGATACCGTGAGAGGTGAGGTAGAGCCAAAGATACCACGATCATCATACTCCCCCCATTGTCACTTTGAAGAACATGGATAGAGGCATAAAATTGTGTTTGCATCATTTTATGAAAAGCTTGAAAACAAGGAAAAACTTCACTTTTCTTTTTCAACAGATAAACTCATGTAGTACGCTAGAAACAATCAATAAAAGTGACAAACCATCGAAAATCAGTTAAAAATAAATGGGGGACGGACCCCAAACATCAGAATGTATACCATCAATGAGAACGCTACTAGGGAAAGAAAGATGTGAAGAAGTCTGTCGCACATGTTTAGACATATCACATACATCATAAGCAAAGTTCTGAAGAAAAGGTAAAAAAAAAACAGGAAATAATTTTTGCAGATAAACGGAGGACGGATGTCCTAGACGCAGATGCCAGCGGCAAACATCCTCCGCAGTAACAATGGAACTGAAAAGGGCCCGAGAGAGAGGATGAGTGTCCGGGTAGTACAAGCCGCCACAACACCTACCACTGCCAATGTTCCGCTTCGTACCCAGTTCCTGAAAAACATAAGAATCAGGAAAGAAAGCTACGGTGCTATTAAGAGATTTTGTAATATTGCTGATGGAGAGTAAATTGCAAGGAAAAGAGGAAACATGAAGAACATAAGAATGATATATGGACGGAGAACAAGAGATGTTGCCTTTGCCCGCAATGGAGGACAACGATCTTTTAGCAGAAATAACTTTCTCCTTACCAGACAAAAGAGTATAAGAGAGAAAACATGAGTAAGGCCCAGTCATGTGGTGAATAGCACCAGAGTCGAGCACCCATTCAGAAGGTGTGGTGGTGGCAGCATGCGCACTCAACATAGCAATGGACAATGGTGTCAAGAGAAGTAGAGCCTTCGGTGAGCAGATCAGACTGAGAGTGAAGCTGGTGGCGAAAAGCATCCAATTCCTGTGCAATAAGAGAGGAAGAAGTAGGAGACTATGACTCATCATAGACATCAATGATGTAAGCAGCATCATGAGATCGGTAGCCACTGTGTCTATGGCCCCCGCGACCTGGTCCACGACCCCGACCACGTCCAGAAGGCGCTAGATGCGGATGAAGTTTGAAACATGCCTCCCGAGAGTGTGCCCGTCGATCACAGAAATCATAGATAGACACAGAAGATCCAGGAGTAGGAAAAAGACCTTGACCAACACTAGTCAGGACAGAACAATCAGGAGGAGTCATAACAATGAGAGACTTGCAGCGGTCTTCATCACCCAGAACCATACTGATTGCCTCCCGAAGAGAGGGAAGAGGAGAGCGGTGGAGAACGTGTGTTCGAACCATATCAAATTCCATATTCAATCTCATCAAGAAGACATGAAGGCAGAAGTGGTCCTCCCTTTGCTTTAACTGGACGACATCAACAGTACACGCTGGAGTGAAATGCGCAAAGTAGTCCCGCTCTTGATATAAACACTCAAACTCCGAGAAGAAAGATGAAACAATCATCGAACCTTGGTGCAACTCCAAAATGAGACGAGTGAGCTCATAAACCTGGGTAGAACTGTCAATCTGAGAGTATGTTTCGTGAGCACGAGTCCAGATCTCGAAAGCTGAGTCCATCAACATATAGCTCCGATAGACCTTAGGAGACATCGAATGCAGGAGCCAGGAAACAACTAGGGAATTGTCAGAATCCCAACGCTTCCGGGAGGGATCAGACACAGGGGGCTCCTTAATCGTCCCATCGATATATTTAAACATTTGTTGGCTACGGATGACATGTTGGGAAGTACAATACCATTCAAGATAATTTGTGTCATCCAAGGGAACCGTGATAATCTTCAAAGAGCTGGAGTGGCCATGGGGACGTTGAGGGTCACTCATCTGAGGCTGGATCACACCCTGAGAGGATACCGAAGAATCAGGATCACCCATATTAACGAGGAAGAGGAGCCAAAAAAACAAACACACAGAAAGATCGATTAGCGGCAGAAGCTCCGATTCAGCACATACGAGCCAGGAGAGAAGAAATGGATAACAGCAGACAACATCGGGAAATCAGCAGCAGACAGGACGCAACAGCAACAGACAACAACATCGGGAGTAGCAGCCGGGAGAGGAGCAGCAGCCAGGATAAACTGCAGGAAGCAGCTGCAGGGAATAGCGGCAGGGGGCGCAATACTGGAGACGACAGAGACGTCGTCGACAGAGAAGAAGGAAACGAGAGGGCGACAACTTCACTGGAGACGACAGCATTGGTCTCCTCAACATCCAACGGTGGCGTCGGTTTCACCGGAAGGCCGCATCTGCGGGACGCACACAAAGACATGCTCAAACCGGCGATCGGGAAGGAACGGGCGAGCGAGAGACGGAGCACGCTGTCGGGGAAGAACAGAAATCGCGGAAGGCGACGCACGCAACTAGGGTTTCGATCGCCTCTGATACCAAGTGGAAAGAAAGAATAATGCTTGATTCATTCAAGAGAGCCCTTACTCATACATATACTTGAGTAAGAGAAAACCTAAAAAAGGAAAAAGACCAAACTACCCCGACTCGAGGTAAATACAGAAAAGACGACTTGAAATAAACTAATTATATTACAACTTATATATATATATATATATATATATATATATATATATATATATATATATATATAGGGTTACTTACTGGGACCTACCCTCAAAGTTTGCATAATTACAGCTTGCACCCCTTTAAGTTTCGAATTTGCAAAAACCTCCCCTCAATGTTTATATTTCATAACATCCATGCACAAAAGTACCCCCTTGAAGTAAATTTTTAGGGGAGTCTTTTTGTGCATGAATGTTATGAAATGTAAACATCGAGGGGAGGTAATTATAATTTTGAAAGATAGGGGGTGGAAGCTGTAATTACGCAAACTTTGAGGGGAGTTCCTGATAAATAACCCTATATATAAATATATATAAGACCGTGTATTTGTTGGATTACAAAAATACTCCTGATTTACTAGTTATCAAAATACATTGATTTGCAGGTATAAGATTGAGAAAATAAATCTAAAATGCATCGGTATTTTGAGAAGGAAAACTTTAATCTTTAATAATCATGTTTGAAGAATTGGACATAGAATTGGTCCATAATTGTTCGGAGGTAGGGTTTGAAGGAGGAGGGGGATTACAGGAATAGATTCACCCCTAGGGCTCTTTCAAATTGATCTTACTACCAAGATAATCCAAATAAAAATTATTCGTAGGCTTATATAGTGCCTAGCTCCGAAAACACACAAGGGAAAATGATAAATAATCACGTGACCCGAAATACATATGTGATAATAAAACATAGAGATGGCGGGTGTGCGATGCCCATACGCACTACTGGCCAACATTCGTCATGTTAAGATCCGTATCCTCATCGCCTCGGTCTCAACGTCAAGATATGCGTCGTGCCCTCGTCCCCCGCCCTCTTCCGTATCTGTACCGCCCCTTAGAAAATTCATCTTGTACTTAAGTCATAAGTTGAAAGGCTAGGCATAGGATGAGTGGATGTCCACCCAAGTAGCCTCGGATGGGGTCGGGCAACCCACGGTCTCATGACCAAATCTGAGGAAAGAGCTTCATGAGGCAAGTTGTGCATATCCTGAATGAGTTAGGGGAAGCAGTTTGGTGGGGTGATGCCCGACAGAGCTGAAGGTAAAGTCGTTTCCGCCAGCATGGAGGTGGAAGGTGGGAGACATCGACAAGGACTTTGTTAGCTACCGCTATTCCTACGGGAAAGAACCGAACAATTCCTGTGTGAAAATCCTTGATGCCCTAGGGGATGCGCCCAACCAGCATCAGTAAAAACCTCAATCTTCAAGTTGTTGTTTCTGGAAAATAAGAGACCACGATCAGGGGCTTTCTTCAAATATCACAGCAAGCGATACACAACTTCTTGATGTTTGATTCTGGGAGAATGCATATATCTGCTAAGGATACCGACTGCATACGTAATGTTAGGACGTGTGTGAGATAGATATATAAGTTTTTCAACCAATCTTTGATAACGTGATACATCTGTGTGATTACCATAACCATCGTCATCAATCCTGTGATTTTCCTCCATAGGGGTGTTCGCAGGGACAACCAAACATACCCGTTTCCTTTAGGAGATCCAATATGTACTTTCGTGGGATATAAAGATACCCTACTCAGATCTGACCACTTTGATACCCAGGAAGTGTTGTAACCTTCCCAAGTCCTTCACTTCGAATTTAGCAGATAGGAGGGTCTTAAGATTGACAATCTCCTCAGTGTCATTTCCAGTAATCACGATGTCATCCACGTAGACAATGAGAACCACAACACGTTGTTCATGTCTCCGGATAAACATGGTATGATCAGATTGGGCTTGCTTGTACACATAATTCAGCATCGTCGTGCGAAATCTCCCGAACCTAGCCCTAGGTGATTACTTCAGGCCATATAAGGATTTCCTTAGTCGGCAGACAAGCCCTTCAACTCCTTTCTTCACAAAACCAGGAGGAAACTTCATGTACACCTCCTCCTCAAGCTCACCATGGAGGAACGCATTTTTCACGTCCAGTTGATGGAGGTCCCAGTCCAGGCAAGCAACACACGATAACAATACCCGAATAGAGTCCATTTTTGCTACAGGAGCAAAAGTCTCCTGATAATTAACTCCTTGAGTCTGGGTGTATCCTTGAGAGATTAAACGTGTTTTGTACCGTTCCACCTTGTCATCTTGGTTCTGCTTAACAGAGAAGATCCGCTGGGAACCTATAGCTTTCTTTCCCGAAGGGAGAGCGGAAACATCCCACGTGTGATTTTTGTCCAAGGCAGACATCTCATCTTGCATAGCTTGTGTCCAAGCAGGTATCTCCAAAGCTTCCTGCCATGTCTTAGGAATAACAACTGGGGAAAGAGACGAAACAAAAGCCTGATGAATCAGAGTAAGATGATGGTAAGCCATATGATTAAAAATAGGATGTTACGTGCAAGTAGCTTTATGTTTCTTTAGCAATGCATGAGGAATATGCAGATCAGCATCATCAGAATCTGAGTCTAAAGTTAGCACTGGTAGAGTTGGAGTTGTGGTTGCTTGTGTACCTGAACGATGGTGGTATACGTGGGGAAAGGAGAGGTCGTAGTAGAGGAGTTTGGTACCGAGATAGGAGCTATGGGTACCAGAGTGGAATGAGTGAAAGGAATGGAAGCAAGGTTGTCAGGATCGAGATCCTAAGTTGGATTGTTTTGAGGTTGGATCGGATCGTAGGATCGGATCGAAGATCGCAAGATCCTACAACATTCATAAATTAAGGCTAAAAAATAAAATTGAATTTTGTATCATTAAATTACATGCTCAATTAATAAAATAAATTAATAAATTGAGTAGTATATGAATAACTATATTAATTTTTTTTGAATAATTAAATGAAAACGATAATATCATATTAAATTCAATTTCAGTTTCAGGTAAGACACAAAATGTTTACTAATAATAAAAACAAATTTGGATTGGGCGCGACCGAAGAAGTCGCTCTTGGCCTCATTTTGCAGTCGACAATCGACACTTGGGATACGGTAAAGCAACATGATATGATTTTGTGATGGGGTAGGGGGAGGGATTGGGATATGGGCAATCGACAATGGGTTATGAGCGTTGGACCGGTTGAATGGGGTTGAGATAGAGTTGGACATGTTTTTAGTTACCTTTGGCCAGACCGATAGAATCGGATCAGAATTGCGATCCTAAAGATCCTAAGATCTGGATCGTGATCCTAGTCGTAGATGTGCCGATTTAGATCATAGGTAAGATCCAGATCGATTTACAAAATCTGGATCGCATGATCGTAGGATCGTAAAGATCTTACAATCCTGATCGCGATCCTAATAACCATGAATGGAAGAGAGAAGAGGAATAGGAATAACATATGCATCACCACTACTCTCCTCCTGACGAAAAACATGAGTCGAAGGCAGAAAATAGGGCTCCCCCTCACGGAAGGTGACATCCATGGTACAGAACATATGCCGGGAGGGGGGTAATAACAACGATATCTTTTGGTCGTAGAAGAATAACCAAGGAAGACACAACGTTGAGCCCGAGGGGTCAAGTTTGTCATAATGGGATTGGTGCACATGCACAAAACAGACACCCAAAGACACGGTGGAAAATGGGAAGTATGAACTACGCCAGAGGTGGAGAGACGAGCTAGAAGAGTAGTAAAGTAAAGGATACAAGAAGAAAAACGATTGATAAGGTGAGCAGTTGTAAGTACCGCATCACCCCAATAGGGTTTATGGAGGTGCGTCGTGGTTAGGAGACAGCGAGCAACCTCGAGGAGCTGCCGATTTTTCCGTTCGGCCACTCCGTTCTGAGTAGAGGTGTAAACACAAGTTTTCTGGGGAATGATACCGTGAGAGGTGAGGTAGAGCCAAAGATACCACGATCATCATACTCCCCCCATTGTCACTTTGAAGAACATGGATAGAGGCATAAAATTGTGTTTGCATCATTTTATGAAAACCTTGAAAACAAGGAAAAACTTCACTTTTCTTTTTCAACAGATAAACTCATGTAGTACGCTAGAAACAATCAATAAAAGTGACAAACCATCGAAAATCAGTTAAAAATACAATGGGGGACGGACCCCAAACATTAGAATGTATACCATCAATGAGAACGCTACTAGGGAAAGAAAGATGTGAAGAAGTCTGTCGCACATGTTTAGACATATCACATACATCATAAGCAAAGTTCTGAAGAAAAGGTAAAAAAAAACAGGAAATAATTTTTGCAGATAAACGGAGGACGGATGTCCTAGACGCAGATGCCAGCGGCAAACATCCTCCGCAGTAACAATGGAACTGAAAAGGGCCCGAGAGAGAGGATGAGTGTCCGGGTAGTACAAGCCGCCACAACACCTACCACTGCCAATGTTCCGCTTCGTACCCAGTTCCTGAAAAACATAAGAATCAGGAAAGAAAGCTACGGTGCTATTAAGAGATTTTGTAATATTGCTGATGGAGAGTAAATTGCAAGGAAAAGAGGAAACATGAAGAACATAAGAATGATATATGGACGGAGAACAAGAGATGTTGCCTTTGCCCGCAATGGAGGACAACGATCTTTTAGCAGAAATAACTTTCTCCTTACCAGACAAAAGAGTATAAGAGAGAAAACATGAGTAAGGCCCAGTCATGTGGTGAATAACACCAGAGTCGAGCACCCATTCAGAAGGTGTGGTGGTGGCAGCATGCGCACTCAACATAGCAATGGACAATGGTGTCAAGAGAAGTAGAGCCTTTGGTGACCAGATCAGACTGAGAGTGAAGCTGGTGGCGAAAAGCATCCAATTCCTGTGCAATAAGAGAGGAAGAAGTAGGAGACTATGACTCATCATAGACATCAATGATGTAAGCAGCATCATGAGATCGGTAGCCACTGTGTCTATGGCCCCCGCGACCTGGTCCACGACCCCGACCACGTCCAGAAGGCGCTAGATGCGGATGAAGTTTGAAACATGCCTCCCGAGAGTGTGCCCGTCGACCACAGTAATCATAGATAGACACAGAAGATCCAGGAGTAGGAAAAAGACCTTGACCAACACTAGTCAGGACAGAACAATCAGGAGGAGTCATAACAATGAGAGACTTGCGGCGGTCTTCATCACCCAGAACAATACTGATTGCCTCCCGAAGAGAGGGAAGAGGAGAGCGGTGGAGAACGTGTGTTCGAACCATATCAAATTCCATATTCAATCTCATCAAGAAGACATGAAGGCAGAAGTGGTCCTCCCTTTGCTTTAACTGGACGACATCAACAGTACACGCTGGAGTGAAATGCGCAAAGTAGTCCCGCTCTTGATATAAACACTCAAACTCCGAGAAGAAAGATGAAACAATCATCGAACCTTGGTGCAACTCCAAAATGAGACGAGTGAGCTCATAAACTTGGGTAGAACTGTCAATCTGAGAGTATGTTTCGTGAGCACGAGTCCAGATCTCGAAAGCTGAGTCCATCAACATATAGCTCCGATAGACCTTAGGAGACATCAAATGCAGGAGCCAGGAAACAACTAGGGAATTGTCAGAATCCCAACGCTTCCGGGAGGGATCAGACACAGGGGGCTCCTTAATCGTCCCATCGATATATTAAAACATTTGTTGGCTACGGATGACATGTTGGGAAGTACAATACCATTCAAGATAATTTGTGTCATCCAAGGGAACCGTGATAATCTTCAAAGAGCTGGAGTGGCCATGGGGACGTTGAGGGTCACTCATCTGAGGCTGGATCACACCCTGAGAGGATACCGAAGAATCAGGATCACCCATATTAACGAGGAAGAGGAGCCAAAAAAACAAACACACAGAAAGATCGATTAGCGGCAGAAGCTCCGATTCAGCACATACGAGCCAGGAGAGAAGAAATGGATAACAGCAGACGACATCGGGAAATCAGCAGCAGACAGGACGCAACAGCAACAGACAACAACATCGGGAGTAGCAGCCGGGAGAGGAGCAGCAGCCAGGATAAACTGCAGGAAGCAGCTGCAGGGAATAGCGGCAGGGGGCGCAATACTGGAGACGACAGAGACGTCGTCGACAGAGAAGAAGGAAACGAGAGGGCGACAACTTCACTGGAGACGACAGCATTGGTCTCCTCAACATCCAACGGTGGCGTCGGTTTCACCGGAAGGCCGCATCTGCGGGACGCACACAAAGACATGCTCAAACCGGCGATCGGGAAGGAACGGGCGAGCGAGAGACGGAGCACGCTGTCGGGGAAGAACAGAAATCGCGGAAGGCAACGCATGCAACTAGGGTTTCGATCGCCTCTGATACCAAGTGGAAAGAAAGAATAATGCTTGATTCATTCAAGAGAGCCCTTACTCATACATATACTTGAGTAAGAGAAAACCTAAAAAAGGAAAAAGACCAAACTACCCCGACTCGAGGTAAATACAGAAAAGACGACTTGAAATAAACTAATTATATTACAACTATATATATATATATATATATATATATATATATATATATATATATATATATATATATATATATATATATATATATATATATATAGGGATACTTACTTGGACCTACCCTCAAAGTTTGCATAATTACAGCTTGCACCCCTTTAAGTTTCGAATTTGCAAAAACCTCCCCTCAATGTTTATATTTCATAACATCCATGCACAAAAGTACCCCTTGAAGTAAATTTTTAGGGGGGTCTTTTTGTGCATGAATGTTATGAAATGTAAACATCGAGGGGAGGTAATTGTAATTTTGAAAGATAGGGGGTGGAAGCTGTAATTACGCAAACTTTGAGGGGAGGTCCTGATAAATAACCCTATATATAAATATATATAAGACCGTGTATTTGTTGGATTACAAAAATACTCCTGATTTACTAGTTATCAAAATACATTGATTTGCAGGTATAAGATTGAGAAAATAAATCTAAAATGCATCGGTATTTTGAGAAGGAAAACTTTAATCTTTAATAATCATGTTTGAAGAATTAGACATAGAATTGGTCCATAATTGTTCGGAGGTAGGGTTTGAAGGAGGAGGGGGGGATTACAGGAATAGATTCACCCCTAGGGCTCTTTCAAATTGATCTTACTACCAAGATAATCCAAATAAAAATTATTCGTAGGCTTATATAGTGCCTAGCTCCGAAAACACACAAGGGAAAATGATAAATAATCACGTGACCCGAAATACATATGTGATAATAAGACATAGAGATGGCGGGTGTGCGATGCCCATACGCACTACTGGCCAACATTCGTCATGTTAAGATCCGTATCCTCATCGCCTCGGTCTCAACGTCAAGATATGCGTCGTGCCCTCGTCCCCCGCCCTCTTCCGTATCTGTACCGCCCCTTAGAAAATTCATCTTGTACTTAAGTCATAAGTTGAAAGGCTAGGCATAGGATGAGTGGATGTCCACCCAAGTAGCCTCAGATGGGGTCGGGCAACCCACGGTCTCATGACCAAATCTGAGGAAAGAGCTTCATGAGGCAAGTTGTGCATATCCTGAATGAGTTAGGGGAAGCAGTTTGGTGGGGTGATGCCCGACAGAGCTGAAGGTAAAGTCGTTTCCGCCAGCATGGAGGTGGAAGGTGAGAGACATCGACAAGGACTTTGTTAGCTACCGCTATTCCTACGGGAAAGAACCGAACAATTCCCGTGTGAAAATCCTTGATGCCCTAGGGGATGCGCCGCACTCCCCCCCCCCCCCCCAAATACCCAATCGTAGACCGGCTGGGCCCGCCCGGTTCGATTAGGTGGAGAGTGGGACTGGCCGGATGGTTCGGTCACGCGGTTCCTTGGCCCCTTCCGACGATAGACCGCTCTGAAGCGGCTCCGGGTCGTATCATTCTCGCCGTTTTCAAAAAATTGCTGGTCCTCAAGCTGAAACTCGGGGTATGTTTCCTTGAGCTCGTCATAATCCACCCAAGTCTGTTAAGACTCCGCCAGGCCCTTCCAGTGAATTAGCAGTCTTACGACAGATTTCCCGTGCACGGTCTTGATCCTCGCTTCCAAAACCTTCTCTGACCGTGGTCGAACTTCACCCGGTTATGTTGTAACAACCTAATATAAAAATCCGTATAAAAATATTTTGAGTCATATCCCCGATGATGAAAAGACACTTGAAAATGTTTTAAATTATTTTCCGACGAGTTTGTTTTCAACATTTTGTTAATGTTTTAGGTGCCAATAAAAATTTCAAGTTATTGTGGGCCGGATATTGTGGGCTTGCTGCCCTTGGAAATGGGATTTGTGTTAGGCGGCTGAAATATTTGATGGATGGACTTGTGTGCTGGATAGAAGGATGAGTTGGTTGCTCTGATGTTGGCTGGATATTTGTTTGGCTCCGGTTTAGTTACACCTGGAGCGGTGCTTGGCCTGTACCTGTATCTGGCTGCTTTGCTTGCTGTTATAAAATCGACTGTTACTCCACTTCTCTCGCACTTCTGCTTCTGCGAATCCCGCGGCCTCCTTCTTCATCTTCCTCCGGCTGTTCCACTACGACAGAGAAGTGCTTCTTCTTCTTTCTCTGTGTCGGGTGACTTGTGTCGGCGTTGCCGTGCTCCTGTGCCGATGCGGCTTTAGCTTTGCCGCCGATTTTCCTGGGTCAACGGCCCTGCTGTGCCGACTAGAGTTGTTGTGTCGTCGCTCTTCCGTTGCTCCTGCTTTACGGTTTCTTCTTCTTCCTTCACTGGCCGACTGCTTCTCTGCCCTAACCTTCTTGGCCTGCTGCCGTTCTTCAGCTGCTGTCTAGGGTTCCTGCTGCTCCTGAGCCGCTCCTGTGTAGTCGTTGTTGCTGCCAAAAATATCGCTGCTCCTTGAAGCTGCTCCCGAGCTGCTGCCTCCCTATTGCTACTGTCTTCTTCTTCTTGGCTGGTTTGGCTTAATCCCTCTATTTGGTTACTTGTGTTATGCTTTATGGGAATACCAAAATTATTAATATATTGTGGTTAGCCAATTTAACTTTTGTATTTTGCTGGACAATGCATTTAAGAGGACGGGATGTCCATTTGGGGGCTGGTTTTTAGCCCAATTTTGAGGCATATTTCTAGTTGTCCGGCAAAGTATAAAATCATATTTGGCCTGTAGCAATTTAATTGGTATTTTTGGTTTATTGTTTTAGCTTTTCGATACAAATCTTTTACGCTCTATGCTATGCTACGTGTAAAACGAGACGCAACCCAAATTAAGATGCATGTTATTTCAGTGGTTTCCAAATCTTAAAACTTCGAGGATGGCGTCCCGTGATAACCGTACATTTATGCGGAAAAGGATATGAATAAAGACAAATGAAGAGTGAGTATTTTATTTCTTGAAATTATGAGTATCCAATTATTTTGCAGTATTTAATTTATTGTCTATTTTAACGAAATTGCTTGTGCATATGAGTTTCGCCTTAACGATATATCGCTAAATAAATAAAGTGGGCGAGAGGACAATTAAGCGATACAGATTTCTGAGGGGATCGGTTTTATTCAAAATTCATGTTTATACGACAAGATAAAATTCATGTAAAACTCTGCATAGGGAAATGTGATGGCTTCGAATCTGATGATGTGGAAGCATCCACTGATGGACTCATCAGTAGGGGTGAACCTACAATTACGCTCTTCGGGGGCGGGACCTAATTCAAATTTGCATCACCGGAGCATTTCTCATTTTATGTAACTAAAGTTAAGGAGTAATTTAATGATTAGTATTGAGAATAATCAAGTGATTGATTTATTGTACTGTATGCATATTGGTATTATCCCCTTGTTTGCATGTATAACCATTTCACAAAATACTATTCTCTTATAGTCATAATTTTTATGACTAACTCTTAGTGAATTCATTTTTTTCAGACAACAGGTGGAACTCCAGGCGTACGGGGAAGGTTCGCACCTGAAGAGTTAGAGAAGGTACGGTTGAATGTCTACAAAGGAATCAAAGAAGGTTCTGAAAGTCATAAATTACTATGTTCAGAAAACTATCGTAAATTTTTAGCAGACTTCGAGTAAATGACTGTATGAATGTGTGAATAAATAAAAGGATGGAATAAAATACTGTTTTGGATGTTCATTGTACTGTTCTTAGATGTGTTGCGACTACTCTATTGACTCTTTGTTCACTTTCTGTAATCATTGGGAAGCCCGAGAATTTTCGGTCTTCACAATTTGGTATCAGAGCACGGTTCAGGTTTCAATAGAATATGTCGTAACATAAATAGTACGAAAACATTTCAATGTAAGGATGTTACATTCGTTTATAGGAACCTGTCCAAGTTTATTCTAGCCGCCGCAGCCAACGTCGTCGAGAGAATCAAGACGATCCTGACTATCAAGCAGCCACCAGGTCCGAGGAAAGTGACAACGGGCATCAACAACATCGGCGTCCTCCGGATTTCGTGCTATCAATAACAGAAGCTTTTAAGTTAGTTTTTTGTACGTTACCTACTTTAGGACCCATACTTCCCCAAGAGAATCCTACTCCACCACATCAACCACAGCAACATCCAATGAACCCTCCTTCAAATCTCCCGCCAAGAGTAGAAGCTCTGATGCCCCAATACCGACAAATGGACTTCGATCTTAAACAGTTTAGGGAATTAAAACCACCGACTTTTGTTGGAGGCCTATCTCCCTTAGAAACAGCAGATTGGATACTGCGAATCGAAATTATCTTCCAAGTCATGCGCTGCCCAGAGGACCGGAAAGTTGAACTCGCGTCATTTGTACTGGAAGGCACCGCAAAAGCGTTGGTGGAACAACTTAGTCGCTACAAAGTTCACGGGATGTAGAGTTGTGACATGGGAAAATTTCCTTCAAGAATTCACTAATTGGTTCGTACCCCGATCAGAAAAACGTGTCCTACACGATCAATTTTTACGGCTCGTCCAGGGATCCAAGTCGGTGTTACAGTACGAGACAGAATTCTCCAAGTTAGCATATTATGTCGATTCTCTCGTGTCTACCGAGGAAGATCGTTGCAGGCAATTTCAACAGGGACTGCAGGACGACATACGCAATTTACTCGTACCTCTAGATATCCTAGAATATGGAAAGTTGGTTGAGCGAGCACGATTAGTAGAAATCGATCAAGGCAAAACGCAGAAACACCGAGATGGGAAAATAAAAGCCACGGAAATCCCAACTCAAAGTGAAGTACAAAGCAAAGATGTTGCTAAGACAATACAAACTGGTCCATCAACCAGTACTACGTCTCCAGCAAATTCGACGAAATGTACCAAGTGTGGCAGATATCACCGAGGCGAATGCTTGATTAATGCTTGTTATTACTGTCGTGGGCCGGGTCACACAAAGAAGAATTGCTCAAAGCTCCGGAATAAAGAAATCAATTCACAACCTCCACTGCAGTAGCAATTATACCAAATGCTTGCTGAATCATTCGCATCATCACCATCACCAACGCTCGCACCCGCACTTGCACCTGCTCCTGCACCTGCTCCAATGCCACCTCAAGAAGGCCCAGCCGATCGATTAGTTTTTCCCCGAGCTTATACCTATGGGAAATAAGTTGTATTTTACTATTACCTATCTACTTTGAGTTTTCGAGGACAAAAACTCCTAAAGGAGGGGACGATTTGTCACAACTGAATATAAAAATCCGTATAAAAAATATTTTGAGTCATATCCACGATGATGAAAAGGCACTTGAAAATGTTTTAAATTATTTTCCGACGAGTTTGTTTTCAACATTTTGTTAATGTTTTGGGTGCCAATACAAATTTCAAGTTATTGTGGGCTTGCTGCCTTTGGAAATGGGCTTTGTGTTGGGCTGGCTGAAATATTTAATGGCTGGACTTGTGTGCTGGCTAGAAGGATGAGTTGGCTGCTCTGATGTTAACTGGATATTTGTTTGGCTTCGGTTTAGTTACACCTGGAGCGGTGCTTGGCTTATACCTGCCGCTGGCCGCTTAGCTTGCTGTTATAAGATCGACCGCTACTCCACTTCTCCCGCACTTCTGCTTCTGCGAATCCCGCGGCCTCCTTCTTCATCATCTTCCTCCGGCTGCTCCACTACGACAGAGAAGTGCTTCTTCTCCTTTCTCTGTGTCGGGTAACTTGTGTCGGCGTTGTCGTGCTCCTGTGCCGATGCGCCTTTAGCTTTGCCGCCGATTTTCCTGGGCTGACGGCCCTGCTGTGCCGACTAGAGCTGTTGTGTCGTCGCTCTTCTGTTGCTCCTGCTTCACGGTTTCTTCTTCTTCCTTCACTAGCCGACTGCTTCTCTGCCCTAACCTTCTTAGTCTGTTGTCGTTCTTCAGCTGCTGTCTAGGGTTCCTGCTGCTCCTGAGCCGCTCCTGTGTAGCCGCTGTTGCTGCCAAAAATATCGCTGCTCCCGAGCTGCTACCTCCCTATTGCTACTGTCTTCTTCTTCTCTGCTGGTTTGGCTTAATCCCTCTATTTGGTTACTTGTGTTATGCTTTATGGGAATACCAAAATTATTAATATATTGTGGTTAGCCAAATTTACTTTTGTATTTTGCTAGACAATGCATTTAAGAGGATGAGAAGTCCATTTGGGGGATGGTTTTTAGCCCAATTTTGAGACATATTTCTAGTTGACCGGCAAAATCATATTTGGCCTGTAGCAATTTAATTGGTATTTTTGGTTTACTGTTTTAGCTTTTCGATACAAATCTTTTACGCTCTATATTATGCTACGTGTAAAACGAGACGTAATCAAAATTAAGATGCATGTTATTTCAGTGGTTTTCGAAGCTTAAAACTTCGAGGATGGCGTCCCGTGATAACCGTGACATTTATGCGGAAAATGATATGAATAAAGGAAAATGAAGGGTGAGTATTTTATTTTTTGAAATTATGGGTATCAAATTATTTTGCAGTATTTAATTTATTGTCTATTTTAACGAAATTGCTTGTGTATATGAGTTTCGCCTTAACGATATATCGCTAAATAAATAAAGTGGGCGAGGGGACAATTAAGCGATACAGATTTCTGAGGGGATCAGTTTTATTCAAAATTCATGTTTATACGACAAGATAAAATTCATGTAAAACTCTGCATAGGGAAATGTGATGGCTTCGAATCCGATGATGTGGAGGCATCCACTGATGGATTCACCGGTAGGGGTGAGCCTACAATTACGCTCTTCGGGGGTGGGGCCCAATTCAAATTTGCATCACCGGAGCATTTCTCATTTTATGTAACTAAAGTTAATGGGTAATTTAATGATATTAGTATTGAGAATAATCAAGTGATTGATTTATTGTACTGTATGCATATTGGTATTATCTTCCTTGTTTGCATGTATAATCATTTCACAAAATACTGTTCTCACATAGTTATAATTTTTATGACTAACCCTTAGTGGATTCATTTTTTTTCAAACAACAGGTGGAACTTCAGGCGTACGGGGAGGGTTCGCACCTGAAGAGTTAGAGAAGGGATGATTGAATGTCTACAAATGAATCGAAGAAGGTTCTGAAAGTCATAAATTACTATGTTCAGAAAACTATTATAAATTTTTAGCAGACTTCGAGTAAACGACTGTATGAATGTGTGAATAAATAAAAGGATGAAATAAAATACTGTTTTGGATGTTCATTTTATTGTTCTTAGATGTGCTGTGACTACTCTATTGACTCTCTGTTCACTTTTTGTAATCATTGGGAAGCCCGAGAATTTTGGGTCTTCACATATGTCGCCTCTGGTAAGGGGCTCACGGGTGGAGCATCCCCCTATGCCGTCTTCTTGAGCAGCGACACATGAAAGGTTGGGTGGATACACGAGACCGCCAGAAATTCCAAAGTGTAGGCTACGGCCCTCACCTTACTTCGGATATGGAACGGCCTGTGGTAGCGTGGTGCTAGTTTCCCCCAACATCTTGGTTACCCATTTCTGCTGCTCCAGTGACAAGACTCGTTGCTCCAACAAGTATTTTAGGCTTTGGTGGTCGGTCCGTATCTTGAAGTGCCTCCCAATGAGATACGGTCGCCATTTCCTCATCGTATGTAGAATTGCCAACATCTCCTTCTCATATACTGATAGCCCCAACGCCTTCCCCTGAATTGTCTTGTTGTAGTACGCCAACGGCCTCCCTTCCTACATCAACACTGCCCCCAAACCGCCTCCCGACGCATTCGTTTCCACTATAAACAACTTGGAAAAGTTAGGTAGTACTAGCACCGGGGTTGTGACCATGGCCTCTTTCAATATCTGGAATGCGAGCTCCGCTTCCTATCCCCAATCAAACTTTCCCTTCTGCAGTAATGTAGTGAGCGGCTTAGCGATCTTCCCGTAGTCCTTCACAAACTTTTTGTACTAGCTTGTTAGTCTGAGAAATCCTCTCAACATCTTGATATTGGAGGGTGTGGGCCACTCCATCATGCTCTGGATTTTTTGTGGGTCTGGTCGCACCCCTTCTCTATTCACCAAGTGGGCCAAATACTTTACCTTTGGTTGCCCGAAAGAGCACTTCGATCTCTTTACATACCATTTTTGCTCCTTGAGGTCTGACAACACAATCCGTAAGTGTTCCTCGTGCGCCTCCAAGCTTTGACTGTATATGAGGATGTTAGCGAAGAAGACCAACACAAATTTCCGCAACCAACTCCTGAAAGTTTCATTCATGGCTGCTTGAAAGCTTGACGACGCATTCGTCAACACGAAAAGCATCACTAGGAATTCGTAGTGCTCTTTGTGTTTTCAGAATGCCGTCTTTTCCACGCCCCCTCCTGCATGCGGATCTGATGGTACCCCGACCGCAAATCTAACTTCGTGAAGTATTGGGCCTCTTGTAATTCATCCAAAAGCTCGTCGATGACCGGGATCGAAAATTTGTCTTTAACGGTGACCCGGTTGAGTGCTCTGTAATCTATGCAGAACTTCCAGGTTCCGTCCTTTTTCACCAATAGGACCAGAGTGGTGTTGTGGCGTATGGTCCCCTCCTGTAGCATTTCCCAGACTCATCTTTCAATGGCCCCTTTTTGTATGTGAGGGTACCTGTAAGGTCGGACACTGGTGGTCTCCGAGCCCTCCTTGATCGGAATTCGGTGGTCGCATGCCCGCGGCGGAGGCAACCTCCCCGGTGTCTCGAAGAGCTCTTCGAACCTTTTCATGACCGCCCACAATCTCTCTGAAACACCTTCCTTTTTCCCTTCTGGTCCTCCCGCCAGGACCCAAGTCATGGGGTAGTCCTGCTCGACCCATATCTGCAAGGATAAGACGGTGGCTCCCTTCACCATCGACCCCGTATTACTCTGCAGCTTGTGTGTCTTTCCCCCGTGTGTGAATTCCATGGTCATGTTTTCCCAGTCATTCGTAACTAACCGCAGCTGCCTCAGCCACTGTACCCCCAAGACAACGTCGGATCCCCGAACAGGTAATATGTTCAGGTCCACTAAGCATCTGAACCCCTGTATCGTGAGTGGCACCCTCCTCACGGCTCCCGTACACGGTAGAAGGTTCCCGTCCGCCACAAACACCTTGAACATCTTACCCCCAGTTGGTGTAATGGTTAACTTCTTGGCCACCTCGGTGTTGATGAAGTTGTGAGTGCTCCCACTGTCAACAAGTATGAACACCCTTTGGTCAGACACCTTCCCCGTCATCCGCATCGTGGAGGATTGCACTCCCCCTTCTAAAGCGTGAACAAAAACTTCGATTTCCCCCAACTCGAGGACCTTCCCTGTCACAACCCGCATTTTCTCCGAAATTTTAGAAGTATCAGAGTAGAAGAAAACGCGCATTGTGATGCCACGTCGGACAGGGGATAACTATCGACGCTCAGGCAACCACTAACTGCTAAGACTAAGAAAGTTCAAAACTTGAATGATGTGAAAACCAATTATATTTTTTGAGGCCGTATCCCTCGGCTTCGTGGATCAACTAGTCCACCCTTTCAAAATTATACTTATACGTAGCAGAAAATACTTTATTCATTTTTTTTTCATCCTAAGAGAATGCTTATGCGTCCCCAGGGGACGCCTAAGGCTATGCAAAACCCTAGATTTAATTTATATATTATATATAGGAAATACCCTTTTTACGCGGTTTGAAAATAGTGATTAAGATTTTTAGAAAGGAAAACATGATGACTATATTTTTGATATGATAATTATTTTCTTTTATAAATTTTTAAAGTAACTAGCAACCTAACATAAATCATCCCAGAACAAGTTGAATAAACTCCAAAACAGGAAATCTAGCAGTATAAGCAAAGTACAAAGCATCTAAAAAGAGAAACCACCAGTGGGCGCCAACAACTGACACGAACCCACTGGTGAGTAGGTATATCTGTACTACAAGTCTAAAGAAACTACCTCTCAGGAGTGAGGAAAAGAAACTCAGCAGCAGCTACAACACTAGCAAACTCCAGAAGAACCCTAGCCGCTCAGTCGGCTATAAACCTGAACCTGAGGCATTCAAAGAAGTGAACGCCTCAGCAAAGCAATATATAAATATGGAAATGGAACAATAGCATAAGAAAGAAGTGAAACAGGTAAGAGCTAAGTAAACGAGTGCAGGAAAAATACTCGTCATGAGTGAGTAAAAAGGGGGTGCACCAAGTGCACGGGTGAGGTCAAGCCTCTCACATTTCTGCAGGAAGGATTAGCAAAATAACAAATAAATTCAAGTATAAAGCTAGAGCAGGAAGAGCCACCTAGTACTGGAGATGGACAAAAACGGAAATAAGGGCCTAGACTGGTGGCAACGGTCCAACCACGTCTCACAGGCCTAAACATCTCAAGGTACTGTGGTGGTGGCATCGGTCCAACTCAACCAAACAGCTCACATTGTCTTAATAAGACAAGAAGTAAAACACGGGTGGCGGCATCGGTCCGACCCACCTCAAAATCACATCCTACTCCAGCACTACGTGACTCGGGGAAAGCCCTCACTAGTGGTTCCATGAACCACCAAGAAGTCACACTGAACCCTAAGCACTCTAGAGCGACCCACCTAAGAGCCTTATATTCATACCAACGGACTAAACATCGACTTCGCCCAAGCAAGAGGGTTGACACAATTAAATTGAAGGTGACACGAATCCTAGTTTAAGTAAGTATTTTGATACTAAACGCGTTCCGATAATGTGATATTAAATACGACAAAGTAGCTTGACCTCCAACTAAAACCTTAAGGTTAACCTACTACCACCGTACACATTTAGCTTACTACATCTCATAAACACTATACTTGGGTGGTTCGATACCTACATTAGCAAGGGGCTTAACACTAATGCGAACAAGTGAATTGACACCAAAAAGAAAAATGACAAGAGGGTTGGGTGGCCTCGATACCAATCCGATTTTCTTTGGGGCAACCAAGGGGCAACTACGATAAAGTCCTTGCCATTAATGATAATGAAATCACCGCAAAATTTCCTAGTGCCGAAATCATACCAAAATTCCAAATGCTGAAATAATATCAAGAATTTCCTAGTGCTGAAATCATATCAAGAATTTCTCATGAATTAGGTAACAAAACTAGCATGAAGAAAATTTACTTTGGCAAGAGAGTACTTGCCTTGGTCTTAGGAGAGGATTCGGCCAGCAGCGGATCTAGGAAAACCTGGACAAACAAAAAAATTCGGGCTAGGAGGAACCGGCCAGCACCCAATCGGCCGGCAAACTCAACCACAAGGAGAACCTGGACAGAAATTAGGGTAGGAATCTCCATTACTGCTTGGAAAAACTGAAGATGCTGCGATCCGACCGGGAAGAACATGGAGGAAATCGCAAAAATAATACCTTGGAATGGAGATCTCGACTGGAGGAGTCCGGATCCGGCCTCGAACTGGAGATCCGGGCTGATTTGGGCCGGCGAACGGGTGATCGGGGGCTGCGGGGACTTCCGCCGTTTTTTCCTTCTTCCGCTCGGGTTCCAGGCAGCCGACGGGTTTGGGGGGGGGGGGGGGATTTCTAACCTAATCAGATAGTATATATATAAATATATATACTTATTTAATCCTAAACTTATATCTATATATATATATAAACACACTTAACTCTCATTTATATACACATCTATACATACACCCTATCACACACACATATATATATTTATACATACACACTAACACACCTATATATATATTTATACATACACACTAACACATGATCGCAGGCACGCACACGCCAATTATTAGAACCTCGCATGACTACAACACGCGCTATGTCCCAAATGCGCAAACATGAAAGATATGCTTGCACAACTGACGACTCGCTAACTAGCGACCGTCGAAAAGGCGCGAAAACTAACGCCCTCGGATTCCGAACAAATCCGCACCGTAGCTAAACACTCGGGCTACGAAATCATCGGCGAAGTCGGATACAACCTCCGACGACCACACACTTGGGCAAACCTCGCCCGAAGCCAAAGTACAGGGATTCCCTAAGAGGCTCAGCCGGGCCTCCAAAACAGATGCCGGCTAGCTGGGGAAACCACACAACAGGCTATAACCTCTAAGAACACCTAACGAGGTACTCTAACAACGGCACGAGCCGGGAATGCGCCAACGTAACGCCAAACGAGGACTTAAATAATTGCCGAAAAAATTCGTGGGCGTTACAGTCACTCCCCCTAAAAGAAAGTTTCGTCCCGAAACTTTACGTACACTACTACTACTAAAGAGGAAAGTAACAATATAAAAGTTACTAGAAATAAAACATACCCAACAAATCAGGAGAACAGGCGAGGGTAAGCCTCCCTCATAGCCGACTCTAGCTCCCAAGTCGCACTTTCCAAATCTTGATTCTTCCAAAGAACCTTCACCATCGGGATAGACTTCGACCGCAGCACCCGGTCCTGAGTATCCAAGATGCGGACCGGCACCTCAACATATGAGAGGTTGGGCTCCAACTTGGGCACGGCATCCAAGACTTGCCCTCTGCTCCGCACACACTTTCGCAGCTGGCTCACGTGAAAGACATTATGCACGCCTGGGAAGTTGGCGGGTAGATCCAACCTATATGCTGCCACACCAATACGCTCCAAAATTCTGAATGGGCCCACATACCTCGGATCCAGCTTACGGTTCTTGCCGAATCTCTTCACTCCAACCATCGGAGACACCTTCAAGAAAACCAAATCTTCTACCGAAAATTCCAAATCAGACCTACGCCGGTTGGCGTTTTTCTCATATCTCTCCTGAGCTAACCGAAGCTTTTCCCGAATGAGCTTCACAGCAACCTCCATTTTCTCTAGAGCATCAGGACCCAACAACGGCCTCTCACCGGCCTCAGTCCAAAACAACGGAGTTCTGCAGCACCTCCCATACAATGCCTCGAAGGGAGCCATTTGCAAGCTCTCTTGGTAACTGTTATTGTAGGCAAACTCCATGAGCCGCAAACGCTCATCCCATGCTCCACCGTGATCTAGAATGTAGCACCTGATCATATACTCCACAATGCGGTTCACCCTCTCGGTCTGCCCATTTGTCTGAGGGTGGTAAGCGGTAGAATATCTCAAGTCTGTGCCCAAACCCTCCTGCAAACTCTTCCAGAAACGGGAAGTAAATCTGGAGTCTCGGTCTGAAATGATGCTCACGGGAACTCCATGCAACCGGATGACCTCACTCAAATACAGCTCTGCTATCTTTTTCATCGGGTAGTCGATCTTATAAGGTACGAAGTGCGCACACTTCGTCAATCGGTCCACGATCACCCAAACTGAGTCAAATCCTCTTGGAGATCTTGGTAAGCCCGTTATGAAGTCCATAGAGATACTTTCCCACTTTCAAGTCCGGATTTCCAAAGGAGTCAGCTTTCCACCAGGCCTCCCATGATCGGCCTTCACCCGCTTGCTAGTGTAACATTCAGATACATACCGAGCTATATCCCCTTTCATACCTTGCCACCAGGCGATCTGCTTCAAATCATGATACATCTTCGTGGATCCTGGGTGGTAAGCAACACTGGATCCATGAGCCTCTTTGCATACCATGCTCCTGATGTCTCCAACCGCGGGGATGCAAAACCTGCCGCGGTACTTCAAGGTACCCGAATCGTCGATGGAGAAATCCGGCAACTCCCCTCTCTCAGCCCCGAGGTACAGGTGTAACAAATCTGGATCATCCTTCTGGTGCAACCTGGTGAACGAAATCCAAGATGGCTCTGACACTGCCAAACTGCTTTGCAAATCACAGCCTCCCACAGAGATGTCCATCAACAGGAACTCTTCCACTAAACGGTCCGCCGTGAGGTTGAAGATCTTCCCTGTCTTGCGGCTCAGGGCGTCGGCCACCACATTGGCCTTGCCTGGATGGTACTGGATCTCCACGTCATAATCGGCCACGAACTCTAGCCACCGCCGCTGGCGCAGATTCAGCTCCTTCTGAGTAAACACGTACTTCAGGCTCTTATGATCTGTGAAAATCTTGCACTGGGCCCCATAGAGTAGATGCCTCCACAGCTTCAACGCAAAAATCACCGCCGCAAACTCGAGGTCATGCGTAGGATAATTCCGCTCGTGAGTTTTCAACTGCCGCGACCCATACGCGATCACCTTCCCCTCTTGCATCAACACGCCTCTGAGCCCAACATGCGAGGCATCCACATAAACATCATAGTCCTTGCCCTCAGTAGGCAATGTCAAAACAGGAGCAATGCACAATCTCCTCTTTAGCTCCAGAAAGGCCTTCTCGCACTGCTCGCTCCAGACGAACGCTGCATGCTTCTGCGTCAGCTTAGTTAAGGGCGCTGCCAAGGTAGAAAAGCCCTCAACAAACCTTCTATAATAGCCGGCCAACCGCAAGAAGCTCCTGATCTCCTTGGGTGTGCTTGGCCTATGCCAATCCATCACCGCAGAAATCTTCACCGGGTCCACTGAAATGCCATCCTTGTTCACCACATGACCCAGGAAGGACACCTGAGGCAACCAGAACTCACATTTGCTCAACTTGGCGTACAACTGATGATCTCTCAAGGCAGATAACACCAACCGCAAGTGCTGATCATGCTCCGCAGCATTCCGTGAGTAAATCAGAACGTCGTCTATGAATACGACCACAAACTTGTCCAGAAAATCCTTGAACACTCGGTTCATCATGTCCATGAATGCTGATGGGGCGTTGGTCAACCCAAAAAACATAACTAGGAATTCGAAATGTCCATGCCTCGATCGAAAAGCCGTCCACGGAATATCCGACTCCCGGATCCTGAGCTGATGATATCCTGATCGAAGGTCAATCTTGGAGAACACAGAGCTACCACGCAACTGATCGAATAAGTCGTCGATTCTGGGCAGGGGGTACCTGTTCTTGATGGTGACTTTGTTCAACTCCCTATAGTCGATGCAAAGGCGCATCGAACCATCTTTCTTCTTCACAAAAAGAACGGGTGCACCCCAGGGCGACGAGCTCTGCCTTATGAAACCCTTCTCCAATAACTCATCCAGCTGGGTACGCAGCTCCTCCAGCTCTCGCGGGGCCATCCGGTACGGCGCCTTAGCAATAGGACGCGTACCCGGCTCCAAATCAATCACGAACTCAACATCTCTGGCAGGGGGAAGACCGGGAAGGTCGCTAGGAAACACATCCGAAAACTCACGGACAACAGGAATCTCATCCAACAACGGCACACTGCTAACAGTCCCCAACACCGAGACTAAGCAAGCAAAACAATCAGTACTGAATAACCTCTGAGCACATACCGCAGAAATCGCCGGAGAGGCCTGGCGCGGATCGCCATAAATACTCGCAGGCTGACCATTGTCCTTCTTGAAATCCAAGCGCTTACCCCTGCACTGGATCACTGCATCGTATCTGGACAACCAATCCATACCCAGGATGACGTCGAAATCTTCCAAGTCTATAACCTTCAGATCCGCCTTGGCTGGGAAATCCCCCAACATAATAGGACAATCCAGAATGCCCTGATCTGATATCACAGAATCACCCGAGGGGAATTTGACGCAAAAGGCATCACCGACACGATCAAGAACCAGCTGGCACCGCTCTACAAAGGCCCGAGCCACAAAGGAGTGGGTAGCACCTGAGTCAAAGAGAACGCGCGCCCAGCGGTTCTTTACCTTAAAACTCCCTATATAAATATCAACGGGGAATTGCACAGTCAATACAGAAAACAAAAACCAAACTAAACTGCAATGAGAGTAAAAGACTAGCAAGAAGGTTTACCTGAAATGACTTGCGTCGAAGTTTGAGCCTCCGCTGAAGATATCACGTTCAGCTTCCCTTTGCCTCTATCCATAGACTGAGGCGGTGGCAACGCCTGAAGAGGAACTGGTCGGTGCACAGACTGGAGCTGCGGGCATCGGGCCTTGGTATGACCTTTTTGTCCGCACTGATAGCAGACCTTGTCCTTCAACCAGCAACGGGCAACATCATGCCCCTCTTTCTTGCACAAAGTACACACCGCATTCTGCCTGGGAGCATCCTATATAGCATGCACATGCACCTTCTGCGCCGCAACCCTCTTGAAACATCTCTCAGCAGGATGGCCCGACCGGCCGCAAAAACTACAAACCTCCTTGCTCCTCTTCCCCGAAGGAGCACCAGACACTTGGGGGCTCTTTGCTTCAGCAGCTTTCCTCTTCTCATTCCTCGCCTGCTGTCATCTATGCTTCGCGTTTTCGATAGCCTCTACCTTCAAAGCGGCCTCCACTGCCCCAGCATAACTCACTGCTCCATGAGCCACCGCTAGCTGCTGTACCTCGCTCCGCAGGCCACCGAGGAACCGCTTTGCTCTATCCTCCTCTGAGCTCACCAAACTAGGGGCAAAGCGACTGAGTTTGCTGAACTCAATCTCATACTCGCTGACTGAGAGCTGCCTCTGCTTCAGATGTAAGAAGTCATTCATCAGCCTGTCTCGCTCCATTGACGGTAGAAATTTCCGCATCAAGATCTCCTTGAAGGAAGCCCAAGTGCTTCCTCCTACCATTCCCTCCTTCTCCCTCATCCACCAGCTCTTCGCTAACCCCTTCAGCTGATAGGCGGCCAGCATCACCTTCTGATCATCAGACACTCCAGAGTAGTGAAACATTTCTTCTATGGTAATCAACCAGTCATCCAATATCATGAAGTCCGCCTTACCATCGTAGGTAGGGGGTCGCAGTCGCTGGAACTGAGTGATGAAAGCCATCTCCGGGGGTACCACCACTGGAGGCACCAAAGGGGCTGGAGGTGCAGGAGGTGCGGGAACAGCTAAACCCGCAGCAGGGTCCTGCGCTCTCGGGGCTAGCCCTGCCACTACAGACAACAGGGACTGGATCTGAGACTGAACGTTCACCATCTGCCTCGATAGAGCCTCATTGCTCTGCCTCAGACTTTCCATAACTGTACCGCTTTGAGTACCAGAAGACCCGCCCTCAGATTGGGGAGTCGACCTCGCCACTCTACGCTTAGGCGCCATCCTAAAAAGATCAACAAACAAACATCAGAACCTAGTTCAACTACTAGGACAAAACAACAGGTACAGACAAACCTACATAAGTACTTGCTTTCACTGCCAACTTGCTCTGGGGTTTTTTTTTTTTTTTTTTATGTATATATATATTTATACAGGGGAAATAATGTCATGCTTAACCTAAGATGGTTCACCACCATCACACTAACTCTTGTGCCTAAGTCGAGCATGCATGAATTTATAATCTCTTTTTGACTCAAAACCATGTGTGTACATATGTCATCCTGCAAGTCTTTAGCTTGACACGTTGTGCTTATGCAATGTTATGCTATGCATGATTGTGCTATGCATTCTAAAAAGGCCCTAATGCATGTTATGAGCGGCGTACACATGAAAATGTTATGCATCCCATACTACATAACATTTTCATGCAACGAAAAAGAAAACGTGCTAGTCGCATTCATGTGGTGAGGTTATGCATCCCATACTACATAACCCTCACATGTTGCCTCCTATGGTGGATCCATATACGAACACATATTATGCATCTCATACTACATAATATGCCCTGTATACTTCATGTTATGCTATGAGTGTAGTGTTCGTGCTTCAGCCAAGACGTGTCGATGACATATCGGTGTGTGTATGACATGATGCTAAACTTCTAATACCTACAAGGAAAGGTTGCCCGACAAATTGTCAAGCAACCTCCCTCTGATACCAACTGTCACAACCCGCATTTTCTCCGAAATTTTAGAAGTATCAGAGTAGAAGAAAACGCGCGTTGTGATGCCACGTCGGACAGGGGATAACTGTCGACGCTCAGGCAACCACTAACTGCTAAGACTAAGAAAGTTCAAAACTTGAATGATGTGAAAACCAATTATATTTTTTGAGGCCGTATCCCTCGGCTTCGTGGATCAACTAGTCCAACCTTTCAAAATTATACTTATACGTAGCGGAAAATACTTTATTCATTTTTTTTTTCATCCTAAGAGAATGCTTATGCGTCCCCAGGGGACGCCTAAGGCTATGCAAAACCCTAGATTTAATTTATATATTATATATAGGAAATACCTTTTTTACGCGGTTTGAAAATAGTGATTAAGCTTTTTAGAAAGGAAAACATGATGACTATATTTTTGATATGATAATTATTTTCTTTTATAAATTTTTAAAGTAACTAGCAACCTAACATAAATCATCCCAGAACAAGTTGAATAAACTCCAAAACAGGAAATCTAGCAGTATAAGCAAAGTACAAAGCATCTAAAAAGAGAAACCACCAGTGGGCGCCAACAACTGACACGAACCCACTGGTGAGTAGGTATATCTGTACTACAAGTCTAAAGAAACTACCTCCCAGGAGTGAGGAAAAGAAACTCAGCAGCAGCTACAACACTAGCAAACTCCAGAAGAACCCTAGCCGCTCAGTCGGCTATAAACCTGAACCTGAGGCATTCAAAGAAGAGAACGCCTCAGCAAAGCAATCTATAAATATGGAAATGGAACAATAGCATAAGAAAGAAGTGAAACAGGTAAGAGCTAAGTAAACGAGTGCAGGAAAAATACTCGCCATGAGTGAGTAAAAAGGGGGTGCACCAAGTGCACGGGTGAGGTCAAGCCTCTCACATTTCTGCAGGAAGGATTAGCAAAATAACAAATAAATTCAAGTATAAAGCTAGAGCAGGAAGAGCCACCTAGTACTGGAGATGGACAAAAACGGAAATAAGGGCCTAGACTGGTGGCAACGGTCCAACCACGTCTCACAGGCCTAAACATCTCAAGGTGCTGTGGTGGTGGCATCGGTCCAACTCAACCAAACAGCTCACATTGTCTTAATAAGACAAGAAGTAAAACACGGGTGGCGGCATCGGTCCGACCCACCTCAAAATCACATCCTACTCCAGCACTACGTGACTCGGGGAAAGCCCTCACTAGTGGTTCCATGAACCACCAAGAAGTCACACTGAACCCTAAGCACTCTAGAGCGACCCACCTAAGAGCCTTATATTCATACCAACGGACTAAACATCGACTTCGCCCAAGCAAGAGGGTTGACACAATTAAATTGACGGTGACACGAATCCTAGTTTAAGTAAGTATTTTGATACTAAACGCGTTCCGATAATGTGATATTAAATACGGCAAAGTAGCTTGACCTCCAACTAAAACCTTAAGGTTAACCTACTACCACCGTACACATTTAGCTTACTACATCTCATAAACACTATACTTGGGTGGTTCGATACCTACATTAGCAAGGGGCTTAACACTAATGCGAACAAGTGAATTGACACCAAAAAGAAAAATGACAAGAGGGTTGAGTGGCCTCGATACCAATCCGATTTTCTTTGGGGCAACCAAGGGGCAACTACGATAAAGTCCTTGCCATTAATGATAATGAAATCACCGCAAAATTTCCTAGTGCCGAAATCATACCAAAATTCCAAATGCTGAAATAATATCAAGAATTTCCTAGTGCTGAAATCATATCAAGAATTTCTCATGAATTAGGTAACAAAACTAGCATGAAGAAAATTTACTTTGGCAAGAGAGTACTTGCCTTGGTCTTAGGAGAGGATTCGGCCAGCAGCGGATCTAGGAAAACCTGGACAAACAAAAAAATTCGGGCTAGGAGGAACCGGCCAGCACCCAATCGGCCCGCAAACTCAACCACAAGGAGAACCTGGACAGAAATTAGGGTAGGAATCTCCATTACTGCTTGGAAAAACTGAAGATGCTGCGATCCGACCGGGAAGAACATGGAGGAAATCGCGAAAATAATACCTTGGAATGGAGATCTCGACTGGAGGAGTCCGGATCCGGCCTCGAACTGGAGATCCGGGCTGATTTGGGCCGGCGAACGGGTGATCGGGGGCTGCGGGGACTTCCGCCGTTTTTTCCTTCTTCCGCTCGGGTTCCAGGCAGCCGACGGGTTTGGGGGGGGGGGGGGATTTCTAACCTCATCAGATAGTATATATATAAATATATATACTTATTTAATCCTAAACTTATATATATATATATAAACACACTTAACTCTCATTTATATACACATCTATACATACACCCTATCACACACATATATATATATATATTTATACATACACACTAACACACCTATATATATATTTATACATACACACTAACACACCTATATATATATTTATACATACACACTAACACATGATCGCAGGCACGCACACGCCAATTATTAGAACCTCGCATGACTACAACACGCGCTATGTCCCAAATGCGCAAACATGAAAGATATGCTTGCACAACTGACGACTCGCTAACTAGCGACCGTCGAAAAGGCGCGAAAACTAACGCCCTCGGATTCCGAACAAATCCGCACCGTAGCTAAACACTCGGGCTACGAAATCATCGGCGAAGTCGGATACAACCTCCGACGACCACACACTTGGGCAAACCTCGCCCGAAGCCAAAGTACAGGGATTCCCTAAGAGGCTCAGCCGGGCCTCCAAAACAGATGCCGGCTAGCTGGGGAAACCACACAACAGGCTATAACCTCTAAGAACACCTAACGAGGTACTCTAACAACGGCACGAGCCGGGAATGCGCCAACGTAACGCCAAACGAGGACTTAAATAATTGCCGAAAAAATTCGGCGGCGTTACATCCCCTTCCTGGGGCACGCCGTCCTCGTGGCGGATGGAGCATTTCCCAAACTAATCTAGCGTGGAGGGGTCCAATCCACTTTGTTGAGTTGTGAAACCCAAGCACCCCCCCCCCCCCACACACACACACACACACACTTTGTTGAGTTGTGAACACCCCCCCCCCCCCCCCCACCCACACCGGGGAGCAAAATTTGTCCCATGAGACAATGCAACAGATTAGGAATTCAGAGAAAATCACGAGCTATTTGATTCAATACTCAACTGAACAGCCCGCGGAACCTCTGAATGCATGAATAGGAATTGGGGCATTGACAGCAGGGCAATGCCAATGAGAATCGTCCTTCCCGCAAGCGACAAATGATGGCTCCGCCAAAATTCCTTCTCTTCCTCGGGTCTATGACAAACACAATCCTGGTGCTACAGTGTTACAAACCCCAGTCATCCCACCACCGTAGATTTGCTCTCCTAACTCAAGTTCTGATGGCGAGCTTCATCGACCCTTATACATCTGAAGCGGAAGTCAACTACTGTTAAATGCGTACTTGCAAATTATATTATTTACCAAAACCAGACAAAGACACATATGGCTTTCATTTTCTCCTTGGACTTTGTTCGCATTAATAATACTTGGTTGGAAGCAATAAAGATACTTGTGTGATACAAGGCAATGAAGGAAGGGATGTTGGCTTTGGAGAAGAACCAGACTTGGACACTCGCTCATCTTCATGCCGGGAAGAAGCATGTTGGTTCCCGATTGGTGTTCTCTGTTAAACAGAACCAAGATGGGGTTATTGAGAGATATAAAGCAAGACTAGTTGCTCAAGGATATACTCAAACTCCAGGTATAGACTATCATGAAACGTTTGCTCCTGTTATCAAGATGGACCCCATCCGTGTCATTTTATCATGTGTTGCATGCTTGAGATGAAAGTTGCTACAAGTTGATGTTAAGAACGTTTTTTTTACATGGTGATCTTTAAGAAGAAGTCTATATGAAAGTTCCACCTGGTTTCATAAAGACAGGATCGGAAGGAAATGTGTGTCAACTTCAAAAATCCTTCTACGGTCTAATGCAATCCTCTAGAGCTTGGTTTGGGAAATTTCAGAATGTCATGACCTCATTGGGATACATATAATGTCATTCTGATCATACCCTCTTCATGAAAAGGGAAGCAGAGAAAGTGGTTATTCTCATTATGTATGTCGATGACATAATTATCACGGGAAATGATGTTGCAAAAACCGCGCGGCTTAAGGCGTGCCTGTGTGAAGAGTTTGAAGCTAAAGATATAGGAAAGTTGAAATGTTTTTTGTGAATAGAAGTAACATGTTTTGACCGCAGTATCTTTATTTCTCAGAAAAAATGTCTTAGATTTTCTAGAAGAAACATGGATGCTTGGTTATGCTCCTACTAATAGTCCCATGGATGTAATTTGCAAGATTGATGAAGACAACAAGGAGGGTGAGAAGGTGAGATCCTCTCGCTACTAGTGATTGGTGAGAAGTGTTATCTATCTGTCACATACTCAACCAGACATTACACATGGTGTTGGGATCCTTGGCAGATACATGCATTCTCCTAGATTGTGACATCATGAAGTTGTCATGCATGTGATACGATACTTGAATTCTCCTGGACACGAAATTCTGTTCTCCTGAACGTGAAATTCTGTTCTCCTGAAATAACAACTGGATGTTGAAGTTTATACTGATGTTGATTGGGCTGGAAGTCAAGATGACAGAAAGTTTACCACCAGATATTGCTCATTTGTTGGAGGGAATCTAGTGACCTAGCGAAGTAAGAAACAAATGGTGTAGCAAGATCTAGCGCAAAAGCGGAGTATAGGGCAATGTCATTAGGAAAATGCAAGGGGCTCTGACTTAACACACTAATGCAGTATTTGAGTCTACAAACTAGAAAACCTATCAAATTATATTGAAACAACAAAGCAACTATCAATATTGCACATAATCTTTTTCAACATGAACAAAGCATGTTGAAATTGATGGACACTTTATCAAAGATCACCTTGAAAAAGATAATATTTGCACTCCGTTTGTTCAATCTTAGCATCAAGTTGCATACATCTTTACCAAATGCCTATGTTGTGATACCTTCAAGGACAACATTATCATCCTGGCAATTCTTGCCACTACTCCCATCTTGAGGGGGTAGTTGAATTAAATGTTTATCATATTGTAAAATACCCATTATATATTTTTTCCATTTATTTTCTCTTGTTTGGGATCACTCCCATGATGTATATATTAGTGCCGCCTCCTTGGAATAAGATCAGTTCTCGTTATTTTCTCATCAAATTGGGCGGTGTTTGTAATTTCATAAGATAGATGGGTGCATGTTATGAAATATTTTTATAATTCTACAGACTTACATGTGAGTTCTCGGCAATATTATGTTATTTTGTTTTTAAAAGCAACTAAAAATTCGAGTTTTTATATTTTTCAAAATTGATACTTATTTTATTTTGAAGGTGGATTTCAAGAATAAGAATCGAGTTCCCTAGTGTTTTTGATGTATTGATGTCACAACCCATCACGACGAAAGTCATAGTGCGCTTCGGGCGGGCTGTGATACCACAGACATGAGCGGAAAGAAAATCATGTCCACTAAGGTGGTTGCAGAGAAATAAAAAACATAGTTTTAGAAATAGCTACTTTGTTGAACAATTTATGGTTTATAAATATACGGAAGCGCTTAAGATTTTAAAACAGTGGGAATTTAATGCACACACATTTCTTTGAAAATTTTAATGCTACACACAGTGCTGAAATAGAAGTGAATGCAATAAGCAACAGTAATGAATATGTCATAAATAAAATGAGGCAGTACATCAGAAATATAGTAGGAGTTATCCACAATACAAGATAAAATGACTTACAATAACTAGTATATGATAATTCACACTGATAGTAAATAAAACAAATACATAGAACCTGATGTAAGCAACTACAAAAGAAAAACCTCCAGGCGAGCTGTAGTTGAACGAGAAGTGACTCAAGTAGCAGACGGTGCAGTCACGAAACTAAAGACAAATCCAAAACAGAGAGAAAATGCCTCAGAACATAGGAATTAAATCATGAACAAATTAACTAATTAATTTGTGAGCAAAACAGACAGGCATGATCAAACATTGATATACCTCGAACAGAACTAGTAAACATGTCAACATCTAAGTCAACGGACATTTCTGAAATGATAGCCTACCCCGGGATAAAGCCTAAAATTATTCGTGTATTATGTTGTAAGTCGTGATCGATGAAGGGTGTAGGTGCTATAACAGGCGCACATGGTTCACGATCAGATCTGCGTGCAAGTCTTGTCGGAAAAGTAAGTAATCATGTTTGTCGTGACCATGACTGCAGACAGATGCCTAGTTAGGCGCTGCAGTTCAAAGATTTGCTTACAACTACGGATTTGTCTTCGAGTTTCATACTTAGGTGATTATTTATCATATTAATTTATGACCATGTTACGAGAATTCAAAGATTTTACCAAACAAAAAAAACATTATTAAATAACATAGAGAGCAGATAACAAGGTTAAATTCCAAAGTTTGCAAGTGATAGAGAGTTCTCTACTTGCCTTAAGTTAACGTCGAAAGCACTAGCGATAGCTAAGTGGCGCAAGCGAGGTTAAAAGCTCTAGCTAAACATGTTCAAGATCAACTATATATATCAAATTTAAATTAACAAAATTTCTACGCTTCCACGTGTGTTTGATAATCGCACTTACACAACATGAGAGGAGTTTAGAAATTTACCTCCATCAAGGATGAGGGGAGAGAGAAATACCACGAGAGAAGCGGGGTTTTGGCGGCGCTTAGGTTCGGGAAGCCCTAAATCGGAGAGGGCTTGGGGCAATTCCACCACTAGATCTGACGAGCGGCACCAGAAATACAACAAAATTGATGTTAGACAGGCATACAACAACCGCAAGAGGGATCGACGTAAGTACATTGACTGGAGCATGATTTATAACAACAACAAATTAGGGAAAAATCTGAACACATGAGTTGAGTGGAGATCCTTACCCAAGGAAGCCGGATCTAGGCTCCAAGATCCACGTAGAGGAGTTTCAAGCGATAACCCTAGGCACTCCTTTTGAGATTCATCGGCCGGCGGAGAGGAAATAGGGGGGCTATCGGAGAAGGACTTGCTTGTTGCAACACTAGCCGAAGAAGGAGAAAAGGAAGGGAATGCTGCTGAAATCCTCGGCCTGAGGAGGAGGAGCAGGAGGCGCAGCCGTCGGATGCGGGGTCTGCCGGCCAGAGGAAGAGAAGAGGAAGAGGCGTCGGCCCTAGAAGGAGTGATCTCCGGCCACCGAAAGGCGATGCGGGGGCTTCCAGACGTGCAGAAAGCGGAGAAGGGGCCAACAGGGTGCACAGGAGACGGAAATCGGGAGAGCTGATGTCGGCGGGTGCGGGATGCGACAAATAAAAGAACGGGGGTGGGGGGGTGGGGGGGGGGGGGGGCTCGGGTTAAATGAGAGGGGAAATAGAGTTTTGTTTTTTTATTATTATTGTTATTATTATTATTGAATGAAATGAGTTGTTACATTCTCCCATACTTAGGAAGTTTCGTCCCGAAACTTTCTGAAGATTCTTTGGATGAGGTCAAAACAACAAAGATTCAGACGACATGCACTTCAACAACAGTCTGCAACATAAAGCATGGAAGTTAACTATGAAAGGTAATGAAATAATAAGGAAGTCTGACTCAGAGATGTACCAAGATTAAGAGAATAGTTGCGGTTACTTACTACGCATGTCAGATTTGAGTTCCCAAGTGTACTCCTCAGACTTGTCATGCACCCAAAGTACCTTCATCATAGGAATGGTTCTCTTGTGAAGCTTGCGTTCTTGATATTCGATAATCTTCGTGGGCTCGACTGGATATGATAGATTGGCTTCAGGAATCACTGGAACTTTTTCAAGAACACGATTAGGATCGTGGATATATTTCCGAAGCTGACTGACGTGAAAGACATCATGAACACCGGGAATAGGAGAAACCATTTGTTTCTTACTTCGTTAGGTCACTAGATTCCATGGCTGGAAATGGTGACATCATGGCTGGAAATGGTGACATCATCAGATATATTTCTAACGGACAACAGTTTCACCCCAGGAATAGGAGAAACCTTCAGGAACACTTGATCACCCACGACAAATTCTAACGGACAACGGCGCTGATTAGCATATTTTCTCTGCCTCTCGATGGCACGGCTGCGCTGAAGACGAGTCTTTTTTGTGGCTTCTTCCATATCCTGGAGCAGCTCAGGCCCCAAAATCACCTTTTCACCAACTTCTGACCTGTAGAGCGGGGTCCTGCAACGACGCCCATACAGTGCTTCGAAGGGGGCCATCTTGAGGCTCTCTTGATAGTTGTTGTAGGCGAACTCGACCAAGGGTAGGTGCTTGTCCCAAGCTCCCTTGTAGTACAGAATGTAACACTGTAGCATATATTCAAGAATCTGATTAACTCTCTCGGTCTGACCATCAGTCGTTGGATGGTAAGCAGTACTCAGGTTGAGATCAGTGCCCAAAGCTTGCTGAAATCCCTTTCAGAAGTGCGATACAAATCTCGAGTCATGATCAAAAACAATCCGCAGAGGAATCCCATGGAGCCTAACATTCTCAGAAACATAAATCTGGGTCATCTTCTCGGTAGAATGACCTTCCTTGTACGGGATGAAGTGAGCCACTTTAGTCATGCGATCTACTATGACCCAAATCGCATCATGTCCTCTCGGAGTGCGGGGCAAACCAGTGATGAAGTCCATAGAGATATCTTTCCACTTCCATTCGGGGATAGACAGAGGTTGCAAAAGACCATCAGGTCGCTGACGCTGAGCTTTCACCTTCTAGCACGTCAGACATCGAGAGATGAAGCGTGCAATAGAATTCTTCATACCAGGCCACCACACGATCTTCTTCAGGTCGTGATACATCTTGTTGTTGCCAGGATGGCCAGATGTGCGGGACTCGTGAGCTTCTCAGCAAATACTATCTAGCAACTCAGGAACATCGGAAATAGATAGGCGACCCCGAAAACGCAGAACATCGCCAGAGATAGGGAAATCTGGAAGAATACTGAGTTCAACCTGTCGGCGAATGCGCTGGAGTGTAGGATCAGACGGCTGCAGGTCCTTTACCTGTTCTACCCATAACGGACCAGAAACTTCTCCTTGACCTCCAGGTGAGAAGGATGTCCATCCACTCGAGGTCATCAACCAGGGTCGCGAGAGAAGCTGACATAGGTGCACAAGCGGCAACAGAAGCCTGACGACTCAAAGCGTCTGCCACTGAATTGGCTTTACTGGGCACATTCGTGAGCTGCAAGTCATAATCTGCTATGAATTCAAGCCAACTCCTCTGACGCGGATTGAGATCCTTCTGGACAAAAATATACTTTAAACTCGATGGTCAGTGATGAAGTGACACTGCACGCCATAGAGATAATGACGCCAAAGCTTCAAAGCAAACACTACTGCCGCGAACTCCAGATCATGAGTGAGGTAGTTGCGTTCATGAATCTTCAACTATCTCGACCCATAAACGATAACACGGTCTTCTTGCATCAGGATACAGCTCAATCCAACTCCGGAAGCATCGGTATAAACTGAAAAGTCTAACCCCTCTGACGGAAGAGCTAAAACTGGCGCTGAACATAAACGTCGCTTCAATTCAGAAAAGGCATGCTCACACTGATCTGACCACTCAAAGCTTGCATGCTTTTGAGTTAGCTTAGTTAAAGAAGCAGCAGGAGAGGAAAAATCCTTGACAAAACGCCGGTAATAGCCAGCCAAACCAAGAAAACTGCGTATTTCAGTAGGGGTAGAAGGCTGCTTCCAGTCCATAACTGCGGAGATCTTGGCAGGGTAAACGGAAAGTCTATCACCCGAAATGACACGCCCCAGAAAAGCAACACGATCCAGCTAGAACTCACGTTTCGCCAACTTGGCATAGAATTGGTGTTGACGAAGCGTGAAGAGAGTGAGTCTAAGGTGGGTTGCATGCTCATCATGAGTCTTGGAGTAGACTAAGATATCATCAATGAAAACGATGATGAACATATCCAGGTACTCGCGGAAGACACGGTTCATCATATCCATAAATACAGAAGGGGCGTTAGTCAAACTAAATGACATCACCAAAAATTCATAATGTTCATACCAAGTCCGGAAGGCTGTCCTGGGAATGTCGGACTTCTTGATCTTCAACTGATGGTAACCTGACCTGAGATCGATCTTGGAGAAGATGGTACTGCCCTTGAGCTGATAAAATAGGTCATCCACGCGCGGGAGGGGATACTTATTCTTGATGGTTACCTTGTTTAGATCTCGATAGTCGATGCACAATTTCATGGATCCGTCCTTTTTTTTAACGAAGAGAACGGGAGCTCCCCAAGGAGAAGAACTGGGACGAACGTACCCACGCTCAAGCAACTCATCCAATTGCGATCTAAGCTCCTCCAGTTCTCGCGGTGGCATACGGTATGGAGCTTTAGATATGGGGCGCGTTCCAGGCTCTACATCAATGGAGAACTCTACATCACAATTGGGTGGCATTCCAGGCAACTCGGCGGGGAACACGTCAGGGAACTCGGAAGCAATCAGAATAGACTCAAGTTGAGGTATGACAGCATCCGAGCATGAAGCATAAACAAAGCAAGCAAAACATCCCTGACTAAAAAGCCGAGTGGCGCGCACAACAGAAATTACCTCCAGGTGGATGCGGATGGTCTGAACATGCACGCTGAAGTCCTTCCCATCGATACTGAGATTGACCCTCTTTGCCACACAGTCCAGCTTTGCTCGATACGCGATCAGCCAGTTCATACCCAAGATTATGTCGAATTTTGTCATATCCAGGACTATGAGATCGGCGACGACTTGCAGTTCACCCAGCAGTATCGGACAATTGAGAATGCCTCTAGTTGATAGGTGCAGGTGACCGGGCACAAAAATCTCGAAAGGGACTTTGAGTGGCGAAGTAGGCCAACCGTGGAGATTCACCGCGCTATAAAAGAGTGAGATGTCCCGGAATCGAAAAGGATCTGCATCCACTTATTCTTGAACCTAAAACTACCTAGAATTAAACATCATAAACGCATCTCAAGATTATCAATACTAAAGGCAGGTAATTAAAGGATGCAGGAAATTTAAAACTTTACTTAAGACATACCAGAGATGACGAAGGTAGATGCGAGCGCTTCGCCCTGAGTGGTGACGTTCAGCACAGCCTAGCCCTTCTCTTGGGCTCCAGAAATAGCCTGCAGAGGCTGAACGGGGATTGGGCTTTCCTTTGCTGGGCAATCCTTGATCTGATGTCCAACCTGTCCACATCTGAAGCAGGTATTCAGCTTGCGGCGACAGTCTCTCACCAAGTGGCCCGATTTCTTGCAGAAGGCACAGACGGAGGAGGCAGTGACAAGCGCCACTTGGGGCAGCTATGCAGGCACAACCATCTTCTGCTTCTTCATGAGGGAACGACAGACTTGGGCGATGTGGCCAACCTTGTGGCAGTAGGCACACACTTCTTGGGACTTGAGACCTTGTTCCTGAGGTGGAGCACCCTTGCGCTTGTGATCAGATGCAACAACATTGCTTGTACCATGCTGGAGTTTCTTGGCAGTACGATCTAGCTCTATAGCTTCAACCTGCAAGGCGGCTTCAACCGTCTCGGCGTAGGTGGTAGCGTCATGGGCTACCACATGCTGGCGGAAGTCATGTCGGAGGCCCTTCACGAAACGACTGATTTTCTTAGATTCATCAGGCACGAACTTTGCGGCAAGGAGAGATAGACGAGAGAACTCTATCTCATATTCAGTCACGGTCCTGTCGGGCTGCTGAAGGGACAGAAATCGCTCGGCTAACTTGTCGCGCTTCACAGACGAGAGAAACTTCTCCATGAGCACATTCTTGAACTGCTCTCAAGTCATAACAGAAGAGTTGGGGAGACTGCGACGCTGAAGCCACCAAGTGTATGCATCCTCGGTCAGCTGGTAGGCCGCAAGAAGAACCTTTTGCGCATCAGGAACACTGGCATACTCAAAGTGCTTCTCCATATGGGAGAACCACTCTGAAATGACGAAGAAATCACGACTGTCATTGAAGGACGGCGGATTCAGCCTCTTGAACGCCAGCGTATCTGCCATCGCCACAGGAGGGGCAGCCGGACTTGACACGAGCGGGACCACCAGTGCGTCAGCAAGCGAGCCAGTTCCCGAACCAGGTGCAGGAGGGGTGGCTCCAAGAGCGGAGGTGGTAGTAGCTCCAGCTGTCCTTGCGCTGTCGTAATCAAGAGCTGTATCAGGAGTTTGTCGATCTTCGTCTAAGCGAGTGAGACGCTCGGGAATCTGCCTCAATAGCTGGGCAGTGGCGTCTCCAGAAGCTACTCCGACGAGAGGGGTAGCCTTCTTACGCTACGATCGCTTAGGGGCCATCTGAGGAGGAACACAAAGAAAACGAGTAAGAGACACAGTCAAGCTAATCATAGAAGATTAAGAAACAAAAGGTTTTATCATTTTAATACTGTCGAATACATAAATCATATATTAGTTACAGTATTTTCATGGGACAACTCTAGGTAATGCTCATGTTAAAATGACAATGAATCACATGCAATGTCAAACAATTTGTAAATTCATGTGTGCACAATCATCATATGTTGTTCTTGGCTTAAAACTTGTGAAATGAGTTATGTTATGCATGCAATGCAATTATGTTTAAATTGCATTCCTAAGAATGTGCATGAATGGATATACATGTCATGTTAAGCGTCCATATCACTTAACATGTTCTGCATATTATTATTCTAATGTCAACGCACTTGAGAATATTAAACCGCTCATACAATTTAATATTCGCAAGCGGTGTATATTCTAGTGAAAATTCATATGCACAAAAATGTTAAGTTTGCTCATAACCCTTAACATTCGTGTTCATACTACTCATGTTTATGAGTGAGTGTGTGCGTGTTTCAGCCGCGAATAACAAATAATGACAATGTGAGTGAAATAATGATGCATGTACACATATTTACATAATAAAGTTTAAAATATTTAATAATTTCAAAATACTTTTTTTAAGAGCAAACCTCCCTCTGATACCAATTGTTACGACCCGTCATGACGAAAGTCAGAGTGCGCTTCGGGCGGGCCGTGATGTCACAGACATGGGCGAAAAAAAACCATGCCCGCTAAGGCGGTTGCAGAGAAATAAATTTTTTTTTTTAGAAATAGCTACTTTTTTGAACAATTTATGGTTTATAAATATGCGGAAGCGCTTAAAATTTTAAAATAGTGGGAATTTAATGCACACACATTTCTTTGAAAAGTTTAATGCTACACACAATGCTGAAATAGAAGTGAATGCAATAAGCAGCAGTAATGGATACGTCATAAATAAAATGAGCTAGTACATCAGAAATATCCTAGGAGTTGTCCACAATACAAGAAAAAATGACTTACAATAACTAGTACATGAGAATTCACTCTGACAGTAAAGAAAAAAAATATATCGAACCTGATGTAAGCAACTACAAAAGAAAATCCTCCAGACGAGCTGTAGCTGAACGAGAAGTGACTCAAGGAGCAGGCGGCGCAGTCACGGAACCGAAGGCAAATCCAAAACAGAGAGAAAATGCTTCAGAACATAGGAATTAAATCATGAGCAAATTAATTAATTAATTTGTGAGCAAAACAGACAGACATGATCGAACATTGATATACCTCGAACGGAACTAGTAAACATGGCAACATCTAAGTCAACAGACATTTCTGAAATGATAGTCTACCATGGGATAAAGCCTAAAATTATTCATGTATTATGTTGTAAGTCGTGATCGATCAAGGGTGTAGGTGCTATAGCGGACGCACATGGTTCTCGATAAAGCCTAAAATTATTATTGTCATTATTATTATTGAATGAAATGAGTTGTTACAATTGATGCATTATAAATGCTTGTCTGGTGACTGCTATTATACCCAATTGGAAGGAATTAATGTGAGGGGAGAGTTTTGGAACTACCATTTTAAGTTTAATTCAATATTCACCCTTGTATGGAAGAATCTCATTAGTAGGGATTGCTCCTGGGAAGCAAGAAAATCAGATTCTTACAGGGATAAGGCGAATTGTGCGAGTTGGTCGCCTTTATTCAGTCAGTAGACTCAGTAAAGTCGCATATTTCAGAATCTTTGCCAATCGGGCTCTGCTTCTATCCGGGCCCTTCACCGACCCAAGCACTATTCTTTCTCTCCCCCTCGCAATGAATTTTTCAATTTTTCCCGAGAAATGATTTCTTTATTAATCATGTCATGGTTCACTTCGCTTCACCCGTGTTTTATTTTTCTTTTTTTGAATTTGATATTCTATCTTCTATCTTCTATAATAATGAAGAATGGAAAAGAGAAACTAGAATATTCGTAGGACATCACCAACTCGCTTCAATTCTCCCCCGCCTGGGCCTGCTGCCTCCGATGCCCGCGTGCACATTAGGATCACCCCAAACACTTCGCTCTATCGCCCCCTTCATCTCATTGCAGCCCCTGATGAACCATGAAGGGAAAGAACAACTTTTATGCCTTATTTTGAATCTTTTTTTTCCAGTCCACCTGTGATTGCATGTATTTTCTATTTTATAACAACTCAAATAAAGTGTATGATCTCTTTGGTCTTTTTTTCAGGTCATTTGCCGGCGTGGATTGAAATGTTGGGTTTCTTCGGGCTCCTTTGATTCGGGCGGTGGGGGTAGAGTTCTATGGCTTAGCCGCTTAGGGCTCAGCCCCAGACTTAAGTTTTTTTTTTTTTTTTTGCTTCTTTGAGCCACTTTGGATGTTATGTTATCAGGATATATATGTGGAGTGCATGAAATCTGCACTATCTACATATGAAGTGAGCATCAAATTCATCATATACATCAGTTATTCTACTAATATTACTATGATTATAAACTAAATTATTTTTTAAATTTTGTTTAAAAGTATCAGCTGAATGCGTCACTATCCCCAAAAATTCTTTATTTGAAGAAACATGTGGTATTTTTTATAAACTGAACTAAAATTATATTAAAAAACGATAAAAAAAATTATTATTCGATAGTTGTGGTTGGCTTAAATTTCAGGGAACAAAATATTTTCAAATTATTATTAAGATATCTGAGTTTGCTGCAATTTTCATGGTTTCAAAGTACTAGGTTTGTTTGGCACGGTGGTGGGCGGTTGTAAATCCACGAGTTAAACCATCATTCATTAAGGAGAACAGGAAATTCATAGCGGCTTTGGAGAAGGAGAACAGGAAATTAAAAGCTGAGAACGCCGGCCTTCTGGACAGCACCCTGCCTCACTCTCATCCAGATCCACTCCAAGCTCCCCCGCCCACTCATTACTCTTTGGAGAAGGTCGACGTCATTTGCCGAGATACTAACATCAAGATAGCCGAGCTCCTCCTGAAGATGATGAAGGAGCTGGGGGTTACCAGAGAAGATGCCAAGACAGTCAAAGCCCACAACCTGATCCCCCAGCTTTACGGCGAGACGGATGACAGCTCTCTACTTCTAGTGAAGAGGACCGCCACCACCATGTTGAACGGAGCCTTATATATGTTCAAAACTAATTCTGTTTTTTTGGTTGTGGTCATAATCAGTGCCACGTCAAATATACATGTTCCAGCGGCAGCATTTTTAACGAAATTCACTGGAGCAAAAAAGCAGTTAAAATGCCACGCCAAACAAAGTTGTCAAATGAAGGTATTTATAATTACGAACTATGTTTACTAGGTTTATGTTTTAAAAGGATTTTCATATAGAAGTGTAATGAAATTCAAATCAATCTCTAGAGCATATGGTTAAATCAGGAAACATAGTAAGAAATATAATAAGGTGCGCAAATGCAGCAGCTCAAAACACAAAACTGAAACTTGGACTAAAAAAAAAACTTGATAGGGGTGAGGGTCGGCGGGCGGGTCAGTATCATCAGTCTTCTGCTTCGTAAACAAGCTTGGTACCGAGCCCTTTCAGGCCCTCCGGCGGGAGCTCGGCGACGGTGACGAGAGAGTAGAATTCCTCCTTGGCATCCTCCTCCACGTTCCTCTTGCGGGCAATCCTCACACGAATTCGCCGCGGGACGCTTCGGATACCCCTGCTCCATATCTGCTTATTGACTTTCACGTCAATTCTTACGTCGCTCGTCCTCATCGCGCTCTGTGCGAATTTCCTAATCTCCTTGATGGCCTTGGGGGCCTTCTTGAATGTGCTGCTCTCAATCACAGAACAAATTTCACAATCAGCAAACATAAAACTTAATATATGCTTAATAAGAATGTATGGAACCTGGTATTAAATTTCTAATCCAAACTCTTCAGACATTATTTTGATTGAAATTGTTTTAGGGGCATTGTAAGTATAGAAAGAGTAACAGCCTTGCAAAGATGATTCAGCCCCCAACACAATGAAATAATCATTAAGTAATTATGTTAAGCGAGATTACGGTTAGTGTGTCCTTGTTACAAGGAGCGATGGGAGGAGACGAGCATGCGTCCCCGATAAAATGGAAGAATTGGGACTCCTTAATTCCTTTTATGATATGCATGATACGTGTGTCCTGCTTGGCCTCGAATATAGGCCTGTGAATATTCGGAGATCAACATCTGAGATGAAATTCATTTGGTTGTGGGAGATAACCATCGGATAGCAGAATCAATCAATCGTCAAAGCTCGGAGAATTCCTTCAATTCCCATGAAATGTTTCTATTAATAAACAAATCTTGTTGTTATTAAAGGCGTGTCTAAGGCTCAAACACTAAGAGGTTTGAGCCTTTGAAGCATAAAAAGTCACGTCTAAGTGAGATTTTAATTGTTTTTTATTCAAAATAAAGAAAAAAATGTGAGAACTCAATATTTTTTGCATGACTTAATGTTTGTGAAACATAATTGAATGTTGAGACTTAAATATGATGCGAGTGACCACATGAATTCTATTTTAAAAAGAGAGATAAATGATAGTAATAGATGATTAATGGATAGAATAGATGTGGTTGCGCCTTGCCCTAGTTGCTTGTGCCTTGAGCCTAGGATCCAAGAACCCAATGCACCTTGGTGCGTCTTAAGCCTTTAATAACTAAAGTCCACTCTCCGAAAGAAATAGTTTGTGGGAGCTCAAAAGGGGGTGAATTTATATATTTTGATCCCCATAGATTTTCCATGAAAAACTTCAGTTAATACATGGATTTTTGATCTCATGGAGGAAAAAGGGAAGAAGACAGAGCATTGTCAATGTCCTTGTGATCCTAAAATGCTATTTTTTGACAGCTTAATGAGCGAAAAAAGTGGCACTCACAGTTTCCCTTGCAAGAGCCTTATGGATTTCGCCATAGTGTTAACCCTAACAGGTTGAGTCAGCAAGTCCTCCTATCTGACCCTGCTTGATCTCATTTGGATCGATTTGGTCAAATAAACTTTGATTCATATCTACACACGATCCCCTACATAATACATCCATTAGACTTCAAGTTTACATTGGGTACTAAAAAAATCTATATGTAACTAACAAAAATAAAAATCCACTCACAAAGCGCACAAGCCACGTCAAACCGTGCCCCTAAGATGTGCGAATAGGAGGGTATATTGTAATGTCTCCATGGATAATTATATCCATCTCTATAGCTTGTCATATCTCAGAGGACACACGAATAGGAGGGCATATTAATTTCACGTAGAATCAAGATTTAAGAACCATTCTCCTTTCCTTCTGCAAGTACTTAACAAATTTCAACCTCCACTGGAGCTTCAAGATTTCCTTAGTTCCCTTGCAATACACCACTACATCCATCTATTTTTCTAGTGTCAATAATGATATAATTTAGCTCAAACACTGATTTGGTTCACTGTAATCAGTTATTGGAAGCCAGAAGAAGCCCTCTCGAATCACTCTATTTATGGTTCTTATTCATCTACATTTTCATCTATGTTGCCTGGTAAGGTCCAACCCAATTTACAAACAAATCGGGGTTCCAACATTAGCTTTCTTCCCATCAAAGTTTGAGCAATCATCATTTCATTTATTTTTTAAAATTACAATAAATATGACTTAGTTCTTCCCCAAGACATATTTACTACATGCAATATGGGCGCGATAATATTGCCTCCATAATAGAATTTGAAAATTGAGAGGTCATCATAAAGCAAGCAATGGTAAAACTTAATTTGGGAGGATACTGCAGAGGACTTCTAAACCATCAGGATCTAAGGTTGTTAAAATCACATGAAAAAAATGGCAAGAGAATCTTTGGGAAGGAAGAGAATAACTGTAATGCAAAATAATATGGCAAAACTTAATGAGAATTTATAGTCTTTAACCTTATGAACGATATAACATATGGTTCCTGTATACATAGAACATAAGGTCCCTAGTTAAAAATTAATGCACAAGGATAAGGTACAAACTTATCTTAATCTCTAAACAAAAAAATTTGAAAAAATCTAACAAATAATTGAGTGAGAGCAGATTAAATTAAAATTAAGTTTTGAATAGATTCATGATATTTAATGTGGAACCGTTGTAATTAAGAACTTAGTTATTTAATTAAACAAAAGTTGAATTTATTAAAGTATTCATCATCATCAATAACATTATTCTAACTATTTTCGGTCAATTTTATAAATTCGCACTTTCCATTCATTCATGTTCAGTATCCATCATCAATAATATTATTCTAACAATTTTTGGTCAATTTTATAAATTCGCACTTTCCATTCATTCATGTTGAGTATTGTCTGATGCTTTAAACTTAGAATTCTCAGATCTTTAATAACATTGCAAGCATCAATGCATAATGATAATAGAACATAATCAGCTATGATGGAAAGAGTGTAGGCACTCATAGTGGCAATGGAATTGGACGCTCGCAAAAACAACACCAAACGACCATTCACTATGGCCGCCAGTAGTCGGCGCTCACATTGACAACAAAAAGGTAATACTCACCCTGAAAAGGGAGAGCGGACACTTGTTGTGGTAAAGAGCACATGTGATTGCAATAGAAGCAATAGTGGGAATAGAGCACATGTGCTCATAGCATAAATGGAGCGAGAAATGCAAAGAGACGATGGAGCAGAGCAATTTGGGGATTAATAATCGAGCATATGGTGTTAAGAAAACTGCTAGGGGCAATAGGGGCAATGTGGACGGTGCATAATGTAGTAGGAATAAAGTAGTTGTGATTGCATGCAAATATAAGCCGTGGTTTGGAATTTCTAGTACATAGTGGCATGTGTGCAAGGACAATAGAGCTCACAAAACTAAGGTACGGCCTAATTTTGCATTTTCAAGACTTTTAAGGGAATTACATGTCTACCATGTGTACTCAAAATGACAAAAACAGGTTGATATCGTGAAATACGAGCATGACATTTGGGCACTTGTGTGTCCTACTGTCATTAGTTGACTAAGGCTTCATTTGGTAGAGCGGTTGCAGTTGTAAAAAAACTGTTGTAAAGACAGGTTTGTAAAAGAAGCTGTTGGAAACTAGATGCTGGAAATGGAGATCTGTTTGGATAGTCTGTGTTTGCATAGCTGTTCAAAACAGAGAACCGTTTGGTAAAACATCGGTGCCGTTTACGGAATTTTTAAAATAAATTATTTAAAATAATATTTATATATATATATTCTATTTTTCATATATATATATATAAATAATATTGTTTATTTATTAAAAATATTGTTCATACTAGAGAAATGTTTTTATTTGTAATTTTTAAATTGTTTTTGCAAAAAATCTCTCCTCCGCCGCCATGCGCCACCATTCCCCCCCCCCCCCCCCCTCCGCCATGCTTCCGCGATACCACCATCGACGGCATGCCGGGGCACGAAAACGAGCTTGTCGGGGCTCGCCGGAGCAGGAACGATCTTGTCGGGGCTCGACGGGGCTGGAACGAGCTCGTCGGGGGCTGGAAATGAGCTTGTCGGGGCTGGAAACGAGATCGTCGGGGCACGGAGCACAGGGCACGGTGCTTCTTCTCCATGATCGGAACTTGCGAACTTGCAGATATGGCTGGATTGATCGGCGACGGGAGAGACGGCGGGATGGATCGTCACGGCGACGGGTTCATGGCATCACGATAATGGTGGCGCTGGGCGGTTGCGTTTTGCCCAAACGCGACGAACTGGAGCTCTTGCCCAGGGTTTCGTCCAGCTCGGTTTTACGACAAATGAAAATGCCGGCTATTCGAAAAGTAGGCGGAAAAACAAACGAAAAAAAACCGGGCGGTTGCGTTTTGCCAAAACGCACAGACCAAAAACGCCTAACCAAATGCTCCCTAAGGGCCCGTTTGGCGGCCCTAAGTTTTAGATGTGCTCAAAAACGACAAAAACAGGTTGATGTCATGAAAGATGAGCTTGACATTTGGGCACTTGCGTGCCATACTGCCATTAGTTGACTAAGGGCCCGTTTGGCGGCCCTAAGTTTTAGATGTGCTCAAAATCGACAAAAACAGGTTGATGTCGGGAAAGATGAGCTTGACATTTGGGCACTTGCGTGCCATATTGCCATTAGTTGACCAAGGGCCCATTTGGCGGGGAGGATCCGCTTTGGTCGTGTGGACAGCACGGCCCGGACACAACCGCCTGGTATTTAATTTCAGTATTATTTAAAAATATGAGAATTCCAAAAGTTTTTTTTAAAGCCTCAACCTTCCCTGCCAACTCTAGCCTACCGCATGTCTACCTCCTCACATCGACACCACCACCAACAGCTTCGCTGGGCTCTAACAATCCTCCACGTGCCTTCTTCCGGTAAGGACTTCACTCCTCCATCGTTCAGGAATCACTTCCAGTCACTGAATCTTCTTCCCCAAGCCTTACCACTGCCACCAACAACTGCCTTTGTTTCCAACGAGCTCTCGACTATTATTCCATCCGACGACCTAACTCCCATTTGCCACCTTCCAGACCAACAACTCTGGCCCTTGATACCCACTTCCAGGCAGCCAAATCATCGCTAGATCACTGCCTCACCTTTGTATAGTATTCCTCCTCCCCAGACAGCCATCTATGGGCCTCCAACTATCTTTAAGCCTAACCGAGCCATATCCCACAGGGCCAGCCAAATTTGTGGTTGCTTTCCTCTGAGGAATCCGAGTTGTGTTCATGCTCCAATGATACACCTCTTAACTCATGGATCATTTGTTGTTATTATAACTTTATGCTCAATTTTATTTGGTCTTAATTTTCAGAGTTTGCCTTAGTTTCATTTTACATGTTTTTTGTTAATTTACATATTTGTCCTATCTCCTAATTTTTTTGCTATTATGTCAATGGAAGAATTGTTTCATAAATCAAAGTGTGGTTGAATGTTATTCGCTTGCAAAATGTCGCACGAAGTCCTAAATTATTTGTCACATTTTATCGCCCACCTAGTCTGTGACGCACAACATTTTCTTGTAAGTTCTTTATACATAATTAAAATCATTAGTTCATTTAAATATACCCTATGATGATAATAAAACTATCAGTGACGACATTTCGTTGGGTTTCGGGTTTGCGAAGCAGCATAGATGGCTTGAACAAATGTCTACTAATGTTATATTGTTGGGCTTAATTGTATATTTTGATACATTTGGGTCGGCTATGTTCTGTTGGGCTTAATTGTTAAGGGATTAGTATTGGTTTTAAGAGTTAAGCTCACTCTGTTAATTGAGGCAGTAGAGTGTACAGCGGTGGAGTTATTTATTTTTCCAGAGCTTTGTTGCTTTCCTACTTCTTCATTTCTTGTTCTCACAGCCTGGAACTTTGACGGGGAAGAGGAAGCTAGGGCTGGTCGGCACATCGGTTCTTCTCTGTTTGCCGATCTGTGTACAACTCGCCGGAAGATCGCATCAAGGGCTAGTGTGTGTGGTTTGTGTGGTGATGTTGTTGTTTTGGTGGAGATTTAATTTTTGGATCGGTACATCTCAACTCCAAACCTTCCACTGTGAGCTTCACTCTTTCCTTATCTTAGCCTCATCTTATTCTTTAAGGGATATAGATCTTGATGTGATTCAGGTTTTCAAATTTTCCATTGTTAGGCTCTTCAGATTTCATTTGAGACTTGCATGCTGCCAGATTTAGTGGGTTTTTTCTTTGGTGAAATTTTTTTATGTATGTTGGTTGGCCGGTTGATTTGGTTTACTTGCCTAATTGTGGAGAAATTTTGGGGGTTAGCTGACTATTGTTGCTCCTCCTTTCAAATTGGGGGTTGTTGCATAGATGTGATAGACTAATCCGCCAATCTTTGGGCTTACCTGTGTAAGCTTCAATATTAGTTTAACTGAGGGCTTTTAGTTTTGCTGGCAGTTCAGGTTCGGATGTCTTTATGCAGTTTTTGGTTTACTGCTAAGGCTGTACCTATGTTGGTCAGTTATAAGTTATTCCTATATTGGTTTACTGAACTTTGAGCTTTGTTTTGCTCCAATTTTGTGATAGGGGTTCTCAGTTTGGTTTACTGAATTTTGCAGCTTTTGTTTGTTGTTTTTGTATTGTATTGTTCAGTGAAGGACTGCCCTTTATTCAGCATCACTTATGCAATCTCATTTCAGAGTTTCCTCCCTAGGCAACCCCTAAACAAAAGTCTAGTCAACCCTAAGTGTCAACGTCGTGGCTATACTTTGATGCAACCCCGATACTTCCGACCCCTAATGATACGATTCCTAAACAGATATCGCGAACGATGACATCCCAAAATAGGCGTGACGATGACATAGGGCGTGATAATGGGAAGGAAAACAGAACGGTGAGAACTATCTCTTTAATTTATGCTTACTTTAATTATTTTCACTAATAGCAGGAGTACTTTCAAGGATATAAATTATATGTGTTGCATGTGAAAGCATGGCTTTTCTTTTATATCACTGATAATTAAATCGCTAAATATATAGCCTTGTACGAAAGCAGGCAAGCGATTCAATTTTGAGGGGATAAATAAATAAACAACAACCCTAAGTATAAAGTAAACATAGATGTGTTGACACATTGGTAATGTTAAGGGTATGATAGAAATAGAATGTTCATAAATGGTACTGATGATTTGCAAAATCAGTCGGTATAGGCATAGACGTGTGTTGAACGTACTGATTTGGACACCGAAGACCAGTCAGGCCCAAATACTGAAATACTGATCGATCCAGATCATAGGATCTTACAAACCATTACCCTTAACATTTCCTTTAAAATATGAATTGAAATTCACTTCTTATATTGTTACAATGTCATACGGCACACTGATATTGTCATACTCATGTTTATATCAAGGTTGTCAGGATCGCGATCCAGATCATAGGATCTTACGATCCAAATTTTGTAAATCGATCCAAATTTTGTAAAGCGATTCTTGATCCAATCCTACCATCCAATCCGATCCAACCTCAAAACAATCTCGTCTAGGATCTCGATTCTGACAACCTTGGTTTATATAGTTTTTCTTATAAATTTACACTGCCAGTTATATGCTAGAATTGTACAGAAACACAGCTTCGTAGATGGTAGATATGCAATGTTAACTGATTAGCTTACACTGCATAATGTTAACCTTTCTTGTTTGCATGTACAACAGATTAAAGCGGTAAGTTCTCGCTTAGTCTTTATAAAAGACTAACAGTTTATATTTCTAATATTTTTTTGGCAAAGGAAAATCGCAAGCTAGTCGGCGCTAATATTCTATTTGGAGTAGATTGATGACGTTGGAGACATATATTTGGCCTTTTGTTGCTCTTTTAATATATATATATATAGATAAATTGATGTATTTTGTTTACTTATAGTGTGTTTAGTCATGGTATATATAAACTATGGAAAGATGTTTTATTTTAATTGTGACACGTAATACTGTATCCGACATGTGTATATGTTACGTTCATGTTGGATGTGGCGATATGTAATACTCATTGTGAATAGTGAATGTTCGCTTCCATTGCGTTAAATGCTTTGTGACAATCATGTGATGATAATTATTGTTGATTGTGCGGACTACGGGCCGTTACATAGTCAACTTCGCTGCATAATTTAAAACAGATTGCAAAATTTTAGTCTACATCACTCTTGCAAAAATGCAGGGTAAGGTTTGCCCCTACATTTTCAGCCTTACGGTGGGAACTTCCTCAGACCTTCGCTGAGCGGGAATGCTTTGTGCACCGGGCTGCCCCTTTAGTATCCCCAATAATAGCAACAACGTCTAAAGCAAAAACCCACGAATTCTTAGACTGCACCCCCGGCCTACATCCCAATACCTAAATCCCTACCTAACTAACATAACTTGATTAAGTTTCCTACCACAATGAGGGTGGTATCACGAATACAAGAAAACGACAATCCCATGTTTCAAGTCTTCATCGTTAAGGGATTAAATTTCCAATGTAGCAAGGCCGTGCTCATTTTTATTCAAGGCTGTGTTGTTGGTTCACTTTCTTCAGATTTTACTTTCTTCTAAAAGAAGATCGAAGAGGACTTTCATTCTGTTCATTGGTAGCAAAGCAGACATTAAATAGAAGATAGCAAGAGCATATTTCTACTGATTCGAACAAAATTGAGCTCAAAACGATCGAGGAGCATCAATTCGTTGGATCGAGAAATCGAGCTAAGCAGAAAATAAAAGGAGAAACATAGGGCATAAGAAAGGTAAATGGAATACCATCCATGAAGCCTTTTGTGAAGATTGATGGTGTATTCCTGTGTTACGACGTCCTCCTTTCTTCCTTTGCCGCCCTTTTCCACCATTTTCGAAGACTTTTCTCTCACTTACTGAAACCCTAATCTCAGGAGGAAACCAAAGATTATATATAGGCGGGATTCGCGAGCTGGCCCCAAACATAAACCGGTTCGTTTTTGCCAAGGTTCTCCGGTTTGAGCCGACCGAAAATCTATTAAACCGTTAAAATGGATGACGACACACACGTCTACGCTATTGGAGAAGGCAGTGTTTTTGAATGCTCCATGATTTAATTTACATTTAATTATGATTTAAAAAAATACTTAAATCACCCAAAAAAAATTTAATTTAATTTTTTTTGTTTTCTAGATAATAGCATGAGACCAAAAATAATTTGCATTTACTCTTTTAACCAATTTGCTGGATTGCGGATGCTCTGTCCAAAACGTGAATGAATTTCACTCGTGTTCATACAAGTAGGGAATATCCCCCTCCCACAACCAATTGCAGATCCAAGAAATTAGAAATGAGGCTGCACAATATATATATACTTATATATTTTTTAAAAAATGAACATAAAAAAATTTCAAATTAATTTTGAGAATGCACATAGCTGATTTTGATCTGCAAATAGTAAAATTTGATTTTCAAATAGCAAAATTTTGATCTGCTCATACTAAATTGCAAAGAAAAATGAAGATGTCGGTGTCCCTTTGGCCCTCCTCTAGATCCGCCTTGCCCACAACGATTTTCCAAGAACTGCATGACAATCCACTATGAAAAACGTTCAAAGAAACTTACACCGCTTCTTTATCAACCGCTCTCCTTCCTCCAGTTTCTAATCTCTTGAGTTCTACAGAAACCCTAAGCCGAAAATAGGCTTAAATACCCACGAAATAAGGATGGAAAGGTGAATCGTGTCGAGTGTCCAGTACACCCAACGCAGTCAGGCTCCATCTCTAAGATGTTTGGGGCGGCTTATTTGCTCTGGTGTTTTTGATCAAAAACTTTGTTTCATAGAATGTATATTTGGCAAGACAAAGGTTATAACTGCTACCAAGAAAACAAACTAGTTTTGAGCATAAAATGTATGATTTTTTTAGGTGAGGTAGAGCACTCACGAATAATGATTCATGATCACCGTGTTCACGACTGCCCCCACAATGTCAAACGAAGCCTTAGAGAGACATCTTCGCCTCAGGCTATAAATAAGATGCAAAACTAAAGAAATGAGTTTTTTGCTGCAGTGGAAGATTTTCTTCTTGTTAACTTCTAACGACATATATAGGCTCCGTTTCGGAAGACTTATTTTCACCGGCCAAGCGGTTACGACGGCATGAACAGGACCTTAATTATGATCCGGTTTATGCGGTCGTAACCGTTTGACCGGTGAAAATAAGTCCCCCCAAACGGAGCCATAGTCTTCTTTGGTGTGCATGGGGAGAGTCGTTTCAATTCTTTGTGCGACTATTCTTTGTGCGAAAAGTTTGGGGAACAACTCCAACCGTCATTGATGGCTGCCTTCAAATATTGGCGACAACTCAGTGTGGTGCTTAGCCATCTCCGTCGCAGAAGAAAATCTTCTAGCATGCATATCATAAAATAGAAATTATTAAGTGGTCCCAATTATTTTATCCTCTAAAATGGAAGAATTGGGACTCCTTAATTCCCTTTATGCATCACCACTCAGAGCTTATGATGGAGAGAGCGATTTAGACTTCGTTTGGCGCGGCTTATCGCAACTTATTTGCTTCGGTGAGGTTGGACAAAAACATCATTGTATGTTTGGTATGACAAATATTATTACCGTTATAAAAAAGAAACTAGTTTGGGACATAAGATTTTGGTATGACAATGACATTTTTGTTCAACCTCACCGGAGCATGATAAGCCGCGCCAAACACAGCCTTAGAATCCATTTGGCACTTTTGTGGCGGTTGTAAAAGCAATAGTTATGAACCCACGTTCACGCCCAGCCTCGTGTAAAGAACATCATCCATTTTTATGTTCACAATTACCCTTTTTTTGGTGACGGTCATAACCGTTGTCATGTCAAACACATAATTCATGACGACAACGTTTTTTGTCCAAACTAACTGGAGCACAAATGCCACACCAAATGGACGATGATTCATAAGCACCGCGTTCAAGACCACCACCACCGTGCCAAATTGACCCTTAGGTATAAAGGCGAAGATAAAAAAGAGCAAATATTAAGAAAATCTAGTACCTCCCTCACTTCCAAAAAAGTGTAAAAACAAAATTTATAAAAAATAAAATGGTAAAAATAGAGGCCTCAAAGTTACATTATAAAGAGAGCTTGCCCTTAATATATATAATAATTGATATATATTTCATTTAAAGATATATAAGAAGCAAAATCAAAGGGGTAGATAGTTCAAAATCAAGCATAGTTATTTCCCAAATGACTATGCAATTGTTAGACATGAGAGGGTCCTCCTCTATTACCTAAAGACACAATGGACCTACAAGATATGAGGATGGGAGACATCACCCCTGCTGCTTTTTTGTGCCCCATATTTCTTGCCTCTCAATTTCTCCAAAAAACAAGAAGACTAAAGTGGAAGAAAACAAAAAAAGGCAAGATATAATTGAACTCATTATAGCATTGAGTCATTTGGGAGGTATTTATCATCACCAAAAACACTTGTATTTTACAACAAGATGGCGTTGACAATAGTTCCATATTAACAACAAAATTTCTGCTGCATTAAGCTAAAGTAGCAGATTGGCAACAATATTATTGTTAGTTCTCCAGTATTTGCGGTCGAAGGCGCACGTGCACATCGACATGCACACGTGACCAACAAAACTCGCTCCCTCGGGATGCCCTCCTTTTCCCGAATCCGTCGTACAGCCAATTTCGGCAAACCGACCCGTCCTTTCTAAATTTGCTCTTAACGGGTTCCGTCAAAACTCCGTCAACGATGCCGACGCCGGCGATCTGATCTCGGCCACGTGCTTCTGCCGCAGTTTCTTGAAGTAATCCCGCACGTCGAATCCGGGCGGTACTCTGTCATCCCTCGCCGGAAACCTCACCTCCCCGTCCTCAAGCTCCTCCGTCGTCGCCAGGAACGGCGGCCGACCAACATCCGCCAGAATATCCCACTTCACCCCGTTGAAGAACGGGTGCGCCATCACCTCCTTTGCGCCGCCGGAAAAACCCAGCCGTAGCTCAGGCTCCTTCACGAGAAGCCGAGCAATCAAATCCGTCAGCTCCGACCGGTGCTTCCCGACGAACTCGGGCTGCCTCGTCAGCACATTGCGGAATGTCTCATTCCTGTTCCGCCCTCGGAACGGGGTCCGTCCGCACGCCATCTCGTACGCCAGAATCCCAAGCGCCCACCAATCGACGGCGAACTCGTGCCCATCTCCCCTCACTACCTCCGGCGACACGTACTCCTCCGTCCCAACGAAGGAAAGTGACCGTTCCACTTCGCCGATGCGCCGCCGAATCACCGGCAGGACGCGTGCGGATTTGGTCTTTCTGAGCTTATCGGAAGGAGCCGCAGCAGGAACGGCACTGGGGAAGAAGATCCGGGTTAGGTTAAGAAAATGTCTTCGGCGTTGGGGGAGGAAAGGAAGGGATGGAACGGCGTTGCCGGAGTGGGGGTGGAGGTGGCGCGAGAGGTCGAAGTCGGTGAGAAGAATATGGCCGGAGGATTGGATGAGGACATTCTCCGGCTTGAGATCTCTGTAGACGATGCCGAGGGAATGGAGGTGGGAGAGGGCTGAGATGAGCTCGGATAGGTAGAAGCGGATAGCGGCCGTGGAGAAAACGCGATCAGGGGAGAGGGAGTGGCGGAGGGCGTTGAGATCGCCGGCGGGACAGAAGGGGATGGCCCAGGCGAGGAGATCGGGGGTGTCGGCGTAGCCGAGGAGAGTGGGGAGGAATGGGTGGGGGTCTGGGATGAGTCGGGAGAGCACGGAGAGCTCCCAGCGAGCGCGGCGCTCGGCGCTGGGCTTCGCCGACGGGTTGTCTTTCTGAACAACTTTGAATGCAAACGGCGGCGTTAATGGAGATGCTCGGTCGGCGACGAGGAAGACGGTGCCCGTGGCCCCGCGACCGAGGACACGGATCGCTGCTATATTGTCTAGGTCTAGTTCTTCCATGGAAAGGGAAGAATGTAGGGGGGAGAGGTTTCGCGGGTAAAGAGGGCTTCGCGTGGTTTTATATTTGCGCGACTTTTTAAAATTATTACTATTAAAAATATATAATAAGAGCAACTTGAATGGTTGTGCAAAAATGCAGATTGTGCATTTTTGCTGAAAAATTGGACTCCAATCGGGTGACATTTGATCCTGTAATAATGCATATTTTCTCTCTCCTCATCTAAATATAGAGCAAGGAAATATCGGCCACTGCATTTAATTTTTTAATATATTTTTTTATTTAATTGTTAGTTATATTAATTTTTTGTATAATTTATAAATCTTGCGTAGGCGCTACAATATTTTTTCAATGATAGCATATAATATATCAATAAAATTGTTTTTTTGAGACCTACAAAACGAGACTAATATTGAATACTTTTTAATTATTATTTTTCATACAAATAATATAAGATGATTCATTTACTGAATAAACTCGTGGAACCAAAAAAAATACATTCAAAATTACATACTTTCATTCTCATGTCGTTCCCACAAATGTTCAACTAGTGCATCTCGAAGCTCAAAATGCACATCTCTGTACTTAATCTTTTTATGTCGATTTAGGAAATGACGAAATCGTTCGGCTTCGTCTATGTTCAAGTCTTCAGCATTCTGCGTTAGTGCTGGAGTAGAAATAGCCACATTAATTTTCATCTCGCTCGTTTTCGACGATCATGTTATGCATTATAACACAAGCAGTCGTGATATCGTGTAAAACGCTCTTATCCCAAAAACGGGTCGGCCCCTTAATTATCGCAAATCTTGATTGAAGAGCATCAAATGTTTGATCTACATCTTTTCGGCATGCTTCTTGCATCATTGCGAAGTATTGTTTTTTTGTCTTGTGAATGAGAAATAGTTTGAACTAGTATTGACCACTTCGGGTATATTCCGTCGGCTAATTAATAACCAACATCATAATTTTTTCTCAAAATTTTATAATGCATGGGAGGCGTAATACCTTGTGCTAAGTTGGAAAACAAAGGAGACGATTGCAGGACGTTAATATCATTGTTCGATCCTGGTGACCCAAAATATGCGTGTCAGATCCAAAAGTCATAAGATGCTACTGCTTCGAGTATTATTGTTGGTCCACCGTGGCGTCCTGAATATTGGTCTGCCCATGCTGTTGGGCAGTTCTTCCATTGTCAAAGCATGCAATCTAGACTTCCCAACATCTCTGGAAATCCCTGTTCTTCACCTTTTTGTAATAATCTAGCAACATCAATGACATTGGGGTATCTCAAATATTCTTCTTTGTACACTTGTATAATCGTCATACAAAATCTTTTCAAACATTGAATCACGGTTGACTCACCGATTCGAATATATTCATCACAACTATCAGTTGCTGTTTCATATGCCAACATACGGAATGCTGATGTTATTTTCTGTAAGGTGGACAATCCATGCTTGCCAACCCCACCCTGCTTTTGCACGAAAAAATTATCGTGCTCATGCACCGCGACAACAATACGAAGGAATAAATTCTTTTTCATGTGAAATCTTCTTCGAAAGTATGTTTCCCCATATGTGTGATGATTGGAGAAGTAGTCATTCCACAATCTAGTATCACCTTCAATCCTGCCCCGGTTGATTACCACGTGACCGGGTATTGAACCTCGACATCTCGAAAGTTCATTTTCATGACTTTCAGATAAGTTGGAGTAGTAAGCGCATGCCAAAATTTCATCTTCTTGCTCTCATTCATCAGTGTCTTCTTTCCACCGCTGTATTTGTTGATAAAAAAATTCATCATCTGAAAACGATGAAGATCGTAAATGAGATGACACTGCGCCGGAGTTCATTACTTGTATGAGGGGAAGATAGTTACTTAGTTTGAAGATGAGATGAGAAATACTGATTATATAGGATTTTTTTAGATCATGCATTGACATTGGATTCTGAAGTCACTTCATCGTAAACATTGAATTCCTTCTCCAAAATTGGATTTTTTTTCCAACATTGGATTTCTTTTCCAACATTGGATTCGCTGAGCCCGACGAACCGTCGGGCTCAACATCGAGCTAAGCCCGACGGTTCGTCGAGCTTAGCCCGACGATTCGTCGACTTGAGCTCGACGAATCGTCGGACTCAGCCTGACGATTCGGCGAGCTAAGCTGAGCTCGTCGAATCGTTGGGCTCAGCCCCACGATTCGGCGAGCTGAGCTCGACGAATCGTGGGGCTGAGCCCGACGGTTCGTCAAGCTCAGCCTGACGATTCGTCGACCTGAGCTTGACGAATCGTCGGACTCAGCCCGGCGATTCGGCGAGCTAAGCTGAGCTCGGCAAATCATCGGGCTCAGCCCCACGATTCGTCGAGCTGAGCTCGACGAATCGTGGGGCTGAGCCCGACGGTTCGTCGAGCTCAGCCCGACGATTTGTTGACCTGAGCTCGACGAATCGTCGGACTTAGCCCCATGATTCGGCGAGCTGAGCTGAGCTCGTCGAATCGTGGGGCTCAGCCCAACAATGTCGACACCAGTATGTCGACACAATGGTGTCGACACACTTATGTGGACACCACTGTGTCGACACTGTCGACAACAGTTGATGAGTCCATTTTATATACCTATTTTCGGACTCATCTGGGCTTGTTTTCTTGTTGATGCGCTTCACTTTAGAGCTTTATTTGTTCATATTTGTTATTATGTCTTTTTTATGAGTAAGTGCACATTTATGTCTGTGGTTGTGTATTTTGTTACTTTTATTGTGTGTACTACTTTTTGTGATTGTCTGGAATGTCTGCACAGATTAGTGATTTGTTTTTTCCTATCGGTACAGGGGTCGTGTGCGTGTTCCGGGATGGTTGTGAAATAGGAATACTGCGCACAATCATGGGATCTAATGCACACGACCACTGGTCGTGCGCCCCTGATCATGTGCACTACTCTTCGTTTCCAGAATCAGCCCGGGGTAATCGCACGACCATTGGACACAGTGCGCACGACCACCGGTCGTGTGCCACTGATCGTGTGCATTGATTCCTCTTTTCCTGGAGTCCTGTCTGGGGTAATCGCACGACCAGTGGACTTAGTGCGCACGACCACTGGTCATGCGCCACTGTTTGTGCGCGTTATCCCAGTTCTTCTTCATAATCTGCCATGTCAGTGCGCACGATCACAGGACATAGTGCGCACGACCACTGGTCGTGCGCCCGTGATTGTGCGCATTGTTCAATTCTACTTTGTATAAATATCGCAGGTCTCGCCCTAATTCGAGGGAGCTGAAATCTTTCGGAGATCGACATTTTCTCTGCTGTTTTTCCTCATCTTCCACCCTAGGGAGGTGCTCCGGGCAAGCTTTCACCGCCAAATCCAAGCCGGAGCTTCCTCTCGGCCTTCTCCTTCATCCGTGAGCTTCAAGTAGGGTTTGACTCCATCACCAACAAGCAAAGGGAAGCTTGCAACTTTCGTCCGCTATCGTGACACGAAGAAGACGGGCCATTGAAAGGTGGTGACAGCCCTTCTCTACCCCGGACGCAGTTGAGGACCGAGCTTGGACGCGGATTGACAACCCGATGATTCCAACCATGAATCCTCAGCAAGACTTCGAATTCGGTCGATCTTTTGACTTGTTCTTCCTTTATTGTTGGATATGTGTGTTTAAATCTATTTTTATTGATGAAGTGCACTTTGGTTGTATATATTATGCGTTTCATGTCTATGTGATTCCTATTTCATTTTACTGCTTATGTTGCTCGAGTTGCGCCATATCCCATCCACCACCATCCACCCTTGCCGCACTAGCAATTGCTAGTGGCGTGCGTAGCGAAGAGGTGCTTTCGACCCTCATTCCGTCATTCTCATCACCTCATCCGCAAGCCTACTCGCCCATCCGCCTAGTGATTCGGTGCATAGCGGCCTGACTAGTCTTCCATCCCGCCTAGCGAAGTATCGCATAGCGGCGTTGCATATGAGTAGTTGTTAGATTTTTACTTTCATTTTATCGCAACAATCAAAACCCCCATCGTTACCGCCGACCTTGAGGACTTCAATCTCAAGTCCTCCTCGAAATTAACTCCACCTTACTGTGTTCCGTGAGAGATCGATACTTGGGAAAACTCGCCCATTTTATATTAATTGTGCGACCGGTTCACTGTCGTGATCTTTAGCATCAAGTTTTTGGCGTCGTTGTCGGGGAACACAGTCGTGTGAATTTTTGGAGAGGGAGATAGAAGATAGAAGCCCTTTTCCATTTGTATATTTCATGTTTCTTCTTTGTTTTAGTTTTTAGAATTTATTTTTTTGTTTTTATTTGTTCATCTTCTAGTTTTAATTTTTTTGTAGCAGGTTTTTCTATTCTTTTATCTGTGTTGTGTAGTTAATTGTTGCTTAGAAACTTTTTGTTGGTGAATTCTTCTTGCTGCACCATGTATTCTTATATGAATATTTGTTGCCGATGGTGCGGGGATTATAGGCATGGTAGTGATGAGTGCCCCACTGAAGATTGGGAGCATAACTCTCGTGGTTCTGTGTATGGAGCACCGTCTTCCTATGGTACTTCATACACCCAACCCAGGTCTTATGGTCACTCCTCTTCTACACATTCATCTTTTTTTTATTCCTCTCCGGTCCCACCTGGATCGAGGAGTAATGGAAAACGATGTTTGTGTTGTCATAGCACCGACCGCATGTTGAAAGATTGTGCAGAATTTCAGCGCCAATTAGAGGAGGATGATGAACCGGGTATCCGATTCACTCTATCACCCTCTCAAATGGTCTCCCCTTCTGGTTCTGATGATATATTCGCAGCACCACCTTGTCTATGGGGGACTGCAACGGATATACCCATCAGACTTTCTGCTGATCAGTGTGACGACATTGTGGCACCGTCTCTCCCCATGCACTCTTCCCCTCTTGTTGATTCACCTCCGGAGGAACCCGTACATATTTTCTCTGATGCTGTTGTTCTTCCGCCTTCTTTGCAAGAATTATCTATCCCTATTTTTAGTGAGTCGGTTGATGATATCTATCCTCAGTTCTTATTGCTGCTGCTGCTGTGTCTCAAGATCAAGTTCCTCCTGCTGCAATCCTTGCAATAGACCTCAGGTCTTTGCTTTCAAATTTTGATTCTTCATACTTCAGCTGTCTGCCAGAGATAATTGCTGTCCAGCCTCCAGAGGATCTATCCAAGGCACTTGTGCCATTTTCTTACTGTGACCCAAGCATCATCACCTCTTTTGTCAACTCAATATATGCTGCTGCTTCTTCTGATGAAAGCATTGTTGTTGCTTCTGATGTTGTTGCCTCTACTGCTGATGAACTTTCTGTTACTGCTGCTGAAACTTTTGTTATTGCTGTTGAGCCAATCTCCAAGGAAATTCTTATGTCAGAGACACCTGAGTTTGAGCCTTCTGCAGTTTCTGATGATTTCTCTGTTGTTGTTTCTGCTGTTATTAGTGAGACTGTTGCTGCTGCTGTCACTTCTCCAGAGCCTATAGTTGCTGCTGCTGTTGTTACTGCTTCTACTCTATCTGCTGTGGTTACTGCTTCAACATCTACTGCTACACCATCTGTTGCCTCATCTGCTTCTGTACAGCTCAAGAAGGACTTAATGAAGAAAATAGATGTTCTTTATGATGACCAGAGTTCTGAAAGTGATGGGTTCAGAATAGACTCTGATGACTCTTCTGCTACCATTGCTAGGAAAAGAAAGGTAAGGAGCAAAGCTATGGAGAGAGTACCTCCTGCCAAGGTCAAAGACAACAATGATATTCCATACTACATTCTACATGACTGCCCTATTACTGAGCACTGGATGCAGTATTCTAAAAATCAACTTAAGGCAATGAAAAAGAAGAGAAAATATGAAAAGGGTTCCTCCCAATTCCAACACTCTCATCCTCCTACACCACCTCCTCCTGATGCAGGTGCAGGTAGAAGCTCTGCAGCTCAACCCCCTGCCAGAAGTCAGGCCCCTTATCAGCCTCATGCTAGATCCTATAATAGGGGAGTCCAATCCAGGGATTCTCATTCTAGGAGAGGAGGATACAGAGGAAATCAAAGAGATCTCCAAGTCTACTCCAAAGGGTACTCCAGGCAGCACCCATATTCCAGGGGAGGACAAATTTCAACTGATACAACATCTGGTTCTTTTCCCTATAAGCTGAAAGAAACTGTGTCTTCCAGGCCTCCTCAAGACAATCCCTCTAACAGATATGAGCCACCAGTCCCTTTTGATGACCCTGAGAATAATCCAGCTGCTTGGACTGCAAGAATGAAAGAACTAGCTGCACTGGATCAGATCAAAAAGGCTAGAGAGCAAGGAAAAGATTCATCTAATATCTCAACAATGTCTGAACAGAGAAAGAAAGAGTTAGAAAGATATGCATCAAGCAAGTTCTTTGATTCTGACAGGTATATGGAATTGCATCCTGAAGCTGTAGTTCCCAGGCTTAAACAGCAAACATCTTTAGGTGCAGCAGATGATACCAGATCAAAGAAGGAAGCCCTCAATCCCAATAGAGAGATCAAACTTGTTAAGGGCAAGGAAAAGAAATGACAATGTAAGGTGACATTCTCTGTGTTTCCTGATTACTATCTGGGATGTTATATATCTCTGTGGTTCTGTAATTGTCTAGCTTGTTGCTTTTCTGTTTTGCTGCTTGAATGTTGTTATTTAATTTTTCCAAAGCCTGTAAATAGTAATCCTAACCCAAATAGGGGGAGATTGTTGGAACACCCTATTACTAATTTGGGTCAGGATCACTATGTCTCTAGGAAACCAATGCTTGACCTCCTGTATAGTTCAAAAGGTCAATTAGAATTGAGTCTAAGGGTTAGAAGTCTAGGTTTGGAAGCTGCCCTCAAGACCAGGATTTTCTGTTTGGAGACTAAGTCTTATCGTCGAGCTCAGCACGACGATTCGTCGAACTCCGATCGACGATCGTCTAGCTCAACTTCGACAGATCGTCGAGCTCCATTCGACGATCGCTGAGCTCAACTTCATCATATCATCGAGCTCCATTCGACGATCGGTGAGCTCAGGTCGACGATCTTGACTCAGCTTTGGATTTCTATCTCTGAGCTCAGTTCGACGATCTTTGAGCTCAGATCGACGATATTTTGCTGCTGTATTGGTCTATATCGCTGAGCTCAGTTCGACGATAGCAGAGCTTAGTTCGACGTTTTCAGATAACTTCAAGGATGTTTCTAGATTCAAATTCAAATCAGTTAAGGAGTTATTCTGCAATTAATTCTGAAGATTTCCTAGCCGTTTTTATTTATTTCTGGACCAAGTTTCAAGGGGTTTTCAAGGAATAATTCTATGGACTTTCCTCCAGAAGAGATTTTGCAATTAAGGATGCAATTAATGCAGACCAACGGCTATTCTTCTCAGAGAATGTTTTGTTCAGTATTAGAGAATAAAAGAAAAGATTTTTTTTTTAAATCTCAGAGACAAGGTTACAGAGAGACATACAGATTACAGACACACATAGACAAATCAGTAATCTTCAACAAAATATACTGTCTCAAAGAATTCTCAAGAACACTCATCCAAGGAGATCAATCTTTTCTAAAATCTTCAGATCTCCCTAGTTTTCAAGTGTTCAAGGTCAACATATTTCAAGACTCCAGACATCCAACATTTCAGTCATTGCTGGAATCATCTATTGCTGGAGTTCAATCTTTGAAGGCCTATCACCCTCAGCAAAGCTTCTTTTCCTGAAGATCTCAAGGATTCAGGGGGAGCTTTGACATCAACAATCCACATAGTCTTCTCAGTTGTTTGAGAAAGAGAAGACTGTCATCACTCTCTCACCCCCTCTCTGTAAAGGGTTTCTCAAACTCCCTTCAAAAGTTTGAGCTTGGTTTTTGAGCACCTTGTCAAAAGCTCATTGGTGGCAAGACACCTGATCAAAAAATCTGATTTGATTTTTGAGCACCTTATCAAAAGCTCATTGGTGCCCAGGACACCTGATCAACTCATCCTGCAGTGGATTCCTACCTAGGGTGGTAGAAGAGTGGATGTACCCAAGTTTAGGGGAACCACTATATTTCCTTGTGTCTTCTGGTTTTGCTTGTCTTTATTTTTGTTTCTGGCCTTGATTATTCTGTGATTAACTTTTGTATAGTTTAGTTCTGTGATTAGATTTATTATTGCTTCTCTGCTCCCTCATATTACAATAATTGTTGTAAAAAGTTTCAAAGCACCATATACTCTATTCACCCCCCTCTAGAGTATATCAGATCTAGCTGCTCTTTCATACATGGTTGCATCCTTCCCCCTCTCAGGGGTAGAAGCGTTTTAGATCATCACCACTCCAAGTGTGGCTTAGGGCCCCCCTTCCACATCCTGGAGGTAGTATCCTCCCGTTCCGAGGACCTCCTTCATTATGTATGGACCTTCCCAGTTCGGGTGGAGCTTGCCCACGGGAGCCGACCTTCCTGCCGCGTCAACCTTTCTCAGCACCAGATCCCATTCAGCAAACTGCTTGACCCTGACATGCTTATCAAAATGCTTGGCCATCCGTCGCTTGATCTCCTCTTGCCTGATAGCCGCTATATCTCGCAATTCCTCCACCATATCTAACGAGAGGCGCTGCTCCTCCTCATTCTCCACCCTCCAAGCCTCGTCTCCTTCGCCCCCGGCTATGACTCGCGGGGACCGGACCTCAAACTCCACTGGTAGGATGACCTCACACCCATGAGAGAGCTTGAAGGGGGTCTCACCGGTGGCCGTATTTGGGGTCGTCCGCAAGGCTCACAGGACCGAGGGGAGCTGCTCCACCCAATTTCCCTTCAAGTTCTCCACCTTTTTTCTTTAGTAGGTTTTTAATGATTTTGTTGGCTGCTTCCACTTGGCCGTTACTTCGAGGGTGATGGACGGAGGCAAACCGGAGGTCTATCCCTAGTTGAGCTCAGAAACTGATAAACTCCTCGCTGGCAAACTGGGGGGCCGTTATCGGTCACTATTGCTTGGGGCAACCCATGTCTACAAATGATTTTCCCCCAGACGAAGTTCCTTATGGCCTGCAAGGTGACCTTGGCCAAGGCCTTAACCTCTAGCCACTTTGAGAAATAATCGACCATGACCAAGAGGAACCTCCTCTGCCCACTAGCCGGAGGAAAGGGCCCAACTAAGTCCATTCCCCAGATAGCGAATGGCCACGGTGTCGTGATACTCTGGAGCTTCTGAGCTGCCAAGAGTTGATGGGGGGCGTAGAGCTGACATTTTTGACACCTCCTCGCAAACTCCATGACATCCTTCAATAGGGTGGGCCAGAAGTACCCCTGCCTGACCACCCTTGCCTCCAGCGTCCTTCCTCCAGAGTGACTGCCGCACTCGCCCGAGTGCACCTCCCTTAATATCTTTGGGATCTCTTCTTCGGTCACACATCTAGCTAGGAGCCCTGACAACATCTTACGATGCAGGCCCCCCTCCATCATTAAGTAGTGAGCTGCTTTGCGCTTGAAGCTTCTCCCGACCTTAGTCCCCTCAGGTAGTTCACCGGTGGTCAGGAAGGTCACAAATGGATCCACCCATGAGGGTTGCCGATCCACCACCATTAACTCCCCTTCCTCGATAGCCGGTCGGAATAGCTCCGTCAAGGTCCCTCCTCCCCGAGGTCCGAACTTGGCTAGTCGATCGGTGGCTACACTTTCTTCCCTTGGAACGTGTTGAATTGAGAATGACCGGAATCCTCCGATGATCACCCTTACCTTGGAGAGATATCTGATGAGGGCTGGCTTCCGAGCTTCAAACTCTCCCCGGATCTGCGATATCACTACCTTTGAATCAGTGAAAACTTCCACATCCCGAATCTCTAGCTCCTTTGCCAGGCGGAGGCCGGCAATCACGGCCACATATTCTGCTTGATTGTTGGTCACGGGAAAATGTAGAACGACCGCTTGTTCTATGGTTATCCCTTGAGGACTTGTCAATACCACCCCTGCCCCGAGGGAGTGCCTTCCCGAGGCCCCATCCACCATCAGCTTCCATGCTTCTCGAGGTTGCTGCTCTCCCCCCCCCTCAACTTCAACAATATAGTCTGCTAGGAAGTCCGCCACTACCTGTGCCTTGATGGAGAGCCTTGGGACAAAGAAGATGTCGAACTCGCTTAACTCAATGGACCACTTAGCCAGTCTCCCCGAGTGCTCCACTCCTTCAAAGATCTTGCGAAGAGGGTGGTCAGTCACCATCCTAATCGAATGCGCTTGAAAGTACGGCCGGAGTTTTCTTGCCGAGATGACTAAGGAGTAAGCGAGCTTTTCCAGGATGGGGTAACGAAGCTCTACTTTCCTCAATATTCGGCTGACGTAGTAGATGGGCAGCTGCTTCTTTCCTTCCTCCCTTACTAGGACGGAGCTTACCGCCTCCGCTCCTACTCCAATGTACAAGGTCAGGTCTTCTCCTTCCTTTGGGCTCTGAAGTAGAGGAGCCTGAGAGAGTTGTCTTTTCAGCCCTTGGAAGGCCTCTTTACACTCGGTTGTCCATTCGAACCTTTGATTCCCTCGCAGCACCTTAAAGAATGAAGAACACTTGTCTCCTGCCCTGGAGAGGAACCTGCTTAGCCCAGCTAGATTGCATGTCAAGCGCTGGACATCCTTGGCGTCGCGAGGTGACTCCAAATCCAGGATGACCTTCACCTTGTCCGGGTTGGGCTCCACCCCCGCCGGAGTCAGAAGATGCCCGAGGAACTTCCCGCGGCTGGCCCCGAAGACACACTTCAAAGGGTTCAGCCTCATCTTGAATCTTCTTAAGGTGGCGAATGTTTCCTCCAGATCTTGCAGGTGCGAAACCATGCACTTGCTTTTGATCATTAGGTCGTCGACGTAGACCTCCAAGTTCCTCCCCCTCTGGTCCCGGAAGACTCGATCCATCATGCGCTGATAGGTGACCCCTGCATTCTTTAACCCGAAGGGCATCATTTTGTAACTGAAGCATCCCTCCCTCGTGATGAAGGAAACATCTTTAGTATACGGAGGGTGCATCCAGATCTGGTGATAACCTGAAAAAGCATCTAAAAAGCTCATGACAGAAAAACTGACGGCTGAATCAACCAGCGCGTCGATTCGAGGCAGGGGGTAGCAATCCTTAGGACATGATTTATTTAACAAAGAAAAGTCAATACACATTCTCCATTTTCCCCCTCCCTTCTTTACCATTACCACATTGGAGATCCAGCCTGGTGATACGGCCAAAATGGATCTACGTAATCACGCAAGTGCACGTGTCGAATCAAGTAATAAAATGATGAGTTGAGTTATCGTTCCTAGAGGAAGTGCAACGTTAGTGCTCGTAATTACTAGCCTTACCCGTTCCGTGAATCCAAGTGGGATACTTTTTCTTAGTGGGTTAATTTTATAATAAAGAACTTAAACTAACAAAAATAAAACTAATTAACACTCACTTAAGAGACTTTTATCAAATTGGAGAAATAGTCTCGTATGTGATTTCACTTGTTTGTTGTGATGAGTTCTAAGAATAAACCCTCATGAATGCTTAATTACTATCCTGCGACGAGTTGAAGGTAGATTTCTTTATCTCTCGATCTCCGAAATCCATTTACCCTAATTTCCCTAGTTATCTCTAACTTAGATGAAATGAGAATAACATACACACACAACTCAAGGCTCGCTAGCGAGAAATGAAATCTCTTTCTTTCCAACACTATCTCATAATCTATATTGCACTTTCGTCACTCCTCTCTCGAATCTCGCGACGAAGTATGATAGTGGAATTTTGGTTAAAGATTTGTACGACTCCTCTCTCGAATCTCGCCGCACAAAATAGAGGATTTAACTCTAAACAACGTAACTCCTCTCTCGAATCTTGTTACGCAATCTAGAAGAAAAACACTTACTCCAAACATTCCATGAAATAAATATAGATCCAAGAAAAATAGTTTTCAACCATTCATAGAGGGAAGGTTAACATCAAAATATAACAACATCACAAGTTACTCTCACATACAAGACTTATGAAATTAGTTCATGCTAGAGGAATGAAACCACACAACAAAGAAAGTCTTACTAAACATGCTTAATGAGTTTTAATGCTGCAGGAATATGCGTGTAGATCTTGCTTAGACCCTTCTTCCTTCTCGCCGGTGCGTCCAAACCCTAGCCGTTCTTCCTCCTCTTCTTCTCAAAGATGTTGGCCTCCAATCTCCCTCTCTCCCTCTAATTTCGTGCCCTTTAGGAATGAAAATCCCCTGTTAAAAACGAGCAACCACTTTCCAATAGATGCCTCCTTCCATATTTAGTTTTGGCGCAAAATTCGAAATTCGAATTTTAAAAACGCCCAGACTTGTTATAACAACTACAACAGGTTTCTGTAACAACTGCACAGCCAAAATACAATTCCTGCACTTACTTTGCCGGTTCGATTTCTACGTCATTTCTAATAAGAAAAACATAATCAAAATGTGTTAATTAAGCGTGAATATCATGACTATTAATTTATGGACATTTATACTAATTTAAGTCATTTCTTCTCATTTATCACAACGATTATGTAAAACTAGGGGACTAGATAACTTCAATTGAGAAGTTATCACCTAGATACTGGATCTCTGAGATGACGCCCGCCTCCAGGAGCTTCTTGACCTCCTCGCGTATTGGCTCCTCCAGCTTTGTTGCGATGGTCCTCATTTTCTGGCGTATGGGGCGGGTGCGGGGGTCCAAGTTCAGGCGATGGCAGGCCACATCAGCGTCGATGCCCGACATGTCCGCCGCGCTCCAGGCGAAGATGTCGACGTTGCCCTGAATGCAAGCCCGCACTTGTTCCCGGGCCTCGGGACTCAAGCCCCCGCTGACCCGTACCCTTTGTACACTCCCTGCGCTGGTGAAGACCTCCATCTCCACCACTTCTTCGGCCGGCTCCAGCCGCGACTGCTCCCAACCGGCCCTTGCCTTTTCCTCCAGCTCCAGCTCTCTTCTTTCTCCCTCCTCCTCGATCTCCATCGTTTCTTCCAGCCCCTCCTGCTACTGCTCGACTCCTACGCCCCTCGGGGCCTCCCCCTCAACTCCTTTCGCCGCTTGCTCTCCTACTTCCATCGCCCTTTTCGGGCTCTCCTGCCCCTCGTCACTCCGGACCACCTGCACATCCCCTTGCAGCTTCTCAGTCTTTTCTCCTCCGGCTTCCTCCCCAGCCACCTCTCTTGCCTCCTCTAGGACCATCTCCTCTTCCTCAACAACCTCCTCTAGAGCCGCCATCTCTATTTCCAACTCTTCTGCCTCTGTCATCCACGAAATGGTGTTGAATGCTGTAACGTAACATTGTATCGCCACCTTTGGGTCCCCTCTTACCCTAACCTGCACCCCCCCTATTGTTGAATTTGAGGCATTGATGGAACGAGGATGGGACGCAGTGAAAGGCACTGATGAGGGGGCGCCCAAAGATGACATTGTAGCTGCTCGGGGCGTCTAATATCACGAACCTACAGTTCCGTGACACGCCACCCAACCTTATGTGTAGCCCCACTCCCCCTTCTACCTCTTTCCTTTCTCCAAAAAACCCGAACAGAGGTCCGTCCGACGCCAGGACCCTCTTCCCTTCAACCCTCATCTCATCAAAGGCCTTCTTGAAGATGACATTTACCGAGCTCCCATTATCTACCAGTATCCTCGAGACCGTATAGTTCTCCACCGCCGTATGGATCACCAGAGCGTCACAAAATGGATCCTCATAGTCCGGCATGTCCGCCGATGAGAAAGTGATCTTTTCTTCTAGCGGGGGAGCCTGGGAGGTAGAGGCCACCCCCCTTCGGTACATGGTTTGCAGGCTCCCCTTGCGGGTTGCCTCAATCCCCACAACTCCGTGAATCACCCCGATTCCTCCGCGGGTCCCTACATCTACCCGATCTTCGCACCTATCTTCCACCTCGCCCTGTTGCACCTCTACTATCCTCATCGGTGGATCCTGCCTCCCTGCTCCTCTTGTCTATCTTAATTCCAGGAACTCCGGGCAGGTGGCCGTTACGTGACCTTCCTCCTGATGGAAGTCACAGAAAAGCAACGCCTCCCCGCCCCTTCTTCCCTCCCCTCTCCCTCTTCTACCTCCTCCTCGAGCCCCTCTCCCAGCTCCTCTTCCTCTTCCCACTTCCATGGCCTCCTGCGGTGGTGGGGGACGACCCCTCGGCTCCTGACTCCACGCCGGTCGGTCGAACCTCCGGGGCTCCCGCAGGTTATCTCTCCCCTAGTAGCCTTCTCCTGGGCCCTGGGGGCGACCCTCCTAGGGCCTCCAACCTAACCGGTTGTTCGGCTCCCGGGCCCCCAATCCCTGTTGCTGCCCAAACCTTTGGGGCTCTTCCCTTCTCCTTTCTTCCCTTTGCTCCCTCTGTTCCCTCGGCTCCTTCTGTCTTCCCGCTGCTGGTTCCTTCACATCGTCCTCTGCTAGCTTGGCCAACTTCCTGGCGAAAGCTGGGTTTGCTCTCTCGAAGTCAATTTCCTTTGCCGCCCTCTCCATGAGCTCCTCAAAGGAGAGGGGAGGCACCCTTTTCAACTCCATGCTAAAGAATCCCGGTCTCAGCCCCAGGGTGAAGGCCAGCATCAGTGCGTACCCTGGGACCTCCTGGACCAGGAGGATCTCTTCCTGAAACTGGTCGACATAGTGACCCAGCGTCTCCTCCGGCTTCTGCCTCACCGCAAACAGACACCCCGCTTCCTTCTTCCGCTTCTTCGAGGTAGAGAACCTCAACAGGAAACTTCTCCGCAGATCCTCAAAATTATAGATCGATCTTGCTGGCAACTGGTGGAACCAGTCCCGAGCCTTCTCCTTCAGCGTGATGGCAAACAACCGGCACTTGAAGGCATCTGTCATTTGCCTTATTGATACAACGTCTTCAAACCACTGTACGTGCTGTACAGGGTCATCCTTCCCCGAGTAGTAGGACATGTCGGGCTCCCGGAACCCCTTCGGTACCGGAGCTGAGATGATGAGCTCGCTAAATGGGCTCTCGCCTCCTGCCTGGCGAGAAGGTACGTCTAGCGGCCTCGGATGACTTTCCCGATCTACGAGACCGTGCCCTGGGAAGATCTCTCGCACTGCCGCTTCCTTCTCGCCCAGATCCGTCAGTGCCTTCTTGCCCGGGCGCTGGCTCTGGCCAGGGAAAAGTTCCCGCGCCGCCACATCTCTCTCGCCAGCCTCCCCCGGGACCTCCTTTCCCGGGTACTGCCCTGGGGCGTTCTCGCCCAAGAGCGGGACCTCTTCTATCGGGACCTGAGGGGTGGCCCACTCGCCTCTCACCGAGAAGGCCAAGCTGATCGTCTGCAGAACCTCTCGCCTGAACTCATCCAACATCCTCTTCGTCGCTTCCTCTCCCAGGGTGGGGGAGCCTCCAGAACCTGACCCTTCACCTTCACCTCCAGCCATGGGACAAAACTTAAGGCTTTCTTGAATCGGCTGCCTTCCATGCTCACCGCACCAGAACTGTTGAAGCCAAATCTGGCCTCAACTGGAGTTCGAAGAAAAAGGGGTGCAGCCAAAACCTACTTCTCTCAAGTCTCAACCCTCGACTGGATTCAAAGGACTTAAGACTGACCCAATAGCCTCAGCAGGGAGGTCCCACCTCACACCCGGAAGATCTCTGAGAGCTTCCCCTCCAAAGCCAAAGCTGGGCTGGGAGCTCCTCAGAAAGCACTGGAATTTGGGAGATAATGATAGCTTGCCTTCTAAGGAGCCCTTATGGGTCTATGTATAGCATCTTGCTGTCCTGAAATTACTGAAAAGCCCCTAGTTGGTCTGCCAATAGACGAATCCCGCTGTTTTTCTGAGGGCACCTGGGGTAAATTTACCTGAGGGCAATCTGGTCCCCTAGGCCTTGGGCCCCACTCGGCGAGAGCTGTGCCGAGGTCCTCCTATCCAGAGTCTGGCATGAACGCTCTTGCCTGCTTACAGGCGAGAGCCCTATGAGATTGGAGCCTGGCGCAAGCGCAAGCGTTCACGCGCCGGCCGCGCTCGACGATCTTGGCCCATTGTTTCTCCGTTCGACGATCCGGTTGCGCTCGCCGATCTTGGATCGACGATCTGGCGCGATCGTTCCTGCCTACTTTGGGCGAGATCTTCCTTAGGGCGGGAACTCCTTCGGCTAGCCCAACTGTGACCATTGTGCCTCCTGGTCTGGCTCAGCGAATATGGGGTTGTACAGATACCCTGTTAGGTATGAAGGTGAGAGTTGATAAGAGTCGAGTTACTCTTAGCCAGACTCATTATATTAAGCATCTTATTTCTACCTTGAGATATGATAATTGTAGGCCGATTGAGACGTCATTTGATCATAATGTTAAGTTGAGTCCTAATGTAGAGACCAACATTGATCAAGTTAGGTATCCCAAGATAATTGGTAGTCTCATGTACGCCACAAGTTGTACTAGACCAGACATTGCTTTTTTGGTTATCATGCTGAGTCATTTTACCAGTAATCCAGGCAAAGAGTATTGGGAAGCCCTATATAGGCTGCTGAGGTACCTGAAAGGTACCAAAGATCATGCTCTGTGCTACACTGATTACCCACCTTCTGTGGAGGGACATTCTAATGCGTCATGGTATTCAGAAGTCGAGAACAGCAAGTCCACCAGTGGATATATATTCACTTTGGGTGGAGCTGCTATCACTTGGAAATCCAAAATACAGACCTGTATAGCATTGTCGTCTATGGAAGCCGAGTTGTTTGCCTTAGCCTTGGCCGGTGAAGAAGCAGATTGGATCAGGAACTTGATTTTAGACATTCCCTTGTCTAAGTTACAAGTCAACTCGTTGAGCTTGTATTGTGATAATCAAGCAGCAGTTCAAGTCGTTAAGAATACCCTCTATAATACTAAGAGGAGACATGTACGACTGAGATATGCCTTGTTGAATTATCTGAAAGAACAAGGAATTATCACTCTGATCGATGTACGTTCAAAGGATAACCTGACTGATCCATTGACGAAAGGAATGCCAAAAGACCGTCTAATCAAAATAGTGGGGGAAATGAGACTAAAGACGATTTAGTTTAACATTTGTCCAAATGTTTTGATTATTCTGATTTCCTTTGTCAAAGCAAGCATGTTGTGCTCCCTTGATGCTCTTGGTTGCTGAGCTCAGATTTGGTAAAGTGTTTCATTCCAAACTTGATGTTAACAACTTCACCTGGATTCAGCTTTTGTCTTGGAGGAGAGTGTTATTCCAAACTTGATAACATAATCTGACTTGGTCTTGTCTCTTGTTCTGGAGATTGGTTCCATTCCAAACTTGATGTGTTCCAATTAACTTTAGAAGGACAGTAACCATGACATTCCATATAAGATCACAAATATAGTTGAGGTGTCCAAAAGTCTGGAATCGTTTCAGTTGAAACAGATATCAGGTTCTAAGGTAAAGCTATAATACTTTGTGAATGTGTCCTCCCAGCCAAATTAAAATGATCAATATTAAGTTCTTTTTTGTAGAACTAGATATTTGCAAATTTAAAAGGATAGAATTCATTCTGAAATGAAATTCTCTGTTGAAATTGCAGGGGTTGCTAGAATAGGAGGAGCACTGGTTGACTGGAATCCAGATCAGGATGATTTTTTGGATGATGAGTTTTAGAGTGTTATTAGTTTATCTTTTGCTACTTCTGTTTAGAGCATTATTTTAGCTCTTCTTTTATACACTATTTGATTGGAATTTTAGCTCTCTGTTTGTTTGGGACACCGGGCGTATTGGGCCTGTGTCTTGTTGTACCTGAGACTATTCAGTGTTGCAGCTGAGTTTCGTTTTACTTATGTGTGCATACTATTCTGTGCTCAAGTCTAATTTTGTTTGAAACAGGTGCTGGTCACGGTTGTGTATGATTCACAGTTGGTTGAACTTTGCACAAACCACCCTCTATTTGAAGTCCGGGTTCACGGCGGACATAGGAGGAGATTGTTAGATTTATATAATAATATGTCTGCACGTGTTGAGGTAGACTCGGAATAGGTTAACCAGTTCGTGTCATACTAGGGTTTGGCTCTATGTTGGAAGTACTATTTATACCCTATTTCATACTTTGATGGGGTATGGTAGAATACTTTGAGCGGATCAACCCTAACAATATCTTCGGTGGATGAGCGAGTGATCGATACAATGGATGGAGCGGATCCAATTTTTAAATAAATTTAAAGAGGTACCGATAGGGATAGAGATACCGACTCATAGTACTTCATATGAAAATCAAGAGGCACACAAATCATGGAAAAAATAGAAAGCAGAGTCCTCCATTTTAGGTATTCAACCTTGGTGATGAGGAGGGTTGAAGACTCTCTCATCAAGAAGGTTGCAAGATCAAGTCCTCTCCTCGACAATCTATTGTGTTGAGAAACAAATTAGAAAAGTGTTTGAGGTGCTTGGGCTGCAGCCAAGATTGGTGTATAAAAAAAGTTATGTCTAGACAATGCTGGAAACTTGTATGGGTTCCCGCACAATCTCAACTCCACAAACCAATTCCACTTATCACCAAATAAAACAAGTTCCAATTGCGAGACCGCCGCCACAAACCGCCTACCCGCGCGGTTAGCCCCTTCGAATAGCCCTCTCTCACGGCGAGCTCCACCCGGCGACCTGTGCCCCTTTCTCGCGAGCTGCTGCGGGTTGCCCTTCTCCACGCGAGCTGCACCTAGGCGAGTGGGCACTGTGAGACCAAACCAGCGAGACCAACTTGCGAGACTGACTGGCTTGCGGCTAGACCACTACACGCGAGCACACACCACACAACCTCCTCCTCTCGCGGCGAGATCTCCAACCCGCAGCTGACACATGCGAGATCAACTCCGAAACTGCGAGCACGCAAGCCGTGAGTCCCTCTTTCGCGGCGAGACCACCAAACCGCCCGACTAAATCTCCAAGTCGCCCGGCAAGATCACACACAACTACAACTACACTAACTTAGCGCTGCGGCGCTCCTATCTCTCTCTCTCTCAAAACAAGATGTGGAGAAAAACAAACTTCTATTCAGCAGCTTTAAAAGAAACAATACAAGCCTTTATATAGGCAAACACAAAACACTTGAAATGCGACACTTGACATGCATATTTAATGACATCACAATCACACTCTCTCTCCTCTGTTGGGTCTGGCGTTCCTTCACTTGACCCGTGACGCTCTTCTACTTATTTAAGAAATTAAGTAGCACCCTTTCCAACAGTCCGGGCTTTTGGTGCAGTTGGGTATGCGCTTGATCCTTCAATTGGTATCAGAGCAGGTCACGGGTTCAAGACCGGGGGAGCGCTATTAAATCCTGATTTTTCCCTTCTACCTGTGTGGGTCCGGCGGGTCAGGCAACCGTGGACATGTGGTAACCCCACCTCTGAGCCATGTGGGTCATGTGGTAACTCCACCTCTGAGCCGACGGGTTGTGCTGGACGCCGGGGGGGGGGGATTGTTGGGTCCGACGTTCCTTCACTTGACCCGTGACGCTCTTCTACTTATTTAAGAAATTAAGTAACACCCTTTCCAACAGTCCGAGCTTTTGGTGCAGTTGGGTATGCGCTTGATCCTTCATCCTCCATAAATCTCCTAACATATTTAAACACATAAAAGAAAAACAAAATAAACCTTGTTGACCCAAAGTCAACAAAACATGTCCAGCAGACAATTGGTGATGAGGAGTGAGTTGAAGACTTCTTATCAAGGAGATTGCGGGTTCGAGCCTCCTCCTCAACATCCTACCGCTCTGAGAAACAAGACGAAGATAGTGATTGGAGTACATGCTTGGGCTGCAGCCCAGACAGTGTTCAGAGGGCTATGCCAGGACAAGTCCTATGCAAAATGGGCTAAGCCTGGGCCGTCACACCCGACCTCCCCCGCGCCATCAATTGCCGAGAACAACGACCGTGCTACTTCAATACAGACGTGATGGTGCATAATGGATCTTTAGAAATGGAGGGTCGGTGGATACATGCAGAGGTTGGAGGGATGGATGGACGTTCATGAGAAGGCAGCGAGGATCTACAAGCTGGGATCGCTACCTCTATTCCTTTTGGTTTCTGTCGGCGAGGTGAAGAGGATCGGGCACAGGTGGAATCAGCACATGCTTGGAAGACAAAATGTGGAGGGGCTCTGCCGGAATCTTCATCCAAGCCAGGGCCGCCGGTGAGCTTGCTCCACTAGAGCGGCAAAGGGAAGCCATGACTCTACCTGGATGCAGGTCGCCCGTGCCAACTCGACGGGCTCTGGCAGTCGTACGATTCCCTGGGTTGGATTGTCGTTGTATATTTGGCGAGTCTCGTCAAATGCAGACCGTGTAAGAGTTGTGCAAGTGGGTGTTCAAGAAATTAATGAATATGATTTCATAATTTTTTTGCTGGACATAAAGTATTTCTCCGGTTTTCCTAAAACACTCATCAAAAAGTAGATTTGTCAAACAGTCATCAAAAATAAATGTGCCTAACAATCACCAAAAAGTAGATTTGTCAAACACTTTATGATGTGCTTCTCCTTTCTAAAAAGCTATGTAAAATGAGTTCACCCAAACTGATCTCCATTTGCAATAGACCTTTTCGCCCTTTTCCATAGAGACGATGCTCAAAGATCCTTGATATCGTGTTTCTGCAACTGAATCCTTTGATTGAACATCTTGCATGTCACTTCGTGAGTCAGGGTGTGGGAGGACATTAATTTCTTATCGGGAACATGAGTGCAGTTCAAAGATGACGGGCAGTAGCGGTGCAAGCATATTTGAGAGTGCAGTAACAAAGGTGAGCTAAGTCAGACATGAGTGCAGTTCAGAGATGACACCTTCAACTACATTTGATCAAATATATTCTGCGCATCTTCTAAGCTGATGCATTATTTTCACACCTCCAGAGAGTCAAAATATAATTTTTAATTTGATGTGCACATATAAATTTGATTTACAAGTACAATTTTCAGCTGTGCACATATGAATAACATGCATGTAGCCAAACATAATGTACAAATAAGAATGCTTCTTTAAACTAGGCTGCAACTTGCATTGTTATTGGTACAATAAATATATTTTAGTTATGTCAAATATTTTCCATTTATAGAATGCAACAACTCATCTATTTTGTTTATTTATTCAAAATTAACTAAATAGACAAGACACAATAATAATAATAATAGACAAGACAGAGTCCTCCTGCACAAATTCATTTTTCTTTGCAGTATTTTATTTGTCCCCTCATTTTTATACTACTCTATTTTATTTTATATTAATTTTAATTATTTAGTATATTTATTTTATTAAGCATCTTCGCACGGGCTACGCCCGTGCTCGGTCCTTTCGGGCGGCCTTTGGGCGCATCAGTTGGGCTTCGCCCGCTTGTGCACGGGCTTCACCCGCTTGTGCACGGGCTTCGCCCGTGCGTGATGCTTTGGGTGGTCTTCGACGCCGCACCCGCCACTCGCGGCTCTCGGAGTTCGAATCGGAAATTTTTTGCTTCGGGGGGCCGTGAGTGGCGGGTGCGGCGCCGAAGTCACCCGAAGAATCAAACACGGGCGAAGACCGCCTGATGCGGGCGAAGACCGCCCGAGAGCATCGAGCACGGGCGTAGCCCGTGCGAAGATGCTCGTATATTAGTATAGATAATATATATATTATATATAATAATATAATATAAGATTATATATTATATATTATTAATTGGAATAATTTTGCTTTGGGGGGCCGAGAGTGGTGGGTGCGGCGTCGAGATGGTGGATTGCGTGGAAGCGTGAGAAACCCGCTTCTATGCGGCCGAAGACCACCTCAAGCATTAAGCACGGGAAAGCCAGCCTGTTGCGGGCGAAGGCCGCCCGAAAACATCGAGCATGGTCGTAGCCCGTGCGAAGATACTCGTTATTTTACTGTTAAACTATATAATATATATATATATAATATATCGTTATTATATATATATATATAATATTATTTTTGTAATGTTTTTTTTACTTTTAAATTATATATATATTTATTTATAATTTTAAATTTTTTTGTAATGTTGAATTGTTAAAGTATATATATATATATACTATATGTCATATTACTTTATTAATTCTTTATTTATTTCTGATTCAATTAATTAATTTGATGGTGCTAACTAGGCCTGCCCAAAAGGCCCGATCGGGCCGGCCCGGACCGGGCCTGATCGGGCCCGGGCTTTTGCAAACCGGGCCGAGCCCGGGCCCTTTCTTTATCGGGCTCGGGCCGGGCCCGGGCTTTGACCCCGGGAAGGGGCCCGAGCCGGCCCCCCGGGCCAGGCCGGGCCGGGCCGGGCCGGGCCCAGGCCGGGCCCTCTTAAGAAAAAAAAATACTTTAAAAAATTAAAAAAATGAAATAAAAATTAGAATAAAAAATTTTATTAATATTGAAATTTTAAAAAACAAAATTACACTTTTTAAAAAAAAATAGAAAAAAAAAGGAATTTATTATTTTAAATGATAATAAAAAAAATTACATTTTTATAAATTCAGATTGTCCATCTCCTCTTCAATTTCCTCGGAGCTCTCCTCCAACGCTGAAATGTGTTGCTTCCTATTCGTAGCATCCAAATAATCCTTGTAGCAGATGCATAGTTCGAGTGATTCTAACGCATGGGCATCGGGCCGGGCTAGCCCCTAAAACCAGGGCCCTGTAAGGGCCCTGAGCCCGGTCTCGGCCCGGGCCGGGCTTTTTCCGGGCCGGGCCGAAAAAGGCTTTCGCCGGGCCGGGCTCGGGCCGGCCCACTGGGCCCGGGCCTTTTGTGCAGGCCTAGTGCTAACCATGTTTGCTTTAGATATGGACATATTGAGACAAGACCAATTACTACATGTGATGACATGCTGCAAGTTGCAACGTGGTCCACCCTTTCCCAATGATTTCCTAAGAAAAATAAATGATTGATATAAATTTAGGAGGTTGTTATTAATACTACAAAATAGCTATAAGCAACTATTTAATAACCATGCTACATTATTTTTTAAAAATTTTTTGCAAAATAATTTGTTATCCGCAAACAAAAAAATTAAAAATTTTAACAGTTTATAGCTTTCAGTGTTGATCCGGGCTTGTTACGTTACCTTGTGGCTGAAGTAAATCCAATCTGTTGGTATGAACACGGTATCGATGTGCTGTTAGTCAACTACGTCAACGTCCTTAACAAAGAACTCCACATCAGTGACCAGATGAGGCACCGATACGTATAAGTACTGCATCCAAATTGGTGGTGGTCGGATAATCCTCACCGGGGAGAGAGGTTAGATGGCGTTGGGCGACGGTCGATCCACAACAAAGAGAAGCTAGGAGGGTCATCCACGGCGGAGAGAAGCTAGGTGATGCGAAACCCTAAATGGCAAGGCGTGCAAAAACTATCGGGTTTGAGGAAAGTGCGGTTAGTTGTTCTTAAGAGTCCTAAAAATTATGTGTTAATGAGTGCAAATAATCATTTTTGTAATGCGAATAACAACCGCCTAAAATTAATTATTTATTACTACTTATATATATGTATATTTGTTTACAAATTACAATAGACACAACAATTATATACCTATTTTTCTCAAATATGAAGTTTTGAGTCATTATTCGTGCGGTTCTACATGTAGCTGCGTTATAAGAGAACTTCACTGTTTTAACGTCCCTCACCGGTCCTATTTGCGCAACCTAAGTAATACACGTGAATTTACATATACTATGAAGTTTTGCTCGTGCATGCATGCTCTTGAATTCGCCAAGCGCTCTTGCAAAATTGTGTTGTCAAACAAAGTATGAGGACCCATTTGACATGCGTACAATGGTCATGACCGCCTTGAATAGCGGCTCCTTGTCGCTACGTTATCACCGGCAGGAAGACGAGCGTTTTTCGACACTAATGAGGAATCACATACTTTGGTTGTAACCATATATAACTTCTATGTGATCATGCATTGATTTCTTTTAAGATTTTAATCTTAAACTATAAGATATTATTAAAAATAATTTCATCAATGATTTTTCATCTGAATTAATTATCTATTTCTTGAGTAAAGCTTCCACCCATTGGATTAGATTCCTTAGTTTCCTATCTTTATATTATATTAAAAGAAAAAAATACTTTTTGGTTAAATATTCAAGTTTGTTGCGTGGGGCACCCGTTGCTATCGAATACTGTAGCAGTTGGCCGAAAGGGCGGAGCCTGTGCCTCTCACTTATCTATTTAAATAATTATTGTATAGGTTTTGAATTAGAATTCGGTAAGGTTTTTAATTATGATGACAAAGACGGGTATGTATGACAAGTAGTTGATTATGACAAGATGAAAATTAAAATACAAGTATTTTATGCAAAGTGCATATAATAATTATGAAATAATTAGGCTGCTCCACTAGTGAACTATACGGACACTTCAAATTAAAACAACTAATGTGACCGTGTCAAATGATAAAATATCGCATGTATTATATATCATTTATTAACATAAAATCATTCATAATTGGGACAAGCCCACATGAGTAGGGCATCCCAATCAAAATAAGGCACGTGTAAAAAATGATTTAAGGCTCCGTTTGGAATGGTGGTGGTGATGGTCATAAATATGAGATTAAATTATCATTTGTTAACGCTCATCTAAAAAATTTCATCTAGTTTTATATGTTCAAACGGATGATGTTTGTTTTACGACCACCACCATCCTATCAAACGGAGCCTAAATCAAAATGTAATAATTGCTAATATAAGACATCCCACTTGGAGGGATTTTTACCTACCAGTAGCTTATTAAAGAATCATGAGAATGAACCTCCAACACGAAAAAAATAGAATCTTAAAATATCTATTTTACATAAATAAATATGATTTAAAAATATTTATAAAAATATCATAATTAATATATATTTTATGCATAAATAAAATCTTAAATGGTCACCAAAAGCTAAGGCCATGAAGCCGTGATATGTGGGATTTTATGTTTGTCGTTTTAGATATTTTATGCTCTCATACATTTCTTGAAACTTGAGAGCTTTTGCTTAAAATAGTCAATAAATAAATTAAAATAATGCTGAAATAATGAAATAAATAACATATATAATAGGTGTAGGGTTTAGGCAAATTTTTAGAGCCCAACGCCTACAAGCTTTTTGCCCGCTCGTGTAGGATGAAAGTAAAGTAGTGACTGCAAAAGGCTTTTGATATTGTTTTTGTAGGGATATTTTTTTAGGGTTACCAACGGTGGGCTTAATGACACCGATTTGGTAAGTTACGTGCTCGGAGCCATTTGTGGCTCAAGGCAATGGTAATTATATATGTGTCACCTTGGTTGTCGTAGAGCAATATTTCTCCATCATTGTCACGGCTGATGTACGAGAAATTGGGATTCGGGGGAGGTAAAGTGCACTCGCTGCACTTTACCATAAAGTGCGGGTATCCAACCATTCGCGTTGGATGCCCGCACACATCTCAAAGCGAGCTGAGATGTACTCGTTTTGAGATATGTGCGGACATCCAGTGGCGTACCCAGAAATTTCACTTGACCCGGGCACCAAGTAGGATGATATAAATTTTTGATATTTTTTAAACCATGAAAGTAGATGAGAGGACACCATCTACAAAATTGCTCAGATCAAAGTCACCTATGCGGTGTATATTTCATTACAATCATGCATCAGAAAGGTTTGTCATTAAATATCTTCCAAATACTTAATTTCAGACATGTTTAAAGATCACCCATTAGAAATTGGCACTAAAAAATGAAAAACTTCTGCAAACAAAACTTAAATAAAAAAGGAAATAAGAATGTAAAAAAAAGATAAGACATGCTAAAAGAGGCTTCTATGATTTCAAGAGCAAATCTTCGTAGAACGGTCAAGTTTTGAATAGCAAAATTCTCCTGTTTCAATAAAATTTCTTCACATATAAATTCTCTCATTACCATGATGATAAGGCCTCAAAAATTACTGCTACTCTGTAAGGAAATTCCAGCATATGAATCAACCGCAAAAGAAAAACTAATCTACAAACTTGAAAACAATGAATTTTTTGTAATAATTAACTTAAACACACATCCTTTGAACAAGGAATTAGCATAGCTATCCACGAAAAATCTCCACATAAACTAGAAGAAGCTCACACAAAAATTAAACTCTCTGTAGATTATAACCTTGATTACCAGTCATTAGAATCAATCTGCTCCGTATGTGAAGCCATGGAAGGAGACCCGAGCAACAAGGAAAAGAGATAGCATGCTCGGAAGGAAGAACTACATCAATCTGCACCGTTGCTCTCCTGCTCGGGAACGACAGGAAGGAAGAAGAATGTTGGCGTGATCAGAAATGAGAAGGCAAATGTGAAAGCTCGTAGGTGAAGCCATGGAAGGAGAAAAAGACAGCTGTAGCTGGTTGTGTACAAAGTTCTGAAAAGGTTGTAAGGAGAAAAGACAATGCTGCAGTTGGCAGAGTCAGAGTTTTGAAAAGCTTGTAAGGTAATTAATTGCCTAGAAAAGTCAGCCTATTTTAAACGTTTCAAAAATCTGACCCGGGCACGTGCCCGGGTGTGCCTCCATCTAGGTCCGCCCCTGCGGACATCCACACAGGCCGTTGGATGCCTGCACTTTATTGTGAAGTATAGGGGTACACTTTACTCCCCGAGTCCGAGAAATTGACGGATCAGAGAACGAATATGTTGTTATGATATCGCATATAGGCAACACCTCAGGAGGATAACTTTTTTGACTCATTTATAATTTAATAAATGATATGATTTTGTTTTTAATTAAAAAGACAGTTATTTAGTGTGTAGGTTGTTGAATATTTTCAATATTATTTAAAATTAAATAATTTTTTTTCTAAATAGAATATTAATCATACTATTTTACAAGAAAGCACGACACCACTTAGAGCTAAAATTTAAAAACAAAAACTGCAAAAAACCGCAAAATCGTACCGCACTGCTCGGTTTTTGAACCACACCATATGGTGTGGCTGTGGTGCATTTTGGGTTATTGAAAAACCACATAGTTTGCGATGCGGTTCAACTATTCTCTTGACAAAACCGCATAGACCGTACTGCACCGCATTAATTATAATAAAATTTTCTTTTATTTTATATCGTTTTTATATATGTTACAAATTAATCTTATATCAAACCACAACAGTCATACAGGCGTGAACCGCATTTACGCAAACAAGCCAATCAAGACTCAAGAGACATCAGACCGAGCCCAAGCCAACTTATTTTACTTTCCAGTTTTCCTTTCTTTGGGTTTACAGTTTAAACACCGATGAATCTTCAAGCATGGATTCTAATTTTTTGCCCTATGGAGCGCGGGCGACTGACGAGCGGCGGCGACGCTACCGACAGGCGACAGAAATGCCGATCTATGTTTTTTTGGTGAGGAATATCGTGGAACAAGCCGCCATAAGTGATGGGCAGGAGGCCTTTGCATACATTGGTTTTTTATGAATCTCAGCTTCTGTGATAAATGTGTAAAAATTGAAATCGCACCATAAAAACCGACTCCAAACTGCACCAATGTCAAACCGCACCGCACGGTTTGGATGTGATGTTATTTTGTAAAATCCAAACCCGACCATTTTCGGTGTGGTTGCGGTTTGGGCTCAAACCGCACCAATTTTATCCCTAGACACCAGGCTAAAGTTCGAATCACCCATATAAAATTTTTGTTATTAGTATTAACATCTGGTTCTCTAGGGTTTGGAAGGTCGCAGCTTACATGGTCACGGCCGCTGTTGCTTAGCGCTACTAGCCACCGCCATTATTTGTGTTTGCTCTCAAACATCCGGACAATTGCTTTATTGATAACAATCTAATTTGCCACTATACATTGAACAATTTAAATTGCATCCTTTATTGCAACCCTCAAATTGTTCAGCATTTCCATTTGTTGTTTATGGAGGAAACATTTCTAATAGTTTCCAAACAAAAGCTTCGTTTGGGGGACTTATTTTTATCGATCAAGCGGTTATGACCGCATGAATCGGACCTTAATTTATATTTCTATACTAACTTCACAATTACTTCAAATATACTGATGAATTTCATCCAAATTAAAATCAAGTTTATTTCACCAAATTTCAGATTGCAAGGAATAATATATCTTTATCGGTGGTTAAGACTTAAGAGTAAAGAAACCTGCATTTTTTGTTAAGATAAATTTTCTCCTAAGTATGAAAGAGGATTAACCATCTTTGACCTGGTATTCAACATGTGCTCTTAAAGGAAGCTTCCAGGAAATTGTCCAAAGGAAGCTTCATGTCAAATGACATGTGTTTTTGACCGAGGGAAGCTTCATGGAAGCTTCATCCACATGTCATCTACCACACCTACCTCCTTGATTTTGGACCTATAAATAGGGATGAAGGAGGAGAGGTAAGACATCCACTTCTCTCCAAACTCAAGCATTGAAAGATCTAGAGAGGCTTTTGCGGCAATCGTCTTAGTTGGGGAGAGCTTTCGGACGTCGTTGTACGACGTTGACAAAGAGTACTTCGCCTACACGGATTGGATCTGGAGCAGATATTGGCAAGGATTCGAAGAGGCATCTTGGAGAGGATTTGTGTAATCCGTCTCATCCGCCGCTGTCGGTAACTTGCAGTTTTTCTGTTGCTATTTATTGTATTGTGTAGTGTGAAGCTGGTGGAGATCCTTTGTGGATCGGTGGAGGGAAAGCCTGTAATCCGTGCGTGTGATTTTTCACACACTTTTAGTGGAGGCTTTCCGGGTTGGACTCCGATCGTCCCGTGGTTTTTTACCCGATTTGGGTTTTCCACGTTAAAAATTTCCTGTGTGCTTTTCTGTGCTTTTGTTGCTTTTATTTTTGTACTGTTGTTTCCGCTTGCATACCGCTGAACGCGGTCGCACAGGTGCTCGCTCAAAATTAAAATAGGTGCTCTGGTCGGGATTGTTCGCTCGCATTCCCAACAAGTGGTATCAGAGGCAGGTTGAGTGTCAGAGCCGTTCAGTGACAGAGCAGATACCGGGCTGACCTTTGGGATTTTAGGACGAGTCGATCGGGATCTCGGGTGTGCAATTGGGAGTGATAGTTTACGACCATTGGCCCGCTGGCTATCCTCTCCAGCTGTATACTTTGAGATAGTCGACTCAAAGATCAGTGGTCGGTCCGGCCAGTTGGCAGAGCATAATGGAGTCATCATCAGGTTCGGAGCAGATGATAAAGTTGAATGGTGCCAATTATCACCAGTGGCATCTACTGATGGAGGATCTGATATATGTGAAGGGCTGGCATGCTCCTATCTTTGAGGAGATGCCAAAGGACACGGATCCAGCAAAATGGAAGGTGGAACATCGAAAGCTGTGTGGGTTTATCAGACGATTCGTGGAGCCGAACGTCTACAACCATGTGGCTAGCATCAATGATGCAAAGGATCTGTGGAAGACTCTCGAGACCTTGTATGCCAAGAGCACGGGCATCAACAAGTTATATTTGCTGAAGAAGCTTGGAGAGTTCAGATACCGGGAGGGCTCTCCTATTTTGGATCATGTCAACGAGTTCCAGGGCATTATTGATCGTCTCACTGCTATGAAGGTGACATTCGAAGACGAGGTGAATGCATTGTGGCTTCTCAAGTCACTTCCAGATTCTTGGGAGATGGTCAGAGTTTCTCTGATCAATTCTTCCCCCAGGGGATTGTTTCCATGGAGATCGCCAAGAGTGGAATCTTGAATGAGGAGGTGAGACGAAAGTCTCAGGGGACTTCAGGCTCTTCTTCACGAGCTGACGTTCTCTTTACTGAGTCCAGGGGGAGAGGAAGGAGTAAGAGCCGAGGAAGGAAGGAGGACAGGAGTCCGAGTAGGGGCAAGTCAAAGTCACGTTATCAGAACGTGGAATGCCACTACTGTCATAAGAAGGGCCACATCAAGAAATTCTGCTACTCGTTGAAGAACGATCAGAAGAAGGGGATTGCCACTGAGGGCAAAGATGAGGGTCATACCGCAGCCACCATTTCGACTGAGGAGGACGACATCATTATTATTGGCGACGACGTCACGGCTGCACTCTCGTGTGACGACCGATGCTGGATCGTTGACTCTGGAGCCTCTGCGCATGTCTCCCACAACAGGGAGCTGTTTGCCACTTACACCACTCATGACTGTGGGGTGTTGAGGATGAGCAATGGGGATACGTCTAAGGTACTTGGGCGTGGAGACATGCATTTGAAGACAAGCACTGGAGCCCTACTAGTTCTGAGGGATGTACGACATGTGCCAGACATCCGTTTCAATCTGATATCTGTTGGCAGACTTGGAGATGAAGGACACCTGAGTGTCTTTGGAGGAGACTTCTGGAAGCTGATCAGGGGATCACTTGTGATGGCCAGGGGCTACAGAGATTCTGGACTGTACTACATGGAGGGGAGGCCTGAAGCTGCTCAGGCCAACTCCGTCAGGGATGAGGCATCCACTTCCTTATGGCACAGGAGGCTGGCACACATTAGCCAGAAGGGTTTGGGATGCCTGGCGAAGAAAAAGCTCATTAGTGACATTTCTGGTGATCATTTGGAGAGGTGTAACCATTGCATGGCTGGGAAGCAGAACAGGATTTCATTCCAGAGCCACACGTCCACCAGGAGATCGGAGCCTTTGGAGCTGGTTCATACAGATGTTTGCGGACCCCTGAAGGTCCACACTAGAGGAGGAGCTTTGTACTTCGTTACCTTCATCGACGATCATTCGAGGAAGATTTGGGTCTATGCTATCAAGACCAAAGATCAGGTCCTCGATACTTTCAAGAGATTCCACGCTGAGGTGGAGAGACAGTCTGGGAAGAGGCTGAGATGCATCAGGTCCGACAACGGGGGAGAGTACATTGGTCCGTTTGACGAGTACTGCAGGGACCACGGCATCCGACATGAGAAGACCCCGCCAAAGACGCCGCAGCTGAATGACGTAGCTGAGAGGATGAATCGGACACTATTGGAGAGGATTCGGTGCATGCTATCTGAGTCAAAGCTCCCAGGGATGTTTTGGGGCGAGGCTCTTCTTACTGCAGCGCATGTCATCAACCTCTCGCCGAGCTCAGCGTTGCGGGAGGATGTCCCAAATAGGGTCTGGTATGGGAAAGACCCCTCTTACAGTCACTTGCGGGTATTTGGCTGCAAAGCCTTTGTACACGTCCCCAGGGACGAGAGATCAAAGTTGGATTCGAAGACCCGACAGTGCATTTTCTTGGGGTACGGCTATAGTGGAGAGTTCGGGTACAGGTTCTTTGATCCCGTTGAGAAGAAGCTTGTACGTAGCCGTGATGCTATTTTCTGTGAGGATCAGACTGTTGGTGATCTTGAGGGGACTGTTGAGTCTGAGGTTGATTCTCGCACTACTGCAGAGTTACCTATGGTTGGAGTTGATGACACTGAGGAGGCTATTGAGCCTGTGCCAACACAGGGTACTGATACCCTTCCGGATCATGATATCACCACTGATGGTGAACCAGGAGTTGCTGAGGACATTACTGATGATGTGCCTGCCCCGGCACCTGAGCCTGCCCTGCGGAGGTCAGCTCGGACCAGGCACCCGTCCGCTAGATATTCTGCATCAGAGTTCATACTGTTGACTGATGCGGGGGAGCCTGAGAGTTATGACGAGGCTGTGGAGAGCACCGAGAAGCGTCAGTGGATGGTTGCTATGCAGGAGGAGATGCAGTCGCTGCAGAAGAACCACACGTATGACCTAGTGAGATTGCCTAAGGGCAAGAAGGCCTTGAAGAATCGATGGATCTTCAGGGTAAAGCAGGGAGACTCCTCCACACCTCCCAGATACAAAGCTAGGCTGGTGGTGAAAGGTTTTGGACAGCGGCAGGGTGTCGACTTCGATGAGATCTTCTCGCCTGTGGTGAAGATGTCATCAATTCGTGTTATACTAGGCCTCGCTGCGAGGCTAGACTTGGAGATAGAGCAGATGGATGTCAAGACCGCCTTTCTGCATGGCGATCTTGAGGAGGAGCTATACATGGAGCAGCCTGAGGGCTTCAGCGTCAGAGGGAAGGAAGGTCTGGTGTGCCGCTTGCAGAAGAGTCTATATGGCCTGAAGCAGGCCCCGCGACAATGGTATAGGAAGTTTGATTCCTTTATGGGGGAGATCGACTTCAGGAGGACCACCCTTGACCACTGTGTGTTCATCAAGCAGTATGCTTCAGAGGACTTCGTCATTCTGCTGTTGTACGTGGACGATATGTTGATCGTAGGGAGGAACACTGCTCGCATTGCTGAGTTGAAGCGGCAGTTGAGTTCCACTTTTGAGATGAAGGATTTGGGTGCTGCGAAGACCATTTTAGGGATGCACATTCGCAGAGACAGGGGAGCCAGACTGCTTTGGTTATCACAGGAGCAGTACATCCGCAAAGTGCTGCAGAGGTTTGATATGGATCAGGCAAAGAAGGTGAGTGTGCCGCTTGCAGCTCACTTCAGGCTTACCGCTGATCAGTGCCCCAGCACACCCGAGGGGATCGAGGATATGCAAAAAGTTCCGTTTGCATCTGCAGTTGGAAGCCTTATGTATGCGATGGTGTGTACGCGGCCAGATATTGCGCATGCCGTTGGGACAGTCAGTAGATTTCTCTCCAATCCTGGGAGAGAGCATTGGAGCGCAGTAAAGTGGATACTGAGATACCTGCAAGGGACTTCAGACTTGACGTTGAGATTTGGAGACAGTGAGCCAGAGTTGTTGGGCTACACTGATGCGGACATGGCTGGAGATGTGGATTCCAGGAGGTCGACGTCAGGGTACTTGATTCTATTTGCAGGGGGAGCTGTCTCGTGGGCGTCGAGGCTGCAGAAGTGCGTTGCACTGTCCACCACGGAGGCTGAGTTCATTGCAGTCACTGAGGCTGGGAAGGAGTTACTTTGGATGAAGAGGTTCATCAAAGAACTTGGATTCACTCAGGACCGATACACACTCCTGTGTGACAGTCAGAGCGCTATTCACCTGGGGAAGAACCCCACGTTCCACTCGAGGTCGAAGCACATCAACACTCGGTATCATTGGATACGAGATGTCCTGGAGCAGAAGGAGCTTGATCTTCAGAAGGTACACACGGATGACAACGGGGCAGACATGCTGACCAAAACTATGCCAAGGGGGAAGTTCGAGCATTGCGTTAGAATCGCCGGGATGGCGGTTTCTTCCACCTCGATGTGAAGAAGGAGATTTGTTGGGTACAGTTCCCGTCCTTTGTGGAAAAAACTGTTGAGTTTGAGTCTCATTAACTCGAATTTGGTGTTGCTGATCAAATGTAGAGACATTGATGGAGGACCTGGCGGGAGGCAAATTAAAGACTCTGGGGAAGATTATCAGAATGACAAACTTTCTTCACTTAGTCGAAAAGGGGGAGATTTGTTAAGATAAATTTTCTCCTAAGTATGAAAGAGGATTAGCCATCTTTGACCTGGTATTCAACATGTGCTCTTAAAGGAAGCTTCCAGGAAATTGTCCAAAGGAAGCTTCATGTCAAATGACATGTGTTTTTGACCGAGGGAAGCTTCATGGAAGCTTCATCCACATGTCATCTACCACACCTACCTCCTTGATTTTGGACCTATAAATAGGGATGAAGGAGGAGAGGTAAGGCATCCACTTCTCTCCAAACTCAAGCATTGAAAGATCTAGAGAGGCTTTTGCGGCAATCGTCTTAGTTGGGGAGAGCTTTCGGACGTCGTTGTACGACGTTGACAAAGAGTACTTCGCCTACACGGATTGGATCTGGAGCAGATATTGGCAAGGATTCGAAGAGGCATCTTGGAGAGGATTTGTGTAATCCGTCTCATCCGCCGCTGTCGGTAACTTGCAGTTTTTCTGTTGCTATTTATTGTATTGTGTAGTGTGAAGCTGGTGGAGATCCTTTGTGGATCGGTGGAGGGAAAGCCTGTAATCCGTGCGTGTGATTTTTCACACACTTTTAGTGGAGGCTTTCCGGGTTGGACTCCGATCGTCCCGTGGTTTTTTACCCGATTTGGGTTTTCCACGTTAAAAATTTCCTGTGTGCTTTTCTGTGCTTTTGTTGCTTTTATTTTTGTACTGTTGTTTCCGCTTGCATACCGCTGAACGCGGTCGCACAGGTGCTCGCTCAAAATTAAAACAGGTGCTCTGGTCGGGATTGTTCGCTCGCATTCCCAACATTTTTTTGTTCCATCTATAAAGGCAAATGCGCACAGCTGTAGTTATTCTGAAAGGGCAGTGGGTGCTTATTCTCCCATAATACTGTTTTATTGTATGCTGAAACATATTCCATTCCCCTTCAATCACCCCTCTCATTATATAAATAACACACACAAACACACACAAACACACACACATACACACATGCATACACACAAGTGACATATACGGGGCTCGGCCTCTCATTATATATTTCACTATCAATTAATTAATATGAAAAATAGTTATACATAACTTTTTGATTTTTAGTGAAAAAATCCATTCATGTTCATGCCTAATGTCAGCCTTTCTTGAAAATACTGCTGACAGGTGTCTATGACAGTCTACTGTAGTAGGTATAAGAGCTCAATCCGGTGTTGGGGGGGGGGGGGGGGGGGGGGTGGGTGGGTGGGTTTAAGTGCACCCTTGCACTTTATAGTAAAGTGAGGACATCCAATGGTCTGCGTTGGATACCCATACACATCTCAAAGCGAGCTGTGATGTGCTCGCTTTGAAATGTGTGCGGGCATCCACGCGGGGCGTTGGATGCCCGCAGTTTACCGTAAAGTGTAGGGGGTGCACTTTACTCCCCCAGAATCAATATGAGCTCTATTAAATTTTTTTTTTTGATTTTATAAATTTTCATTATTACTTGTAATAATTACTTGACATTGCATTTTAATTTTTTATGAAATAGAGTCTTCTTATTTCTTGTGTAAGCAGAGACACCTCTAAAGAATCAAATGGGTTTTTTTTTGTTTCTTTGTCAAATCAAAAACTTTCAGCACCTAATAATATTGCATTAGTAAGCTGGTTAGATAAATCAAATTTCTAATGTAATATTAACCCCAATCAACAGTTTGTGAGGGATGGCCAGCAGCCTGCCTCATGGCCGGCAGCCGCGTCTAGCAGCCGGGCCCCATCTAAGAAGTTTAATATGAGTTTAATCCCAAGCGTAATTACCCATGTTCAAACGTTTCACGAACGACGAATCATAAAAACAACAATTCTGATCTCCACCGCCACGCCAAACAGAGTATCCCTTGCAAAATGTAATTGTTAAGCAATGCGAGAATAATGCAATGAGGCTAACCATGTCGGATGGAAAAAAACATAAACTTACACCCCTATTTAATCCCCCCAAAACTTGAGTTCAGGTTCCGGACGCTGTTTAGAACCAATGAAATTCCACCATTTAATGAGGCCCACGGCGAATTGCTATATACACACCATACTATGCACCGGAGGACCACAAGCCCTAATATATTGTGAAATTCGTGAATTTTCATTGGTCCGAACACATGAGACCGGACGCGAATTTTCCTCCTTTAATCCCCTCACCCTAAGGATAAATAACAGTCATCGGCAATATAATAAGCAGGAAGAAAGAGAGCAGCATTCTGGTCGGCTATGATTTGGCGGTGAAGTAATTCATAATCATTCACCGTCCTTCAGTACATGCTTTTGCTTTTGGCTCCGTTTGATTGGACTTATTTTCACCGGTCAAGTAGTTACGATCTTAATTAAGATCCGGTTCATGCGGTTCATGTGATCGTAACCACTTGACCGGTAAAAATAAGTCCTATCAAATGGAACCTTTATCTACTGTTCTTTATTGGGTATGATTATTTTTATTTGCTCCTTGAACTCCATGCTGGGAGTGACGGCTTCGCTATAATCATCTACATGTATCTAATAATAAGTAGACTGTATCTATATAAGTATACAAAATTATAGGCTGCACCCCTTTTATTTTTGAAATTATATAAAAAATTCTCCCAGTATATAAATTAAGACATTAAATGATCACCTCAGTATATATTCACTCTTTCCATTTGACGCGGAGTTTTTGCTCCTATGAGTTTGAACAAAAACAACAATGTCATAGAATGCGCATTTCGGACGAAAATGGTTATGACAGTTGCCAAGAAGATAACACTAGTTTTGAACCTAAAAGTGGATGGAGTTTCTTAGATGAGATCAGGAGTTCAAATAAACAACAACACTCAAGTCTTTATCTCACTATAATTGGGTCAGCTATATGGATCCTTTGTTCTCATTGTGCCCTATCTTTTGTCATAATCTCACTAATGGCTAAGCACATCGTGTCTTTTCTTATAGTTTCATTCCAAGTTTTTATTGATTTACCTCTCCCCCGTTTAACATGCCTAGTGACTAAATTTTCACAACGCCAAACAAATGTCTCTAATAGTTTCCGTTGTACATGTCCAAACCATTTTAGTCGAGCGTCTCGCATTTTCACTGCACTTGATGCTACTCCTGTCTTATTCCTGATATTTTCATTCTTAATTTTATCTCGCGTGTCCAAACATCCACCCAAGCATTCTCATCTCCGCAACTCCCATTTTTTGCACATGTACACAATTCATTGCCAAACACTTGAAACCATAGAACATCGCTAGTCTAATTACAGTTCAGTAAACTTGTCCTTAAGTTTTAATGGTACTTTACAAACACATCTCCCTGACGCGCCTCTCCGTTTCAACCAACCCGCTTGAATCTGTGTCACATCTTTATCAATACCTACATCATTTTGAACTACCGATCCAAGATATTTAAAACACACTACAGAAATATCTTGATCACCCAACTTAATAATGAAATCATTTGTCCTTCTTACACTTCTAAATTTAAGCTCCATATACTCTATATTTTTTCTGCTCAACCTAAAACTCTTCTTTTCTAAAGTATCCCACCAAGATTAAAGTATTGTGCTTACACTCTCGCGCATCTCATCGACGAAAACAATATCATCCACAAACAATAAAGACCAAGGTATTGCTTCGTGGATACGTCTGGTGAACTCATCTAAGATAAAGAGATAAGAGCATAAAACTGAACATTGATATAAGACAACAATAATAGAGAATTCTTATGTTAATCCCCCCGGATGTCCTCACCCTTATCACTAAATTTGTATACATATTTTTGATTATGTCAATGTATGATACATTTACACATTGCATTTCTAAGACTCTCCATAAAAGCCAGGAGTTCAAAAACACCCAAAAAAATATTTACATTAATTTTTTTAAAACAATAATACCAATATATTTCTGAAAGCGGATATCATGCTCAATGAAAAAGAAGGTGAATGCTGATAAATCGTGAATCACACACTACATACAGCTACAGAAGATGTAAAAATGTTACTGTTTTTTTTTAAAAAAGAATTAACAGAAGAGTTATCTGAAATTGAGAAGACATGTTTTCGCGGCTGCTCCCATTTCGCTCGCCCGCAGCACTTTTGCTTGCTTTTCCTGCGGACTGCGAGCATGGCTTCCTACTTTGGAATTAAGCTTCCCTGCATCACAAAATGTTTTACATTATGGCAGTCAATACTAAACTCGAGTAGGTTGTCAAAAAAATGAAACGATCAATGAAAATTAACAAAATGAGACCTAAATGAGTTGCTAAATGTTTGCTGGCCGAGAAATTTATTAAATTCATTATTTTGTTCACTTGATGTTAAAAGAACAACATTAAATTCAGGTTTAGTTTGAGAGGACTTATTTTCACCGGTCAAGCGGTCATGACCGCATGAACCAGGACTTAAATAAGTCCCGGTTCATGCGGTCATGACTGCTTGACCGGTGAAAATAAGTCCCCCCAAACGAAGCCTCAATCTCATAAAGTCTAAACCCTAAACTTCGTGTACATGGCAATCAACATCTTACAAAAACTTAAGACTATGGCTCCGTTTGGGGGGGATTTATTTTCACCGGTCAAGCGGTTACGACCGCATGAATCGGACCGTAATTAAGGTCCAGTTCATGCGGTCGTAACCGCTTGACCGGTGAAAATAAATCCCCCCAAACGGAGCCTATGTTTGACGCGGCTTTTTTGCAGTGGCAATTTTGGACAAAAATGCCACCTTCATAGAACAACGCATGTCTGGCAAGACAATGCTTATGACCTCCATCAAGAAAAGAACAATAGTTTTGAACATAAAAGTGAATGAAGCTCCTTAGGTGAGGTCGTGCGTTCATGGACGGCAGTTCACAACCACCGATTTCTCGACCGCCGCCACCGTGCCAAACGATGCCTTAGAGATGAAAATTTGAACTATTAGAATAATAATAATAATAATATCTTACGAATTCATGATGAATTAGTTGGACTCATGGAGCCTCCTGCCTGGCCTGCAAGAGCCGTAAACAAGGTATACCACCAATTGCTGGAAATTCAAAAAATGAAGATATAAATAGTTTTATTACCTGCGTGGCTGCTTTTTAACAGCCATGGCGCGGGTTCTCATCAATTTGATGTCTTTGAGAAACCATCAGCAAGGCAGAATGCTGAAAAAATATGACGCCATTTCATGAATAAATTACTTTCTTTTAATAATCATACAGTTTTTGGCATACTAGCAGTCGTGTGTGGGGCTATGCCCGTGCACGACTACTCTTAGTTGCGAACGGGATCCGCCCGTGCATACACAAAGTAGCAACCCACGGGCTTTGCTAGTGCGTGGTACTGAATTCCTCCAGTGCGACTAAATTGAAAAATAGAAAAAATATTCTGCAACATTATTTTGGTGATAAAAAAACCTACCAAAAATAAAAAAAATACACCCTCTCTCCCTTGCCTAACTATTTGATTAGATTTAGGAGGTTTAGGAAAAAAAATTCCTCTCCCACCCTCATTCTCTCGTTCTCATCTCTTGTATAAAATTGGATGACTCAAATGCTTTTGATGGTCATATATGAGAATCATGAATTCTTTTAAACAACTTCCTTTAATGTTAGTTTAGATACACATACTATATTAAAGGACATGTATTTACGGTGACAACGCCAACAAACTTCCAGCCATTCGATCGAACCGTTTCATCTAATTCAACTCACCCCCTCTGTAGAATATGTGCCCCATGCCACAACCTCTTCCTCGGCATTAACTATGGGCAAAATACAAACGGAAATAGAAAATATTGATGGAAAAACATAAAATGTGAATGTAAAAATCCTCGGCATTAAGGGTTTTCTCGTCCCTTCCATCCTCTAAGAAACCTGTTTCACATTAAAATGTTTTTCATGACCCTTCAATCCCCTTGGAATAACACGGACAGGAATGTGCACGATATTAATATATATTTTTTCCATTTTAATGTTCTTCCACAAAACCCCAACCTCCAATCGATATTAATATATATTTTTTCATGACCCTTCAAAGTCACGACATCAAAGTCTTTCCATTTTAATGTTCTATTTGATCAAACCTCCTCCTGAAGTTAAAGCCAAAGGGATTGGTTAACATGAAGGCCTCATGAGATTAATTCCAAAGTAAAGAAGTTTTAGGTGCATCCAAAAAGAAAAAAAAGGCAGGGGGAGAAAACATTGTGCAAATATAATTCGATGTAGACTGTATAATAGGTTTCTAACGTAAAAATACCATGAAATGAACCAAACTAAACTTATAGAATCATCTTAAAAATTTTACATCCATGTTAACTCGAGTCTACCGCTCCTCTTGTAACATCCATAGATCTGACGCGATTTTATTTAAAATTGTAGGGGAAGGTCGCGACGAATTTTTGATCGAGGCGGCGCGTTGACAATGTATAATGCTACTTTTCCTTTTGATAGCGACCATTAGTTCGTTAAGTGCATAAATTTTAGTGCGTGACACGTTCTTTTAGTGGCGCGCAGTGAGAATGAAGTTATTGTGTAAGAAAATAACCTTGGGGTGCCAATAGCATTTTCCCCCCTCTCTCTCATGCGGTTTATACATAAAACCGCAAGCCAAATCCCGCACAACCCTATTTTCCTCACGGGAACCGCAGCCGACTTCATTCCCTGTTCCGCATCCCGCACGCTGCGACGGACGAAGCCGACGCATCCCGCGGTGCCCTCCGCCAACCAATACTCCTCCAGAGCGCCTCTCCGACCACTCCTCCCTCCTCTACGAGCACCGGTGGGCATTCATTTTCCTTCCTTAGCCGTGGAAGTGCCGGATTCAACCCTAACCGGTGGAAGTGAACGTTTTAGTTTCGGTGAGTTCGATCTCTTCCTTTTTCTCGTTTTCTGTTTGGATTTCCTTTGATTTGGAAACTAATTTAACCTAGGTTTTCGTTTTGATTGCCCTATCCTAGGTTTTGGTGTTCGTAGTTCACCACGGATTTTGTGTGGAACGCGTTGGGAGCCTCAAATCGCTACTTAAAGGTAATAATTGGAGTGTAACTCATAAATTTTGTAACCCTAGTTATTTATAAATTTTTCCATGAGAATATCGTAGAGGGGAAAATTCTAAAATTAGGGATACGGTAAATTGCAGGATTTTGGCGGGGTCGGGGCTGCGTTTTGAAGGTCACCAGGAGTAGGATTTACTTTTGGAAAAGAAAATGTCGTCGCGCCGAGTATACGAGCGTCGCAGCACCACGGTAAGGAAATCCTAATTCCTTTTAGTTAGACATATCAAGTAATTGTATTTTATACGCATAAGTAGGTTTCGTACAACATCATAAGCATGCATAGAGAAGTGTGACAGTAGGAAAAGAATTGCGGAAACTCGTATGATAACGTCTTGTTCCATAACCACGTTAGTAAAATCGTGAACGGTTAGTTAAGTACGAAACTTCACATGTACACGTAAGTTTGGAGACTGTCCGACCAAGGGTGCGAAGGTCCCTTCAAGTCGACCACGAGAAAGTCAAGGGTCGCTCAGTAGTACACCAGAAAAGATATCCCAAGCAGAGTAGCGTCAGACCAAAAAGGTCAGTAGCACACCAGTCTTTTCGTGCTTGGTAGAGGCGCACTACCATCCTCATAGGGCATATGGTATCCTATGAGTTACAGTCTTGGGAGTTGACTCCCCTTTGAGACAGTTAGTAGATTCGAGACCGTGTCCGCGTGACACTAGAATAATTGAGTTCGTCAGATGGTCTCGGGTCGTCAGTTTCAGATTTTGCGCGTTAGGAGCTACTCTGCCTAGAGCCTTCCCAGTAAACGTGTAGGCTAGAAGCCACCTAGAACTCAAGTACAGACTTGACGTGAGACAGTACACTAGTTAGTGAACGTCAGGACTTGGGTAAATGAACGGAAAGTCATGAGTATAGAATCATAGTGTTCACCAGTAAGTATAGGAAAAACATGCATATCATATATCATGAAATGTTTTCAGTGCACGAGACCAGTTTTAAAGACATGCATGCATTCATATGTAAATCTATTTTAGTGTCACTAAGGAGAATTGTTTTTCTTTACTCTGACTCTTCGTGGACAATGTTTTTCAGGTGACCAAGGTGGGAAACTACGTCTAGGATGAGCGTCATGGTGGTGTTCGAGTGTAGTACTTTTACTATTTTCAGTTTACTCCATTTCAGCATGTACTTGTAGTTGTGGACAGTGTAACTCATTAATATTTTATATATCTTGTATCAGACTTATTTTGATAGTTCAGATTTTCAGTTAATGCAGTCTCATTCTTGTTTAGTGGCTCTGTGAATCCAGACATCAGGTATGTGGTTAACCTTAGTTTAATTTTTCCTTCCGCTGTAAGTATTAAATCTGTTTTAGTTTGGACTTTTATTACCTGCTGCTACTAGTTTTAATACTGCTTCCTAGTTTTCTTTATATCGCTGACCCGCCGGACGGCTGATTTCTGTAATACTGGGAAGGGGTGTTACACCTCTTATCTACGTCTTTGGCGCTAACTTTATATACTCTTCTAATTGGTCCATGAAAAGTACCATCTAGTCTCACATTAGATATACGGTGTATTTGTTGGTGTAAAAATACTAATAAGGTTGGCTCATCCATGGTCTTAAGTTTCTGGTTTAAATACGACTTTGATCAGTAGCATATCTCATTAACTTCTAGTTCCCCGTTGCTCACTGCTCCTGAAGTGATATTAAGATTCAATGGTTGGATCTACGTAGTTCCCCGTTGCTCACTGCTCCTGAAGTGATATTAAGATTCAATGGTTGGATCTACGTGAAGTATGTTCATGTGGTTTAGGGTTCTCATGGGTCTTACCCTTTAGCCTGATCTGGAAAAATTCTAAAGCAAGTTATTTACCATGGTTCGCATATGGTTGACTGTGCTCTTGATGCAGCTACTTAACGGTGTCTTTCACTTGATGAATAGTGATAACCGAGGTGGGCCAGATCTTAGGTGAGGGGGAGATTATTATTGTATGTGAGAAGCATGGTTTAGTCAATCAAATATGCTGTATTTTTGTTGGTGCTGGCATATCATCTGGATTGGCCTTAATCATGAGCTTAAGCTTTAGGGTAAAATAAGGGTTTGCTCGCTAGTGTATCTCATCTTCCATAATGCTCAAAAACAGAACACGTTGCACATCAAGTCATAAACCAAATGATCGCAAAAGCCGGCAATCAGGAATAACAACCAAGAACAAATCGAAGAGGAAATATCAACAGGAAAGTCAAAAATAGAGAAGGAATAATATAAACATGTTGCTCGCTAGTGCATCTACTCTTACATAATGCCTACAAAGATAGAGATATGATTGAAGAGGCCCTCAGTGTGGAAAGATATAAATGCTAACTTAGATTAAAAAAAGGTATAGATCACTGACGGCTTAATAGTATTGAAGATGGAGTCTGTCCATAGAACTTATGCCAGACGAACGAATCTATCCCTCCACCAAAATATGGACTCCAGCTAAATTTTTTAAAATCAGCACAAGCCAAATTTCCTAGTAGTACAATATTCCCATGCATGTAAAATCAAGATATTATTGACACTAGTAAATCTCACAAATTTTAATTTGTTGTCTCAACCCACACATCTTATATTGATAGCATCAACAGAAACACATCTTGCAAAAAGCATACTAAGTGCTAATCATACCTTAGATCCAGCTATGATAGTGTCATTTTGAGGATGAACAGCACATGCCAGAACACCTTCGGAGGTGGGAATAAATCTATTTTTGCCAACACCTTTACTTTCACCAGAAATAGTATCTGCTTCACTACTGCCAAATTATAGGGAGTATGAAGACAAACAATCATATAACCACGCACAAATGAGTGGTGTTGAGTGTTGTGTGCGCGCACAGCAAGTCATAGAATTTGCTCAAAAACAAAGTTTAATTGATGTCACCTGTGGTCTACATGGCAAGCTGAGCTTCTCCCTGGAAGAAAATCTAACAAATAAACACCATTACGAGAAGAAGATCCTACTGCATAAACCTGTGAAACAAATGTATGAGTGATTACCTTCATCTTAACAAACCAATACTAGCAATTCATTAGAATATTCACAAGGAATAGTTGCTACGAGTATGAAAATGAGAATAAAACATGTATATATTGGAAATTTCTGAACACATTCATCCACAACAAGAAATATCACCATAGCCTTTGCACAAAACCAGAAGAAAGAGAGAATAATTAAATATTCAGAATAATTTTATTCTCAATGTATTACTATTACATGTACAAAAGGCTTCTTATATAGAACAAGAAAGGAGGAGCAAGAAAGAAATAAGTAATGTGGGACTAAAGATGCCTAAAAGAAAGGGCCCAATGGGCCATTTATACAGGGGCTATCCAATGTTCTAACACTATCTTGCAAGTCGGAGCATACAAATCGTAGACACCAAGCTTGGAAAGGCAACGCCAGTACAACGAGCGAGGTAAGACTTTAGTGAGAACATCAGAGACTTGATTTGTAGTTGGAACATGCCTAAAACTCAATTTTCGAAGTTGAACATTTTCTCGAATAAAATGATAGTCAACTTTGATGTGTTTGGTGCGTTCATGAAACACAGGATTTTCAGTAATATGGATAGCAACTTGGATATAAAAAAAAAGAGAACGGCCAGAGATGAAAGCTTGACTCCTAAATCAATAAGGAGACTCTCTAGCTAGGTGAGTTCTGAAATAGCGACAACCATGAAACGATATTCGGATTCAACGGAGGAACGAGCGACCACAGTTTGCTTCTTGCTTCACCAGGGAACCATATTTCCGCCAAAATAAGTGCAGTAACTGCTAGTGGATCAACGATCATCGAGCGACCCAACATAATCAGCATCACTGTATGCAACAAGAGACAGAGAAGCGGAGGGTTTGTACACCGGTCCTTTTCCCGGAGCATTCTTCAAACATCTATGAATACCTTTGATTGTATGAACATGGGACGTCCATGGAGTATGCATGAAGCGACTAACCACACCATCCACAAAGGATGTGTTGGGTTGTCTGACAGTAAGATAGATATTCTTGCCAACAAGGCGTCGATAATACTCTAGATTAGGCAGGAGTTGATCAGAGTCCGATCCATGAGCACAAATTTGATGATTTACATCCATAGGTGTTTTGATCTATAACATTGTGGGATTTTGTCCTAGATTGTTTTGTGATTTGGAAGAACTATTCGTCGTGCGCTCTTGGTTTAGCCCTTCACGCGAAGAAAATCCTAAACCCGCTTGCCTAAAGATTTATTTTGTTTTTCTTAAAATATATGCATGTAATTTAATTATTTATTGCTTTGTTTGACCCCTCCGTCGGGTCCTACATGTGTCACATATAGTATTGAAGGGTAATAAAATTATCTTCGTGCACTTCACCTAGGATTGCATGTTAATTGAGCACTCATGTAGCCTCCCCTACATCACATAGAGTGCACCAGCGCCGGACAGTAACTGTCGAAGAAGTCATGGTAGAGGAAGTGGGAAGCGATTGTAGAAGGAACGTCTGGCTATGGAAGATGCTCCTGTAGAGGTGAGATGCGAGTGTAGAGGGTGAGGTCAGTTGCGGAAGAATCAAAAGGAGCTCGCTTGTGTGGAAAATGTGGAAAGAGGCCTGTACGGAGACACTTGCCTGTGCGTGAACGCCCGACAGAAGGTGACGAGAGGCGGAATGCACGACTGGACGTGGATCGTGCGGTTGGAGGAAAAACGGATGAAGACGTACAATAGGAGACACGAGCGGCGGAGCGAAATGAGGGGTCGGCTATGGCACGAGGAGTGTTGACTCTGATACCATGTTAGATGAAAAAATCATCAATAATAATAATTCAACCATTCATCCCCTCTATATATGGAGGGAAATAATACAAAGCAAAAAATATGCGGAAATAATAATATGCATGACAAAAACGACATTGTAACACTGTATGCATTATCAAATCTAAATGAATAGAACCACAAGAACTACATTATTACACTAATATTTATCAAGACTCGCTATTTTTATCTTAAAAATGAAGCAATCAAGTTGAAATTTAAAATCTTTATGACCACTAACCTTTATTTCATTTCTAATACTATAGCAGTCTTTTAGCAGCCTTTATTTTAATTTTTTATTCTCTTAAATATTACACATAACCGGGAAAAAAATCTAGAACACATTAATTTACCCAAATTGCTTCCATCTAGATTTGACTATTATTTCAGTACTATTTAATGCTAAATGCTAAATATCCTCTATATAGACAACCATAATAAAAAAATTTCAACCATCATATTTACATACTATGAAGCACAAATACTTACGATGACTTTACATATCATATCTAAAATATTTTGGAGTCAGGAAAATCTAAGAAACCCATCCCTGAAACTCTTGAAACTTTTTCTTTTAATCTTACAAATAAAAAATTTCAAATACTCACGAATACTGCAAATTTACCAGAAACGTCTGAGCATGCTCGAAAATGCCTGAAAATTATGTGCCTTGAAATGCTGACATGGAGAAAGGCATGTGAAAAACAAGTTGAATGATAAGTGTTGATCTTCAATTGATTACAAACTTTTATTTATGACTCCAATTTAGGATATGATATATTTTTGGGACACAAAAACCTTGTTTTCACTTAATATATGATATGTGAGATATAATAATGACACAAGTGAAGACGTGAGTGTCACACATGTCTTCATATTAATTTGTACTCATATTTAAATAAATAAGAATTTCAAAAACGTATCTTGTATCCTAAGTTTTTTTTGAAAATCATGTTTCATGTATCTATATCGTATCACGTATATCGTCCCCGTACAACATAGTTTATAGATGGGAATTCCAAAAACTTTACCGAATTTGTAGGCAGCCAAGCTGGTCTTCTCAAACATGAATGAGCTGTTAGTTCTTCGCCATCTCTAGTCCAACAAAAAGTAAATAAAACAAATAATTGAAATATTTAAAAGCAAGAGATAAGAAGCATGTGTTTCAGCTGAACTTACAACAAAGGAGGAGGAGGGCAGTGCATGTGTGTCACAGTTAGACTGTTAAGGTTCAACACTCCAGACCTGAGAAAATTACATTTAATGTGACCTATGACGAGCACTTTAACAACAGCCAAATAATATAAACATATTTGAATGCATAAAATAGATAAATAGGATTCAGATTGCTACAAATAAAATCCACGTGCGTTTTTTGAATATTTTTGCAAGTAAATTTGATGACTAATTGATGGATTTTACATATTTGATTTTGTTGAAATAGGTTGTATAAAAGGCTCATCCAATTGGCCTTTGGATGTCCCATTTCTATTTAGAGTTTAGTCCCACATCATACGGTGGAGTTTAGTCACACATCATATTTGTGTATACTCTTGTTGTATGATAAACTTATTTTGACTAGGGAATAATAAAATTTTCTATTTTATTTCTTTTTGTGTCTTTCTACATGTTATCAAAGTCATCTGATCCGATCGGTTTGCAATTGAGTCTCTGCTCTCGTGGCTTGTGACTGTTTCGTTTGCCCTATCCACGACCTCCTAAAGTGTAATCGCGCAGAGCTTGCAGATACGAGATTTTTTCTCACACCGTTTGTCGTGACTTCTAACCAACCCTCTGCCATTTATAGGATCAGCTCGTAGGTCTCGTCATTCGCCTCCGCTGCGTCAAGACTGCAGCGCCCAGCCTTCTCTGCAAAGCGCGATTGCTTCTTCCTCAGGACGCAGTACCCTCCATGACCGCTTCCTGTCAGTGCCCAATCTGCTATGCCCGCTTCCTGCCAGTGCCCGATTCCAGTAAGTGTTTGTCGTGGCCGCTTCCTGCACGTGTCTACCGCTTCCTGCAAGACCACATGGCCCACCCTTGCGGTTTTCTCCTTAGGAAGCATAGCCCAGCAAGTGCGTCTTCTTGCGTCCTCCTTGCGCCCGCCGTGTCCTCTTACAACACTTGCCCTCCTATAATTTCCCTATTCCTTAGGTCGTTGAGCTCGCCTAGCCTGCCAAGTCCACCGTATCTGTAGGGCCTACTGCGCTTGAAATTGCTCCAGGGATCGCCGCTCCTCCTGTGCCGCAAAAATTATTTTCCCTTCGGTGGTCATAAGCACCTCTGCGGGATCTTCCCCTTCCACTCTTCCGGATCTTGCTTCGGCTCCTCAGCCTGACATCCGTGATGAACTTCGGATTACAACTTTTTCCCTCAATGGTAAGCGGAACTTTATGGAATGGGTGAAGCGTTGTGTCCTTCAGACCAAAGACCTGCTTCATCATGTTACTTGTGCTTCTCCCACTGAACCTACAAAGCAGCGGCTCTGTGACGATGGTCGGGTTCAATTTGGTTCCTCAATTATATGGGGTCTGAGCCATACTGTATGGTCATGTACTATGAGACTGTCAAAGCCATATGAGATGAGCTTCAGTCTCTTTACTAAGGACATGACAGTCTCCAACATCTCTGCGATATCTTGACTGGATTTCAGGCGCTTGACCCTGGCGTGACTGGTGACTTGACCTCCTTTATGGCTAGGTCCAAGACCCTCATTGAAGCCTGGATTCAGCTCCCCTTTCCTTGGATCTTATTTTTCAATGCACGCGGAAGGAGGCCGTGGGCATAGATCTCATGATGGAACGGATCCCCTCCCATCTTCACAACGTCCAGGCGACCACTCTCTCCTCGCCCATTGTTATGTCTCTCTTTGACGTGTGATCTATGATTCATAAAGTTACTCTTCAACCATTTGTCCGCCTCTTGGGTCATGGAGCAATCGTCATGTCTTTTGCGGCGGCGAGCGTGATGGTCTCCCTCGCTCTCCTCGGCTGACTACTCGCATGTGTACTTATTGTGGTCGCATGAATCAAACCGAGGCAACCTGCTTCAAGAAACTTGAACTCCTGCTTCTATCACCCGCTACGCCTTATGTTTCTCTTATGGTGGATGTCCCTCCCACCTCCCGCTCCGATGTCCCGCGTGAGGAACTCCAACAGCTATGAGGAATGTTTACTAGGGTCTTTAACTTTGCCGCCTCTACCTCCCTCTAAAGTATCTTCTATTTTCGCCACAGTTCAATGTGGATCGTGGACTTTGGGGCTACCAACCACATCTCCCACATGAACCTTCTCGGTATTTTGATACCCCGTCTCCTAAGTTTATCACAGTGGCTAATGGTGTTAGCACCCCTGTTTGCAGATCTGGCGATGTGCCTCATACTCTATCTCTTCCTCCCTGCTCTATCGCTCATGTTCCTGACTCTCAATTTCATCTTCTTTTTGTCAGTCGTTTAACTCAGAATCATGATTGCATAATCACGTTTTCTACCTCTTGCTTTGTCAGGTAGGATCGACGGACTCAGAATATCATTGATAGGGGATTCCTGTCCAATAAGTTGTATACTTTAAATCTCCCCTCCTCGGTTCTCTCCTCTGTTACCTCCACCGAATGGCACTAGCGTCTCGGGCATGCTCCTCTTCCAATCCTCAAGTAGGATCTTCCTAATTTTCTCTTTTCTGATTTTCAATGCGAATCATGTATTTACGGGAAACATCATCGTTCTACTTTGTCTATGCTTTATACTCGGAGCATGACTCCTTTTGATTAAACGCATTCTGATATTTGAGTCCCCTAAAAAATGTCTAGCGTCTCTGGTGGTAGCTACTTGGTTAATTTTATTGGTAATCATTCCCGCCTGACATGGTTATACATGACGCACAACCGCACTGAGTTACTATGAATCTTTCCCTCTTTTCTTATCGAGACAAAGACCCAGTTCTCACGGTTCTTGAAAATTCTTCGCACCGATAATACGCACGAATATCCTAGTCATAACTTTGAGGACACCTGTGCTACACTAGACATTCTTCACCAAATCTCATGTCCTTATACACCTTAACAAAATGAAGTGGCTGAGCGCAAAAACCGTCACCTTTGACCTCCTCGAGATTGTAAGATCCCATGTTCCAAATGCAGGTTCCTAACATCAACTGACATTTCGCAGTCTCCACCACCTCCTACCTCATTAAGCGCATGCCCCCTTCTGTCCTAAACATTGCGACGCCATTTTCCATCCTCTTTCCCTCTATCTCTCCCTTTGCCTTGACGGCTCACATCTTCAGTTGTGATTGTTATGTCCACCATCTTGGTCATGTCGTGGACAAGTTGGCTCAATGGCTCCTCGTGTTATTAAGTATATATTCGTTGGCTATTTTCGCACTCAGAAGGGCTACGTCCGCTACTCTCCATCTAATCAGAAACTTGTCATCTCAACTGATGCTACCTTCAATAAACATCAACCTTTCCACCAATCTGACACTTCCTTGTCTTCCCTGGCCTTCAACGTTCTCATACGCCTACTACCACCAAACCTCCATTTCTGTTTCCCACTCCTCCAGTTGTGCATCTCCCATCGCCACCTCCTCCTCTTCATGTCTATACGCAATGAATTCATCGGTCTACTGCCACACAAGATCCACTCGTACCTGCTGATACTCCGTCGTCCGTTGATCCAACAACCACATTTATCGCTCACCCAATTTCAAATTATGTCCCGCTATATCGCTTATCTCTAAAGCATCACAGGTTTGCAACCTCTTTATCCTCTATTTCCGCCACTTATTCTCGGAAGGAGGCTCTTCAACATCAGGGGTGTGTTACGACACCAACTGCAGACAAACCACGTTGGGGGAAGGTCTACCATCGCCGCAACACCGCTGGCGATTCGGCCGCATAAGCGGCGCATCATATTTTTGAATAAATCTATTTATATTTGTGTTCCCGTTGTCTAAGCCGAAACGGGGGGCCCGCACCCTTATTTTTAGTATGTCCTGTTTTCTAATTTTGTTATGTTCCCGTTGTTAAGCCCAAACGGGGGGCACGCAATTTCCTTTTTATGCTCTCTATTATCCCATGGGGATGGAGCGGTTTTGGCATGCAATAAGAATTATTAATTTCTTCTCTCACCCGAGTCTTCTCTTTCTCATCCCCCTTGCTTTCAAATTTCCGCACCCCAGCCGCCGGAGAACACGAGCCCAGAACTCGCCGACACATAACAAACTGGTATCAGAGCCACCCACGCCGACCGCCCAGTCCGCCGCCGGGACCGATCCGCCTAGGGTTGCCCCTCGCCTCGCTGCGCCGAACAGCGTTCTGCCCCTTCCACTGCCGGAACCGTCACTAATGGCCGAGCGGGATCTCCTCCAACAAATTCTGGACCGTTTAGATAAGATGGACTCGCCTTGGCGAGGTTGATACCCGCACGACACACTTAGCCGGCGGGTTGGCCCCCGCTGACCGGCCGCAGAGCCCGCAGTCGGCACTCGAGCACACGATCAGTGACGGCCATACCGACCACCGCCACGGGGGAGGTGCGTTTCCGCGCTACGTCAAATTGGAATTTACGGTCTTCGACGGCCGCGAGGACCCTCTAGCATGGCTTGCTAAGTGCGAGTTATTCTTTTCCAACCAACGCACTACAGGCGAGGAACGGCTGGACCTTGCCTCTTTTCATCTCAACGGCGCCGCACAACTGTGGTTCTCCCAACTCCAGCGCGAACGACCATACCTACAATAGGACGAGTTCAAGGCCGCCTGCACACTCCGTTTCGGGCCGCCCCTCCGCGGGAACCCCCTCGGCGACCTGATCGGCCTTCGTCAAACGGGAGCCCTGGAAGACTACATCGACCGTTTTCAACTCTTGCTCGTAAGGGCGTCTACGTGCTGCCTGGATCAACAAGTTCCCATCTTTACGACCGTGTTACACGAACGGCTTTGTCTAGACGACGAGTTCCAAGACCCGCCCGACCTCACGACCGCCATGAATATCGCACAGACGTGCGAGCGTCGTATTCTCTTGGATCGCTACAATATACCCCGTCGTGATTCCGAGCACTCCCTCCGCGACACCACTTCCGCTACGCCGGCCCCTCGGTCCACACAAATCGCCAACACATCCAAACCACATTTCCGGCGGCGCCTTTCCCACGCCGAAATGACCGAGCTCCGCGCCAAGAGGCTCTGCTTCAACTGCGAGGAACTTTTTGGGCACGGCCACCGCTGCAAACGCCTCTTTTGGATTGAGGTGGACGACCCGTCCGACGATGACGGCGAGGTCCCGGATTTGGAGGCACCTAAACTTTCGGTCAACGCCATTGCCGGGCCACAAGGGGGCCAAATGCTGCATCTTCCTGTCCACGTGGCGGGCACCATCCTCGTGGTCTTGCTAGACTCCGGCAGCACGCACAACTTCATCCTCCACAAGACCGCGACCTCCCTACAACTGCCGGTCACGTCCCGCCATCAACTCCAGGTCTCGGTGGCAAATGGCCACAACATGGCATGCCCCGAGTTGTGTCGCCGCGTGCCGCTCACAATCCATCACAGGAATTTCAACATCGATCTCTTGCTCGTAGACCTCGATGGTTTGATATCGTGTTGGGGGTCCGTTGGTTGCGGACCTTGGGACCAATCACGTGGGACTTCAACAATCTCACCATGCAGTGGTACAACAACTCACAACGGGTGGAATGGCAGTGCCTCAACCTATCAGACAAGCCGAGGGCTTTCCTCATGCACGACACGGACACCGCGGGGGAGCATCGACCCCAGGACATCCAAATTCTGCTCCAAGAGTTTGCGGACACCTTTACAATTCCGGAAGTCCTTCCACCCCACCGACTGCAAGACCACCACATTTGTTTATTACCCGGGCCGCGCCGGTCGTAGTCCGTCCCTACCGCTACCCATTTCTACAGAAAGACAAAATCGAGCGGCAGTGCGCCGCAATGCTCCAACGGGGCCTCATCCGACGGAGCGTCTCCCCATTGTAGTCACCGGCACTTTTGGTACACAAGGACAACACATGACGTTTTTGCGTCGATTACCGGGAACTCAACGCCAAGACAGTCAAAGACAAATTTCCAATACCGATGGTTGAAGAGCTCCTTGACGATTTGCATGGCGCACGCTTCTTCTCCAAGCTCGACTTATACTCTGGATACCACCAAGTGTGTATGGTCGCCAACGACGTGGAGAAGATGGCCTTCCGAACGCACCACAGACATTTTGAGTTCCTCGTCATGCCTTTCGGCTTGATCAATGCGCTCTCCACCTTTCAATCGCTTATGAACGAGGTATTCCAATCCGTCCTCAGAAAATTTGTCCGCGTATTTTTTGACGATATCTTGATCTATAGCAAGTCGTGGGCCGAGCATCTCCTCCATGTGCGCGAAGTTCTCGCCATTCTCCGCCACCACCTAGTTCTCAAGGAGTCCAAGTGCTAGTTCGGGCAACCTAGCGTCGCCTATCTTAGCCACGTAGTGCATGGACACGACGTATCAGCCGACCCGGAGAAACTTCAAGGGATCGCCGCATGGCCGACCCCCCGCTCGCAGCGCGACATCTGAGCCTTTTTAGGGCTGACCGGCTACTACAGGCGGTTTATCCACAACTACAGCACCATTGTCAAACCTCTCTTGGCACTCTTACGCCGCAAGGAGTTCATATGGGAGGACACCGCGCAGCACGCCTTTACGGAACTCCAAGCCGCCCTCACCTCAGCTCCAGTACTCCACCCGCCGGACTTCAATACGGCCTTCTACATCGAATGCGACGCTTCCTCCCTCGGGTGCGGTGTGGTCCTCCATCAACAGGGCCACCCAATCGCATATTTCAACCGTTGCACCGCACTACATCACCGCAAGCTGCCGGCTTATGAACTGGAACTCATCGCCTTAGCCAAGGCGGTCCAACATTGGCGACCTTACCTTTGGGGCCGCACCTTCATTGTCCGGACAGACCACTTCAGTTTAAAATACCTGTTGGAGCAACGGTTGTCCATTGTTCCGCAACAACGGTGGGTAAGCAAAGTAGCAAACTATTGGGATTCGATTTCACTGTCGAATACAAGGCAGGGACTCCCAACAGGGCTGCATAAGCTCTCTCTCATCGCCACGACGACGGCCCCGACGACTCCGCCATAATCTGCGCCCTCTCGCGACCGACCACGACCATCGTGGACACCATCCGGACCGAGACCGCCAAGTCACCGTCCCTCTCCGAGTTGCTCCGCCGAGCGCAAGAGCGCCTGTTACCACCAGTGTGGACGAGCAACGACGACCTCATTCTCTACAAAAACCGGATTTACTTGCAGCCCACATCGTCTCACATTCCTACCATTGTGAAAGAGGTGCACGAGCGGGCGCATGAGGGAATTCACAAGACCCTTCACCGCATACGCGCTGAGTTCTATTGGAAAGGACTCCGCCGTCACGTCCAACATTTTATTGCACAATGCATCGTCTGTCAACAACATAAGGCAGTCAACTTATTACAGGCGGGCCTTCTCCAACAGCTACCTATACCAACTCAAATCTGGGCCGATATTTCAATGGACTTTGTGGAGGGCCTTCCCCGCAGCAAAGGAAAATTATCCTCATGGTGGTGGTGGACAGATTTTCCAAGGGGGCACACATCCTTCCTCTTGCCTGCCCACTCGTAGCGGAACGGGTCGCCCAACTGTTCTTCAACGACATCGTCTGCTTGCACGGGTTGCCAGAAAGTATTGTGTCCGACCGCGACAAGGTCTTTACAAGCCGCTTCTGGAAGGAACTTTTCACGCTCAGCAGAACGACGCTACAACTCTCGTCCGCATACCATCCGCAATCGGACGGCCAAACGGAAGTGGTCAACCGGACCGTGGAAATGTACCTCCGTTGTTTAACCGGTGAACACCCCAAAAACTGGGTAACTTGGATCCCATGGATCGAGTATTGCTATAACACCTACCACTCGACGCTCCAAACGACACCGTTCCGGCTCATCTACGGATGGGAACCGCCCAAGCTCGTCGCCTACAAACCCGGTCGGGCCACCTTGACGCCTGTGGATCAACAACTGCTGGATCGGGATAGCATGCTCGCCACCGCCCACAAACAGCTTGTGTAAGATCAACACCGCATGGAGATTGCTTACAACAGGGGCCACCGGGACGTCTCCTATGTTGTGGGGGAATGGGTATGGCTCAAGCGCCGGCCGTATTGCCAAACGACACTGCATAGTACCGATTCCACCAAATTGGGACCCCGGTTCTACGGTCCCTTTCCAGATTGTTCACCGCATCGGGGAGGTTGCCTACCGCCTCCACTTACCACCCGAGGCTCGTATTCACGACGTGTTCCACGTCTCCCAGCTGAAACACTTCTACATCGAACCTCCATCAGCACCACTCGTGGACATTCCGTCTCATCTTGAGGACAAGCTGTCTTCCGACGAGGAAGGAGATGTTACGACACCAACCACAGACAAACCACGTTGGAGGAAGGTCTACCATCACCGCAACACCGCTGGAGATTCGGCCGCATAAGCGGCACATCATATTTTTGAATAAATTTATTTCAATTTGTGTTCCCGTTGTCTAAGACCAAACGGGGGCCCGCACACTTATTTTTTGTATGTCATGTTTTCTAATTTTGTTATGTTCCAGTTGTTAAGCCCAAACGGGGGGGGGGGGGCACGCAATTTCCTTTTTATGCTCTATATAATCCCATGGGGATGGAGCGGTTTTGGCATGCAATACGAATTATTAATTTCTTCTCTCACCCGAGTCTTCTCTTTCTCATCCCCCTTGCTCTCAAATTTCCGCACCCTCTCCCAACCACCCTCCAACCTGGAGGATCTCCACCCCAGCCGCCGGCGAACACGCGCCCAAAACTCGCTGGCACATAACAGAGTGACTGACTGCCATGAATGAGAAAATGACCGCACTTTGAGTTAATCACACATGGGACCTGGTTTCTCGTTCTTTTAACAAAACTCTTGTTGGTTGTAGGTGAGTCTTCACAGTGAAGAACGATCTTAATGGGGCGGTTGAATGTTTGAAAGCTTGCCTGGTGGCTCATGAAATTACTCAGCAACACGACCTCGACTATGAGGAAACATTCTCACCCGTTGTGAAACTAAATACTGTCAGAGTCTTGATCTCTTTGGTCGTTCATCGACATTGGTCGTTGCATCAACAAGACATCAAAAATGCTTTCCTGAATGACGACCATAATGAGACTATTTACATGCAAAAACCACCTGGTTATGAGACTACGGGGGATTCTGTGTTTGTTACCTCAAGAAATCTCTTTATGGTCTCAAACAATCTCCACGGGCCTGATTTTATAAATTCAGTCAGGTTATTCACGATGTTGACTTTACTCGAAGTTCAGTTGACTTCTCTCTATTCACTCGTTACTGCTCGACAGACACAGTGATATTTTAAGTGTATGACGATAATATCCTCATCACAGGAAATAATCTTGATAGTATAATGATGGCAAAAAGCACCTGACATCTGAATTTCAAACTAAAGATTTGGGGCCTCTATGATACTTCTTGGCATCGAGGTGGCCCGTTGACCTGATGGTCACGTTTTGTCTCAACGAAAGTACCGTCTTGACCCTCTTCATGACGCTGACTACTCTAGATGCAAGCCCGCTGACACACCCATGGATGTCAACTAAAATCTCTGCACCCATGCTTCATACTCTGACCTACTCCTCCCTAAGCAGAGAATTATCGTTGAATGGTGGGCAAGATAATTTAGCTTACAATTACAAGACCTGATATATCATTTGTTGTTAGGGTGGTCAGTCATTTCATGCATGCTCCACAGATCTCCCATCTCCAGGAAGTTGAGCGTATCCTTTGATACCTGAAGACTGCTCTGGGACAAGGGATTGTGTATAAGCCCTCTCCCTCCTTATCTCTTGTTGCTTATTCTGATGCTGACTATATTGTCTCTCTTGATGATCGTCGATCCATGAGTGGATTTTTCACATACTTTGGTGGGCATCTTGTCACATGGCGGAGCAAGAAGCAAACTGTAGAAGCAATCTGTAGTTGCATGTTCATCAGCAAAAGCTGAGTACCAATAAATGACTTCTGTTGTTTCTGAACTTACATAGTTGGAGAGCCTTCTGAGTGATCTGTGTGTGAATCTACCCTCTCCGACCATTCTCTTTTGTGACAGCCAAGCGGATGTTCATATTGCCAAGAATCCCGTGTTTCATGAGCGTACCAAGCATATCGAGGTCGATTGTCATTTTGTTCGGGAATAATGCAACCTAAAAAATTGAACTTGCGGCATGTGCCCGTTGCTGTACAGGTTGCTGTCATCCTCATAAAGGCCTTACCTCAATCACTATATCATAAATTTATGTTCAAGCTTGGCCTCTATAATTTGTACGCTTCAGCTTACGGAGGAGTATTTGGATGTCATATTTTTCTTTAGAGTTTAGTCCCACATCATAGGATGGAGTTGGGTCTCCACTCATACTCTCTATAAATATTTGTGTATACTCTTGTTGTATGATACACATATTTTTTTATAAGAAATAATAAACTATTCTATTTCCTTTCCTTTCCTTTTTTTGTCTTTCTACATATTTTAATCTCAGGAGGCTCATCTACTATGCTTACCAAATTAAATTATTAATACTGTGAAATTTTGGCTTAGCCATTTTGATAACTTTGCATTTTTTGTCTTCCTATTTCTACCAAGAGAATGACTTCTTGTGTGAGTGACACACCCCTTGGAGGGCTTCCAAGGCAGGAGAAGGAACATGAAAACAAAGGATTGTTTGTGGAGCGTTGATTCAAGAGAATGGCCTAGACAACGGAAGGACGTATAATGGAGAACTAACAGGTTATCTCTTCTAACTTGCATCTTGGTTAAATCTACTACGACATGATTTTTTAAGCCACATTGTTTTAATCACTCCTACATAAATATTCAATAGGCTCTTATATCTGTTAATATATTTATTGTGCAAAATTGTCTGAGACTTCGTTTCTAAACCGACATACCATTCATGATATGTTACGGCACTACAATTTAAAATAAAATGCATACAAATACTTAGTTAATCATATCATTTATTCATCTCTATTGCATTAAAAGCATTCTTGTCCAACGCCAGTCGTTATCATACAAAGTTTTTCTAAGAAATTCTTCACTATGTGTTGATTTTCTATTTTCGGTCCGCAAATACTTTGTTTGTTAACCAAAAATATAAAAGAGAAAAATCAAATGACATCGAATTGATATTAGATTTTTATTTAATAATCCATACTTGTTATCAAATGATCCATATTCATAAGGGTGACTAAATTTTATGTTGGTCGTCTACCTAACACAACCTTCTCCATTTTTCATCCGGACTTGAGACCGACATAGAATCCAAGCGGGTTAGTTAAAGTGGAGAGGCGCGTCAAGGATCTTATGTGATCATAAAGTATCATTAAAACTTAAAGACAAGTTTTACCGTACTGCAATTAGACCAAAGATGCTCTATGGTTCTGAGTGTTGGGCAGTGAATTGTGTACATGAGAAAAAAAATGGGAGTTTTGGAGATGAGAATGCTTACGTGGATGTGTGGACACGCGAGACTGGATAAAATTAGGAATGAATGTATCAGGGATAAGACAGGAGTAGCACCAATTGCAAAGAAGATGCGAGAAGCTCGACAAAGATGGTTTGGCCACGTACAAAGGAGACCATTAGAGGCACCTGTTAGGCGTTGTAAGAGTCTAGTCACTAGACATGTTAAACGAGGGAGGGGTAGACCAATAAAATTTGGAATGAAACTATAAATAAAGACATGATGTACTTAGGCATTAGTCAGATTATGACAAAAGATAGGGCACAATGGCGACAAAGGATACATATAGCCTACTCTACTATAGTGAGATAAAGGCTTGAGTGTTGTTGTAATCCATACCTGTTTTCTAATCACTCTAAAAAATTAGAAATTTTTAAAAAAGCACACTCCTAAAACTTATTTGTTGTCCAACGTCTATTTAGTCATGACTTATTTTTGTTTCCAATTTCAAAGATTTAGTAAGTTAAAATTTAGAGACATTTACGATTTTTAAGTAGACAACTTTTCAAATTCACATTGCATTACCTCCAAAATTAAAAACACTGGAAATTTAAACTAATTAAAATAAAATTCAAAAATTTAATCAACCTAAGAAGAAAATTTATAAATTACAATATACTAATCAAAAAAAAGGGAAAGAGATTTTTGTAGCTTCTTAAGAAAGCTCCCCAGAACTTTTTTGAAAGAACTAATGGAGATCGTCCGGGCATCACGTGAGAAATTACTGAGTTGACACATTTTGTGATGGACGATCAAAACCCGTGATCTTGACAGGATCGAATTTTCCCATTTTAATGTTTCTTTTTTATTTTTTGGAGTTTTATTTTGAGAGTTAGATCAAATTATCTGCCGGGCAATCATGTCCATCGAATAATTTAACCTAGTTCCCCCCTTTATACTACTTGTAGTAGTCGATTGAAGGGATCGAGAATTTGGTTTTGGAAAAGGAACTTGTTACGCCCCCGCTACGCTTTACGGGTCGCCACTATGTTCGAAGGAGCAAGGACGCGCTAAACAACGGGGCTGAACCATCCGGTTCAGCCCCCACTCGGTGAACCGGCCGGCCAGGGGCTGAACCAGGCGGGTTCAGCCCCCTTGGGAGGGGCCGGCCGGCCCCTCCAGGCCCGGATATATATATATCCGGGCATCCCCCTTTAGGGGTTTATGCAAAGTATGATCAGGTAGCCTCCTTTTTCTTCCTAACCCTAAATCTCCTCTTAATCCCCAAATCTCTCTCTTTAGTTGCTCCTTAGTAGTTTTTCCCTAACATTTGGTATCAGAGCATTCGTCCATGGTGACCACTCGCACTCAAGAGGAGTCCTCACGGATTGAAACCCTAGAGGAGAGCGTTGTTGGCCTAACCGATTCGATGGCGGCCATGGAAGGGCGGATGGAGGCCCGGATGGAGGAGTTGAAGGCGTTGTTGAAAGGAAAAGGCCCGGCTAGTGAGGATTCGGCCGGATCGGGCGCCGAACTCGGCGGAACGGGCGGAAATCAACCCGGCGCGGGCTCGGCAGCCGCGTATGGCGGTTTGGCGGGTTCGATTCCGCCCGGAATCGGCGCAGGGGGGTCCGGTGGCCCTGGATGGGCGGCGTACGGGCCGGCAGGGGGCTCGACAGCGCAGCAGGGGGGCTTGGCGGGGCCGATTCCGCCCGGATTCGCGGCACGCGGGTTCGGCGAGACGGGGCTGGGTCGCGGCAAGGTACGCCGGGGCTGGGAAGAACCCGGTGGGTTTCGGCGGCCACCCGATGTTACGGGACAGCCAAGGGGAGGGCTCCTCCCTCCTCCTCGTGGATTTGGGGCACCGGGAGTGGCCGGTTTTGGCCAAGGATGGGGCGGCCAGCCACAACCCCCTCCTTGGGGAGCAGGTCCGCATCAAGGCTACGGCGGTTTCGAGCAAGGGGAGCCCGCAAGACGGGAAGGAGGTCAGGGGGGACACCGTTTAACTCCCGGCTTAACTCGGATGTACTTTCCGGAGTTCGAGGGCGGCGACACCTTGGAGTGGATCCAAAAGGCGAAATTATTTTTCCAATACCAGGAGGTGCCTGAAGGCCAGTGGGTGCAGCTTGCGTCCTTCCATTTGAAGGACGACGCTTTCCAGTGGACGCAGTGGTTCCTGCGAGGGCGGGAGTACGTGCCTTGGGGGGAATTTGTGGAGGGATTTTCGGCCAGGTTTGGCCCATTGGAGTACGAGAACTTTGAGGCCCTCCTTCAGAAGCTTCGTCAAAAAGGGTCGGTGATGGAGTATCGTACGGAGTTCGAGAAGCTGGCAAATCGGGTTCAGTGGTCAGAGAGGACACTCTACAGCTGTTTCATATCTGGTCTCAAGGAGCACATTCGTGACGAGGTGCAAGCGCTCATGCCTCGATCATTGAACCACGCGATTACCTTGGCTCGTATACAGGAGGAGAGGTTCAACAGGCAGAGGGCTCGCGTCATGAGTAGGCCGGCTTTGACCCCTGCGACCGCAGCACGCCGGGAGCAGCCTACGGGTACCAAGCCGACTGTGACTCGATTATCTTGGAGTGAGTTATCCGCCCGAAAGGAGAAGGGACTGTGCTTCAACTGCGACGAGAAGTTTGTGCCAGGTCATAAATGCCAGAAGATACAGGTGTTCATGTTGCATCAAGACGCGGACGAGCCGGCTCCGGATGAGGAGCTGGAGGTAGATCTGGAGGAAACTGAGTTCGGGGTTTCTATACATGCTCTGGAGGGTTGCGCTCCCCCGCTTACTATGCGGCTGGCGGGCTGGATTGCCCAAGAAAGAGTTACCATTCTGGTGGACAGTGGGAGTACCCACAACTTCATACATCCCGATGTGGCACGACGAGTTGGGCACGTGATTGACAAGGGAGCTGCCTTTCACGTTATGGTGGCGGATGGCAGCAGGCTGCAGTGCGAGGGGGTGCTGCGGGGAGTGGAAATGCGGATACGTGACTATGTGGGAAGGACTGACGTCTACCTGTTACCTATTCGGGGCTCAGACATGGTGCTGGGAGTTCAGTGGTTGCGCCAGTTACAGCGGGTGACGTTTGACTGGAAACATATGACTATGGAGTTTGTGCACGGAGAAAAACAGTTTTGCCTGCAAGGGATCATGTCATCTCCTGTTAAGGAGGTTTCTCTTCGCAGCTTGCATCGGTTGAGCGGGGACGAACAGCTGATGGCCGTCCTTCGGGAGGTCCAGACCAGCAATTACACGCCTTCTGAGGTACCGGTTCAGTTACAGTTACTTCTGACCGATTATGCTGATGTTTTTCAGGAGCCACGTACTTTGCCACCGCCGAGGTTTCGAGACCACCGTATTCCGCTCAAGGCGGATGCTGAGCCGACGAATGTTCGGTCGTACCGTTACCCACACGTGCAAAAGGCGGAGATTGAACGGAGTGTCCGCGAGATGCTGGAGGCCGGCATCATTCGGCCGAGTACGAGCTCTTTCTCGGCTCCTATCATTCTGGTCAAGAAAAAAGACGGGTCTTGGAGATTCTGCGTGGACTACCGGGCCTTGAACGGCGCTACTGTCAAAGATAATTTCCCGATTCCTCACATCGAAGAGTTACTGGATGAACTGCATGGGGCGCAACGATTCACCAAGCTGGATCTTCGTTCCGGCTATTATCAGATTTTGATGGCTCAGGAGGATGTTCATAAGACGGCGTTCCGGACGCATGACGGCTATTATGAGTTTTTGGTTATGGCCAATGGACTGACTGGAGGGCCTGCGACATTCCAGGAAAACATGAACGAGATATTCAGAGATTTCTTGCGGGAGTTTGTCCTGGTTTTCTTTGACGATATCCTTATCTACAACACCAACTGGGAGGACCACGTGCACCACGTGGGGCAGGTCCTTGAGAGACTTCGCCAACACCAACTTTATGCCAACCGTTCCAAGTGCTCCTTCGGGCAGGAGGAGGTGGAGTATTTGGGCCATTTGGTTTCCGATCAGGGCGTTCGAGCCGATCCACGAAAGATTCAGAGTATGCAGTCCTGGCCGCGACCGGTGACAGTACGGGCCTTGCGGGGTTTTTTGGGCCTCACCGGGTACTACCGACGGTTTGTCCAGGATTATGGGAAAATAGCCCGGCCATTGACCCAGCTGCTGCAGAAAGACTCTTTTTCTTAGACTACGGAGACGGAGGAGGCATTTCAGGCTCTCAAACGGGCCATGACCTCCACACCAGTGCTTGCACTACCCGATTTCACGAAGGAGTTCGTTCTGGAGACCGATGCGTCGGGGGTCGGCATCAGGGCGGTTTTGATGCAGGCGGGGCGGCCAATAGCCTTTTACAGCAAGGCTCTGGCTCCTCGCACCTTGGGTCTCTCGGCCTACGAGAAGGAGATGTTGGCCATCATTCACGCGGTGGCTGTGTGGAGGCCATATTTGTTAGGCAGGCACTTTCAGATCAGGACAGACCACCAGAGTCTGAAGCACTTTCTGGACCAGCGGGTCTCTTCGCCTCTACAGCAAAAATGGGTTACCAAGCTTCTGGGATACGACTATGAGATTGTGTATCGCCGCGGCAAAGAGAATGTGGTCGCCGATGCCCTCTCTCGCCTCCCAGGAGCTGCTCTCTCCAATATTTCGGGACCGTTGGTTGACTCTTTGGAGGATATTCAGGAGGAAGTGTTGCGGTCGGACTCGCTTCGGCCGTTGGTGGACTCTTTACAGCGGGGAGAGACAGGGCCGACTAGCTATCACTTGTGTAACGGCCGGCTATACTTTCGGGGACGGGTGGTCGTTCCCGCCGATTCAGCTTGGAAGACGATTCTGATGCATGAGTTCCACTCGTCTCCCACAGGAGGACATGCGGGGGTGCTCCGGACCCTCCAGCGGGCGCGAGCAAACGTGTTTTGGGCAGGAATGCGACGGGACATTCAGCAGTTTGTTCGCCACTGTGACATCTGCCAGCGGCAGAAATATGAGACTTCTTCTCCGGCCGGGCTCCTCGTGCCATTGGATATTCCGCAGCTTATTTGGGACACAGTCTCCATGGACTTTATTGATGGGCTGCCTAAGTCGAAAGGCAAGTAAATAAGCTTTCAAAGTACGGCCATTTTCTGGCCCTCAGCCATCCGTATATCGGGGAGTCTGTGGCCGCACTCTTTGCTCGGGAAATTGTTCGACTGCATGACCTTCCTCGGGCCATTATTTCGGATCGCGACCCCACCTTCATCAGTGGGTTCTGGCGGGAGCTATTCAGGTTGCAGGGTACCCGCTTACACTTCAGCACGGCCAATCATCCGCAGTCGGATGGTCAGACGGAGGTCCTCAATCGGGGGGGTCGAGACATATCTTCGTTGCTTTGTGATGGATGAGCCTCGGAGTTGGCCGGACTGGCTACACTGGGCCGAGTACTGTTACAATACGTCATATCATTCAGCCAGCAGGATGACGCCGTTTGAGGTGGTTTACGGACGGCCTCCTCCGACCTTGGCCAGCTATGAGCCCGGCAGCACTGCCCTTCCGGCGGTGGATCGGGCTCTTCTGGATCGGGATCGTATGTTAGTCACTCTTCGGGAGAACCTACGCCTGGCACAGGAACGCATGAAGTCTCAGGCGGACAAGCACCGCACGGAGCGGGAGTTCGCCGTGGGCGATGAAGTTTTTCTCAAGCTCCAGCCGTACCGGCAGTTGTCTGTGGCTCGTCGTGGCAACCATAAGCTTTCCCCGCGCTACTACGGCCCCTTTCAGATCATCAGCAGGGTGGGGCCGGTAGCTTACACGTTGGCCTTACCGGAAGGTTCCCGCATTCATCCTACATTCCACGTCTCCTTGCTCAAGCGGAAGTTGGGTCCGCATGTCCAGCCAAGTTCCTTCTTACCTGAGGTTACGCCTGCGGGCGAGCTGCGTCCGCTCCCAGAGGATATCTTACGGCACCGGTGGAAGATTCGGGGCACGGAATACCGGCCAGAGCTCTCGGTCCAGTGGAAGCATCTGCCGCCAGCACACAACTCTTGAGTAGACTTCTTCGATTTCAAGGAGCTCTACCCGGATTACCCACTTGCGGACAAGTTGGTTCTTGATGGGGAGGGGAATGTTACGCCCCCGCTACGCTTTACGGGTCGCCACTATGTTCGAAGGAGCAAGGACGCGCTAAACAACGGGGCTGAACCATCCGGTTCAGCCCCCACTCGGTGAACCGGCCGGCCAGGGGCTGAACCAGGCGGGTTCAGCCCCCTTGGGAGGGGCCGGCCGGCCCCTCCAGGCTCGGATATATATATATCCGGGCAGCCCCCTTTAGGGGTTTATGCAAAGTATGATCAAGTAGCCTCCTTCTTCTTCCTAACCCTAAATCTCCTCTTAATCCCCAGATCTCTCTCTTTAGTTGCTCCTTAGTAGTTTTTCCCTAACAGAACTGCTAGGTCACGTTGTTGTGACGCCAGTCCGGCGCGGTGTGGCGCTGCCGAATCCTCCTCCAGAGGGTGTGACGCCCCTTCCGCCCCTTCCCCTTGCCTCCAACACATCACTGCCACCAGCCCTAGCCATACCTGGCCTCCTCTGTTGGGTTTCTTGGGAGGGATGCACATTACATGTGCGCAGCGAAATATCAATCAAGTAAATCCAAAGAGAAATGGATCTTGCGATAATCATTGATCAAGAAGTAAAAACAACTTTGAATAAAAGTATACCTTAGCGGGATTAAGTCACTACTCAACAAAGATGCTCCAAGAAAGTCCAACAAACACTTGTAGCTGGAGTTCCGAGCGTAGAAGTATGTCCACGCCTCTATGTGTATCCACGCGAGCAAGAAGAACTCTTAGACTTGTCACACAAGATCTAGATTGGAAGAAAGAATGCCCTCAATGTCTCCACGGATTGCTAGATCCGTTAAAGGAGAGGCGGCGGTGACGAAGATGAAGCTTATGAAACCCTTTCCGGCAACGTCAATGGATCAGACTGATCGGCGACACGGAGCAGCGACTGCGACTTCTAGGTTACAGAACAGTTCCGTCAGGGAAGAAGTCGTCGCACTCGTTCTCGATCGATTAGGTCAAGTGTATAAGATAACATTTATCTCGTCTATTTATATACATAGAAGACCGAAATTGTCGTTACCCGTAGACCAGACCGAAAACTGACTTAGGGAATTAAACCGAGTTAACAGAATTCGTCGAGATGACACGTGTATATTCGACGAATCAATGATCCATTCGTCGAGATAACACAAGAACACTCGACAAATTCAGACAAACAAATTCGTCGAAACATCAAGAGTATACTCGATGAAACCAAGTCTAATTCGTCGAGATAACACGAGTATATACGACGAATTCAAGACCAATTCATCTAAACGTCAAGAGACATTTCGACGAATTCAGATCGATTCATCGGAATAACAAAAGACAATTCGACGAATTTTACTTTGAGTCATTCTAAGAAATTTCGTCAGAATAGTCCATAAAGCGTCAAGACACTTCTCGACGATTTACCTGGTCATCTATATTCACAATATAGGTCCTGAGCTAAAAATCTCAAAATCCCGAATGTCACAGGCTTGGCCTTTTCACTCATATCACCTATGAGCAATGACAACACATACCTTTCCAACTTCTCCAATACTCTTATGTGCGACCACATAGGCTCATATTGTGTTGACAGTGAGACTACCTATTTGACCACTTCTAGATCACAATGGTAACACTAACATCCTCCACTTCAATACGCCCTTAAAAGGACCTCCACGCAACACCCCCATCTCATCCCATCCACCAAACAACCATCATTCTTCTCCGACAACTCTCACACAACAGTATCATCACTCTCGGATAGCCACAGACACCATCGGAGCTTCCCTTCCACCACCAGCATCAAATACTTGGTGAACTTTTTTTACTTCTAGTGTTCATTTCTTCACATTGTACGGGTATCTCGTATTGCTAGTAATATTTGGATTATATTAATTTGATTATCTCTCTTTATTGACGTGCTACACTCATTCGCTTTGCATTTCAATCTCAATGCACTCCAAATTAGTTTCGCAATTCTTACCTAATTACTAATCTTGAACGTTTGTGCTTAATTGGGATTAAAAGCGCGAGAATTTTAAATTAATATTGTTTAATTAATTGCTCATCGGACATACTTGCATGATTGAGATGTGACATTTCCATTAGGGTTTATCTTGTGAGTTTTTTTTTTGTTCATTGGATTGCGGGTTGTTTGTATGTTTGCATGTCATTCTAAGGTTGGTCGTATGTCCATTGCATTCATCATGTGATGGCTTGCACTACATCTAGGGTTAGGACATCGAGTGTCCACCACCTATAGATTTGTCCGAGCCTCAGGTTCGGGATTTAGATTAATGCACAATAATAGAGTCTATAAGTTCTTTCATGGCTAGGCATTGTCCTTATTCCTCTCCTCCATTTGGGGATCTCGAGTCCATTTACACTTACTCTCATAGAGTCCTTTTAGAGAGATCTTCATGTTACTACGATGATTATTCTTGATCTCAACACACCACTTCTAGAGATCATGTCAATCCCTCAACGTGATCCCTCTATTCTAGAGATGATCATTACAAGGATTATCATCATCTATCCATGCACACTAGAGGATCCGAATCGAATATCATATGGATGATTATTACGATGATCGTTATTTTGAGAGAGATCTCGAGTGTCGGTTTAGTGTTGTTGCCCCATTTTTGACGGCTCCTCGAGTCTCGAGTACTTTAGTTATTGGCTCGTGGACATGAAATATTACCTCGATTATTTAAATCTATTCGATGAACGACGAGTAAAATTTGCGAAACTTAGATTGGTAGATTATGCGTGGACATATTAGTTTAGTATTGAGTTGGGTTGATATCGAGTCAAGTTCGAGCGATTCAAAATCGAAAGTTCGAGCGAGTCAAACTCAGCTCGAAATCAAAATTGATTTCAAGTCGAGCAGACACTACTTGAAATGGCTCGATTCCTAGCCAGTACGAAATCAAGTCAAGTTGGCTCGAAATTGAGCAATTTTTCTCTTCATTCCTAGTTGACTCAAAATTAAATTGGGCAACCTATTAATTCACCAAATGAAACCTTAAAGCATTCACTCTTTTTATTTAGGTTTAAATTTCAATGTTTTTTATTTTAAAATAATAATATATTAATAAATACATAATATTTTTAAATAATTCGAGCCGAATCTAATCATATTTTGAGTGATTCAGCACTGGCTCGAAATCGACTTGAAATCAAATTAGAGTCAAATTGAATCAACTCAAATTGAGTCGAAGCAACTGTAACTGATTCTAATTCAACTCAATATTCGAGTGATTTTTGAGTGAGTTTCGAGTTTCGAATAATATAACCAACCCTAGTATTGAGAGAACTCACGAAAGAGATCATCTTTACCGCATCACTAGTTGGGTGGAGATGAGACGTAAATTGTGTTAGAGGTATTTGTCTGCATCATATCAGAGTCGTTTACTCGAATAATTATTCTCCCTTCAACAAATATCCATGTCATTTGTTGAGTATATGGATCATTTTGATGAGTTGGTAGTGAGGAGCGACATCTGAGAGAAGCCAACTATAACCGCTTCTCGATTTCAGTCTGGACTTTGATCTGAGATACATATGAAGTTGACCTATCATTACCTAAATCCCTCGAGCAGACATTCCAGCTCGCCCTTCATTATGAGCAGTTCTTAAGACCCACAAGAGTTAGTTGACTGGATGCACATCTTGACCTCACTAGTATGAGTCCCTCCCATTTTGAGGCCACCACTTTGATTAATGTTGTCTCGTTGGACACCATAAAATGATACTTGAGACCGAATTCTCTCACCCCCAATGAGGAACTGAGTTTGATGTGTGGTTCATCATTTGATTATGATTCATTTCATGTGATCCTAAGTGAGAGTGGGCCTGAACGACCCAGTGATCCAATGATGTTGCGTTCTTACCTTATCCCCTGCAGTGACTTTATTATTGCTCTGATCATAGACTCGTTGTTGTGCGCATGTTCACCTGAGCTTCCCCATATTGTCATGACGAGTCATATACCCTAGCCTCCACAACATCTTTACCCGTCATATCATTATTTTCCCACCCTTCATCCTTATGACGTCTTACTAGATGTATGAGACCCTAGGCTACTTAAGCGGCATGATGGTCTTATGCGGAGACAGTCTTTACGTTGGAACGACAAAGAATCTTGTCCGGCTTGCTTCGAGAGCATGTAGTCTCCATTCATCTGAGATGAATGATTCCGAGCCGGGGAGATTGACGGAGATTGTTCCTGCAACATGTGAAAAATTACTGAGTAGACACATTTTGGATCATCTGATGAACGATCTAAGCCCATGATCTCAACCGACTCGAATTTTCCTATTTTTACATTCTCTTTTTTTGGAGTTTTATATTGAGTTAGTTCAAATTATCAGTCGCGTAATCGTGGCCATTGGATAATTTAACCTAATCCCCCCCTTAATACCACTTGTCGCACCCGGCTGAAGGGATCGAGAATTTAGTTTTGGAAAAGGAACTGCTCGGTCACATTGGTGCGATGACAGTCCCAAGCGGAGCGATGCCGCCGAATCTGCCTTCAGGTGGTGCGACGCCCCCTTCCGCCACTTCCCCTTGCCTCTAACACCTCCGCCGCCGCCACTCCTAGTCGTACCCAACCTCCTCCACTCCAATACGATCTTAAAGGGACCTCCACACAATACCCCATCCTATCATATCCACCAAACAACCATCATTCTTCTCCGACAACCCTCACACAACAGTATCCTCACTCCTGGACAGCCACCGACACCATCAGAGCTTCACCACCACCAGCATAAAATACTTGATGAGCTTTTTACTTCTATTGTTCATTTCTTCATATTATACTGATATCTCGTATTGCTAGTAATATAATAATATTTTTCTTAGACCAGTTTGACTATTATCTCTCTTTATTGATGTGCTACACTCATTCGCTTTGCATTTTAATTTTAGTGTTCTCCCAATTAGTTTAGCAATTGTTGTAAAATTATAAAACTTGAATGTTTGTGCTCAATTGGGTTTAAAGCTGCGAGAATTTTAAAATTAATATTGCTTAACTAATTGCTCATCAGACATACTTGCATGATTGAGAAGTCTCATTTGCATTAGGGTTTATCTTGTGAGTTTTTTCCTTGGATTGCGTGTTGTTTGTATGTTATGCATGTCATTCTAGGGTTGGTCGCTAGGTCCATTGCATTCATCGTGTGATCGCTTGCACTGCATTTAGGGTTAGGGCATCGAGCGTTTGCCACCAATAGATTCGTCTTGCATCAACAAAAATATTAGCTCCCTTCCTATCCAATGTAAAGATCCTAAATCCTGAAAGGTTAATTTTGTTTTCTGTTGGATCCAGACATTTCTTTAACCATGCGAACATGTAAGGTTATATCTACTACTGAATTTCAATACTACGAGGAGCTAACTAAAACTTAAGCAAGAATTCTCATGCACAATTGAGTATACTAACCAATTTGAAGATTTAGTAAGAAATCTTGAAACTATGATAATGTGTACCTCCCCATCTTGAGATTCCAACTAAATTTTTGTAATAACATCCGTCAGAAGAATGTCACATGTTATTTTTACTGTGTCATTCTTACTAGCAACATGTATACCTCAAGAGAAGAAGATTGATCACTGTGAATATGCAATGATGAAAAGGAATCCATTTCAAGTGGTGTCGGTGTCTTATCTTATATTTCTGTGTGTGAGCAATTCAATGGTTGGTAATTTAATGGCTTCCTGCTTCCTACTTTCAAGACGACGTCTTCTCTTACTTTCTAGCATACGAGCAATCTAGCTGTTGGAAATCAAGTATACTAGAGATTCAAGCTTCTTGCTTCAGCATATGAGCAATCCAGCAGTCTGGGTTCATCTTCTTGCTTCTGAATATCCACCAATCCATCGATCTAGATTTGTTTTTATTGTTAGTGAACATTGGATGTCCTACCTGAAACTGAAAGTGAACTTAGTACAATACTATCGTTTTGATTTAGTTATTCAAAATTTTTTAATATAATTATTCACATACTGCTCAATTTAATGATTTTTTTGTTAATTGAACATGTAATTGGACGATACAAAAATTCAATTTTATATTTTTAGTCTTAATTTATGAATGTTGTAGGCTCTTGTTATCCTCGATCGGATCCTGCGATCCGATCTGATCCAACCTCGAAACGATCCGATCTAGGATCTTGATCCCGACAACCTTGGTCGCCCTTTGATGTCTTTCAATAGTTTGGATGGTTTTATGTTGGACTTATTTATGGTCCATGTCACTGTGTAATATGTTATATGTAGTCCACCTTGGGTATGAAGGAATAATCAAACAATGAGTATTATGAAATTTGCTCCTCCCTCTAGTTCTCTCTTCCTCTAGTCCATCTAGGGTTAGGGTTAAGCAAGGATCCACCTCCTCCCCTTTCGTCTCTTTTGTCCCCCTCCGAGTGAGCCTGATACCATCATATCTCTGCCTTCACCTCCGACGAGATATTGATGCACTACGAGTTAGGTTGCAACAACTTGGTACTAGGACTTTCACGATCCCACTTCCCCAAGCATTAGAAGGTGCGTGTTCCCCTCGCCAAATGTTACATTTCATCTTTGACACCGACCTTCCTGAAAGAAAGCTGATCTTACTATCAAAGACTCCCCAACCGATTCTCGTCAACCATCTTGGTCATAAAATCATGTCAATAAAATTACAAGCCCACTCGTCACAGAACTTAAGCATGCAAAACATCCACAGGCAATCGCATATGCTCGTTTACTTACCATAACGAACCGCCTATGTTGCATGCCTTCCCTAGATCAAACGGAAGTGTTCATCTCCTTTTGTTGGAACGTACGCATGTCTTGTTGCACTCCTTCTCTATTAGACTAGTCTGAAAGGACCGTCGTACGAGCACAACGAGCTTCTTTGCAGAGACACAACTAGCATCATCGAATATGCCATCCTAGTGGACGTCATTTGGCCAACAACTATGTGATTTTGCTATCGACGCCACAAGATGCACGATTTAATTGTATCGAGCTCAACACCCTCCGATACCCTCCCCAACAACACGTCAATTTTGAGTCCTCGCCAAGTGCACCTAGCATGTACTCTATTATCTACCCTTATTGTCGTCTTCTGAAAGCTTCGACCCATTTGTATCCACTCATCCTTAACCCTCGGCAGATTATCCAAGTGGCTACACTCCCTCATCCTCTACTCTCCGCGCAGCCACACCAATCCCCGCCATAGTGGGCATGTCAATTGCTCCATTGTGGCAAAAATTCATGACACTTAAGAAAATGAAAGCCAAATTCGCGGCCACCCACCAAGCATTCGACGCTAAAATAAATGTTCTCGTCCCGTAGTCCATTATGCAATATGAAGTCGCAACCACCATACACGCGGCCACCCTTTAGACATCACCATCAATCTCGACCGACTCCATTCAACAACCTTCCCTCCAACCACTGATTCGGCCTACTTCGAGCTCTAGACCACATGTCCCATCAATCGCTCTCGAGCCAATCCTTTGGGCAATTGTTCACCAACTTGCACCGCTACTCTCGATCACCATGGTTCCCAATCTCGAGGCTTCTTTATCTGCATCGACCGTCCACCGCAATCGTGTACCCTTGCCCTGCTTCCAAATATTATGGCTGGAATGTTATGGCCCCTCTCAGTGCAATGTCCTCTTCGGCTACACACTATAAGGAACTATTCTGGCGAGAAATTAAAGATCTGAATAATTAACTCGTCTGAGACTCGTTTGAACTTGAGTACAAGATCGATTTGAATCATAGGTAGAATGTTATGGCCCCACATGACCCAGATGTTATGGTCCTACACGACCAATTATCCATTATTAATTATTGTGCATATTTATTTAATGTTGTTATTTAGCGTCATCATGCATCTTTGTTAGGTGCCAATGTTATGAGTCAGTATTATGCATCTTCATTTCGAGTTGTCGTCTCTTAGGGCACCATTCGTTTGGAAGGAATTCAGAGGTGGGAATTGAAATTGAAGTGATTCTCAAGTATGTGGTTCAGCTACATATAACAATTTAGATATAGGAATTGAAATTAGAAATTTTGTTATTTGACTGCAGATAGGAATTAAGCTACAAAAAATTAAATTAAATTTGCTAATACAAAAAAATGGAAAACACATGTAAATCCACTATACGTACACACACACGAGCATATTGTTACGGGTCAACCTGTAACGACGTCAGGATCTCGTAGGAGGTTGCGGTGAAGCAAAGATACAAGTGAGCTGAGATCAAATCACGCAGAATGCGAGAAGGGGGAAGGACCTTAAAATAAGGATGTAGAGGAGAGAACTAGAGAGAGGAAGAGAACGAGAGAGAGAGGAAGAGAACTAGAGAGAGAGGAAGAGAACTAGAGAGAGGAAGAGAACTAGAGAGAGAGGAAGAGAACTAGAGAGAGAGGAAGAAAACTAGAGAGAGGAAGAGAACTTTCATAAATTTCATTGATAATCTCATACATGACCCAAGTGGTTTATTTATATACTACAATGGCACGGGCGTAAGCAAATTCAATATGAAAGCGATGCGCACAAGACTAAAATATTAACTCTAATAACTCGACTTAATATGGCTCGACTCATATAGGTCGAACTCAAATACATAGACTCATAATAAAATGTGTAATATAACTGGCAACAGATAGTGGAGACTCATAACATTCCACCCGTCCTTATTTCCGAGCATGTCCTCAAGCACGAACAAAACTCGGATGACGTGATCTAATTCCTAAAGATATCGCCAAAACAACTCCATGTAGTGTGTTGTTGCAGCAAAGGCCGCCTCGAGCAGAACACTCGTGTCGTTCCCACTGATGTCCTGACAGATAACAATGTTGCCAGAAGGGCTCAAGGGAATGAGCGGTTGGGTAAATGCATGATGACGACTTTCTTGCGGTTGTGGAGGGTCAAGGGTGACAAATAATCCTGCAGAATGGGGTCTACTATGAGTATGTGTGGTTGTAGTGGCCAGTGGCACTCACCAGTGGAGCCGAGCTAAAAGCCGACCGAATCGGTGAGGGATGAATTGGTAGAATAGATGCAGTCGGTAGAGGATTTGGGAATGGCGAGGCCAACAACTTAACTAGTGAGGTGCTAAAAACCAGTGGAATCAGTGACGAAGGGGGTGGTAGATGCGTTTGGAAGCGCCTTGTCGGGTTCGACGGTGGCATGGTTTGCAACGACGTAATCAACGGCCTCAGTGGATCAATCATAGATGGTGGTGGGGACATGGCAAGCTGGGAAGGAGGTGGCAGCGCCATGCGTTGGCTGGGAGGACAATTGCGCGGATAAAAATAGGACCTCGATGTGTCCCGACATCACAAGTTCCCCAACATCATATATCGGTTGATGCAAGTGGTGACTGACAACATTGAGGCCCGATATGAAGTCATCGCCAACATCATCAAATGAAGGACCATTTGTTCGTCAGAGCTAATGGTATATTGAAGTAATTAATTAATCAAATAATGTAATTAAGAATTAATCAATTAATCTAATGAAGATTTAATTAACTAATTTCTACCCCACGATAATCGGCTTAGAAGGTGAGACCGCAATTGGACTTCGATGGTCTTGATGATATCAAGAGCGGGTCTCGATGCTTTCAGGAGACCGAAGATGTGTGTCGGTCCAGAACGACGAGGCAGGAGGTGTCTACAATGACTGGACAAGGCACTTATAGGAGCGTCGACTGCGACTAGACGAGGAAAGCAGACACAATCCGAAATCTGATCTTTGTGTTAGAGAACAAGAGCCCCCAAACAATGAAGGTGAGGGATCTGGTTCGTAAGATCGGAATTGAGCGAGGTTTAGCGTCACTGCGTACAGAATGAAGATAAGGTGTGATCCGGGAGTTGCGTCGTCCCAGAGGTGCCTCGTCATCTAGGAGGGTGTTGTCGTCCAGAGAGGGTAGCGCAGGTATGAAGTGAGCTGAAAATGAGGATGGCATCATCGGTTTCATCACTGTGTATAGAACTAAGAAGAGGTGTCGACAGAGAGCTAATGCTTACAAACTCACCGTCGAGGAAGACGTTGAAAAGGGCAACATCGACAGAGAGTTAATACTTTGACAATGGTATTTGACAAAGTGGGGAGAAGGAATGGTATGCCATCGTGCCGGATGGGCTCTGATAGCAAGTTGTTATGAGTTTCTACCATAATGACGTAGGGATCTCGTCGGAGTTAGTGGTGTATCAAGATGGGTCTCTTGTTGTTCCCTTTGTTAAATCTACTGATCATTTGGCAGATCTGCTCACCTGCCTCACCATAACTATTGGATCCGCTGTCCTACAGAACCTTTCAAATAGATTTGATCTCTATGATATTTATTCACAATGTTAAGCTGGAATTTCATGTGTCACACTTCCAGCTGGAGGAGCGGTTGGAAAATTATTATTTTTAGTACACATGATGTGTTTATTTTACAACATTATTCAGCATATGCTCACGAGGAACACTTCATTTTGCTAATTTAGTTAAGTATGAAGTGGTAAATGTCATCAATAACATTGAACGCCAGAAAAAAAAACCTTTTCACTAATATTCGTCTCAAGCAACTAGGACTGGAGACAATTCGACCAAGTTTTAACCCATTATCTTGGATCTACAAGGATGTTGAGATGAGGATAAACCAACAATGTGCAGTAAGTTTCACCTTGACTTTGTTTAAAGAGGTTGTGTGCATAATTCCACTAATCCGTGGAGTTTGCTTTTGACAGCCCATACTCAATGGAATTGAGATGCTATCTACAATCACTGAGCTCAACATTACCAGCACTAAAAAGATGGAAATTGTTGGAAGAGCCCAAAGCTTGTATGTATTATTTCAGTATGTAAATACAAGGAGAGAATACAAATATATAGGAGAGAAGAGAGAAGAATAAATCCTATACATGATGTGGGACTAAAGAAGGAGAGGAAAAATGGGCCATCAAATGGGCCTTTTACATGGGCTTTTCTAATACTCCCTCGCAAGCTGGAGCGTACAAGTCGTATGCGCCAAGCTTGGATAGGCACTGATAGAAGAGGGTACTAGGTAGAGCTTTGGTGAGGATGTCAGCAACCTGTTCAGTACCCGGAACATGCTTGAGCTCGATCTTCTTCATGTGGACTTTCTCTCGGATGAAATGACAATCTACCTCAATATGCTTCGTTCTTTCATGGAAGACCGGGTTTTTGGCAATATGTATGGCAGCTTGACTGTCACAAAGGAGGAGAGCTGGTGAAGGTAGTTTAACTCCAAGGTCGGTAAGGAGACTCTCAATCCATGTGAGTTCAGAGACCACAGTAGCCATTGCCCGATATTCTGCTTCTGCTGAGGATCGAGCAACCACCGCTTGTTTCTTGCTTCGCCAAGTAATCAGATGTCCTCCAAAATAAGTGCAAAACCCGCTAGTAGATCGTCGATCGTCGAGGGAGCCAGCGTAGTCGGCATCAGAGTATGCCACTAGTGTAGGAATGGAAGATGAGGTTTTGTATACAAGTCCTTGGTCAGGAGCTGTCTTAAGATATCTGAGAATGCGTTCCACAGCCTGGAGATGAGAGCTTCGAGGAGAGTGCATATAGCGACTCACAAGTCCCACAGCGAAAGATATATCAGGTCTTGTAACTGTTAGGTAGATAAGCTTCCCAACTAGACGACGGTAATATTCTGGATTTGGTAGAAGCGAATCAGAATCTGAGCCCTGAGCACATATTTTGTGATTTGCATCCATGAGAGTGTTAATAGATTTGCAACCAGAGTAGCCTGCATCATGAAGAAGATCCAGGCAATATTTGCGCTGAGAGAGAACCAACCCATCTGACCGTCTGGCCACTTCCAGATCGAGGAAGTACCGAAGAGGACCCAGATCTTTAGTTTGGAAGACGGAGCTCAGATGTAGCTTAACGGCCTGTATGCCGTCCAAGTCACTGCCAGTAATAATGATGTCGTCGACATATACCAACAGGAGAACCGTACCAGTGGCTTGGTGACGAGTAAACAATGAGAAGTCAGCCGAGCTGCGAGTGAAGCCAATGTCCCGGAGAGCTTTGCTGAACTTGTCGAACCATGCCCGAGGGGATTGTTTGAGACCATATAGAGATTTGAGAAGATGACAAACCCGTGACTCCCCTGTGGTCTCAAACCCGGGAGGTTGTTGCATGTAAACCGTTTCCTGAAGGTCGTCGTTCAGGAAAGCGTTCTTGACGTCGAGTTGAAACAAGGGTCACTGGCGATGGACAGCCACAGAGAGGAGAATGCGGACCGTGTTGAGCTTAGCGACCGGAGAGAAGGTCTCGTCATAGTCCAGCCCCGGTTGCTGGGTGAAGCCACGAGCAACCAACCGAGCTTTGAGGCGATCAATGGTCCCATCAGGAACATGTTTAATGACGAAAACCCATTTGCACCCAACGAGTTTCTGGCCGGGAGGAAGGGGCACCAGGGTCCAAGTCTGGTTGGCCCAAAGAGCAGCCATCTCTTCTTCCATGGCCGCACGCCACCCAGGATGTTGAAGAGCGTCCTGGACAGAAGTAGGAATAGAGACCGAGGAGAGCGAAGTAGCCAAGGCCTGAAGAGGTGGAGAGAGGCGATGGAGAGAAACATAATCCGTCATTGGATGAGCGGTAGAGGCCGACACCGGAGCAGCAGAACACGGAGAAGCCGAGGTCGAAGCCGACTGCAGAGGAGCAACGGGAGGAAGAGGGCGACGAGCATAGACCCGAATAACTGGGGGTCGAGGAGGGTCAACGGTGGGAGGAGGAGGAGGGATGGTGGGAGGTGAGTGGACGTGGATCACCGGCCGGGGAAGGGAGGGTGTTCTAGGAGGTGGTGGTAGAAGTGGTGGCAAAGGAGGAGGGAAGAAGGGTTGATCCTCCCCGAAAGTAACATCAGCCGAAACAGAGACCTTCCGGGTGACCGGAGAGTAGCAAACATAGCCCTTTTGGGTACGGGAGTAGCCGACAAAAATGTGTTTGGCCGCACGGGGATCCAGTTTGTCAAGAGTGGGGCCCATGTTATGGACAAAGCATGTACATCCAAAAACTCGGGGGGTGAGGGGGAAGGCGGGTGTGGAGGGAAAAAGAAGGCTGAAGGGGGTAGCGTTCTGGAGAACGAGAGAGGGGAGACGGTTGATAAGAAAACATGTTGTGGACACCGCAAAGTTCCAGAAGACTTTGGGAACGTGCATGTGAAGCATGAGAGAGCGAGCCACATCGAGCAAGTGGCGGTTCTTGCGTTCGGCGACCCCGTTTTGTTGAGGGGTGTAGGGACAAGAGGTCTGGTGAACAATACCGAAGTTTGCGCAGAGAGTGGCAAACTCGTGGCTCGTATATTCCCGTGCATTATCAGAGCGGAAAGTTTTAATGGTGGTAGAGAATTGCGTACGAGTCTCTAACACAAACGCCTGAAAGACACGAGGAAGCTCAGAGCGATCATGCAGGAGATACAACCAAGTAGTACGAGAGTAATCATCAATAAATGTTATAAAATAACGATAACCAGAAATGCTAGAAACTTTATAGGGTCCCCAAATATCAGAATGTATTAAATCAAATGGAGCAGAGCTCCTAGTACAATGAGCTGGATAAGAAGAGCGAGGCTGTTTGCCAATAATACAAGAATCACATTTAAAAACAGGAAGAGAAAGGTCGGGAAGCGCCTTCTGCAGGATAGGTAGAGGGGCATGCCCAAGCCGACAATGCCAATCAGACGAGGAAACGGAGGAAAGGGATGTGAGAGAGACATCGAAGAGGTAAAGCCCGTTCTGCAGCCGACCCCTACCAATGGTAATCCGCGTCTGCCGATCCTGTATCAAAAAAGCAGAAGAGGTGAAGGTGATAAAGCAATTCATATCAGTAATAAGACGACCAACAGAGAGTAAATTAAAAGGCGAGGCTGGCACATAAAGAACGGAGCGAAGAGAGAGAGAGGGAGGAAGGAGGAGATCCGCGCAGCCGGAGACCGGGACAAGCGCACCATTGGCCACAGTAATAGACAGGGGGTGAGCAGCAGCAGAGAACTGGGGCGGCCGCATGGAAGTGATGTGGTGGGTGGCTCCCGAGTCCAGGATCCAGCGAGAGCTAGAAGAGAGACATGCAGTACCTGCAGCGGAGGTGGAGACAATACCTGCATGGGAGGTGGAGGCATGGGAAGCAGAAGGGGGGTTGAGGAGCCCCTGGAGTTGTTGCAGCTGAAGGCGAAGAGCCTCAAGATCCGTACCAGTCGGAGGAGAGCTATCGGTAACAGCAGCAGTAGGCGGGCGAGGGGGGTAGCCATGTTTCTTGTGACAAACGGCTTCAGTATGGCCATCCCGGCCGCAGTAGGTGCACTTGGGCCGTCCGCGGCCACCACGACCCCGCCCACGGGAGCCCGTACGGCCACCCCGAGGAAAAGAGGGCTGTGGGAGTAAAGGAGGAAGGGCCTGCTGAAGAAGGGCCGGCGAGGGTGGTGCATGAGCCTCCGGTGGAGGTGGTACACGAAGTAACATCGAGCAGACATCAGAGAAGGAAGGGGTAGTGGGTGAAGCCAGAACCTGGGCCCGAATACTGTGCAGGTGTGGCGGGACGCGAGCCATAATCATAGCAATACAAACAGCCTCCTTCTGGGCGCGTTGGGCATCGAGATCAGTAGTCGCGGGCTGGTGCTGAATCCAGGCTTCCGTGAGAGTTTTAGCACGGGCCACGAAGGAGGTCATGTCCAGAGCTTTGCCAATATCCAAGGCTTGAAGATCAGTGAGGATGTCAAAAAGGTGTTGAAGGCTGTCCTTCCCGGAGTACAACGAATGAAGTTCATCCCACATGGCTTTAGCAGTCTCATGATACATGATCATCTGGTACGGCTCACCCTCGACCGAGTTCAGGATCCAGGTCTGGACACGACCGTCATTGCGGAGCCAATCATCAGTAGAAGGAGTTGGTGGGCCCTGAGTAAGGTGACGGGCAAGACCCTTGGCCTGTAAGACCCGGCGGACAGAGTGGACCCAGGGAATGAAGTTGGCCTTGCCAGAGAGAGAAATAATAGTAATCCGAAGCTCATCGCGGAGTTCGAGAGGAGCCACGTGGTCGGCAGGGGGTTGAGCGGTAGTGGAGTCGCTGGAGGACATGGCGACTGAAGAGCAGCAGACAGCAGGGCTCGGAGAGAACAACCCGCGCGGCAAGCAGTGGGAGAAAGGAGAGCCCGCAGCGGTCTGGAGGTCGCGGCGGTCTGGAGGTCGCGGCGGTCTCGAGGTCGCGGCGGTCTGGAGGTCGCGGCGAGTTGAGTGAGGCCGCGGCGAACAGGAGCAGTCCGCGAGAGGAGGGCGCGGCGAGTTGGAAGAGGTCGCAGCTCAGTGGAGCAGATCGCAGCTGGTGAGAGCAGAGCTGGAGCAGTTCGCGACAGAGGCCGCGGCGAACTGGGGGCAGGTCGCGGCAGCGGACAGGAGCAGTCCGCAAGAGGTCGCGGCGAACTGGGGCAGGTCGCGGCAGAGGTCGCGGCAGAGGTCGCGGCGAACTGTGGGCAGGTCGCTGGAAGAGAAGAGCACAGTGGATACAAGCAGAGCCCGCAGCGGACAGGAGCAGTCCGCAAGAGAAGGCGGAGAGAGTCCGCGAGCGGACAGGAGCAGTCCGCAAGAGACTGCGGAGAGAGAGAGTCCGCGAGCACAGAGGCTCGAGCGGACAGAAATAGAGCGAGCTAGAGGGAGCAGTCCGCGAGCAAAGAGGCTCGAGCGGACACAAACAGAGTGCAGCGGACAGGAATGATCGTCCGGAGCGGATAGAGAGAGGTGGGCCCCACGAGTCAGAGCAGAAGATGGCTATAAGAAGCCTGAGGAGGGTGGAACCACGGATGGAGAGAAGAGGAGCGGAATCAGAAGGGCAGTCTGCACGAGACCGGAGCGGATGCAGGAAGGCAGTCCGCACGAGACCGGAGCGGACAAGAATGCAGTCCGCAGGGTAGCCGAGCGGACAGAAGCAGAGGGGCAGTCCGCAGGAGACCGGGCGGACAGAAAAGGGGCAGTCCGCAGCTAGACGCAACCTGGCTCTGATACCATATTGGAAGAGCCCAAAGCTTGTATGTATTATTTCAGTATGTAAATACAAGGAGAGAATACAAATATATAGGAGAGAAGAGAGAAGAATAAATCCTATACATGATGTGGGACTAAAGAAGGAGAGGAAAAATGGGCCATCAAATGGGCCTTTTACATGAGCTTTTCTAATAGAAATAACTTCAAGATCAATAGAAACCAAGGTTGCATAAGTCGAATGTCGGGGATACGTCGGTTTGAGTTTTTATGTCAGTTTTTTATATATCGGGGGATATATCGGGGATATTTCATATATCGGGTTTTAATATTTAATTAATTATATATGTAATTAAACATTATTTTTTTATACATGTCACAGTACAAACTATTTTACAACCTATTGTACTCCTAAATGTTAAAAACTATATGTAATATTTTACATACAATACTTTAATAATAGAAAATCTGTAAAACTAGTAATCTTAAGAAACTTGCAACTATATATTATTTATTAGATAAATAACTAGTAGATCTTCAGTCACCAAATTAGACCTCAGTCACTATTAGATAAATAACTTGCAACAAGACAGAAAAAAATCAACACCAGAAAAGTCCCTTAACTTCATTAGATTATTAGATCTTCAGTCATCTTTCATATTATCCACGCAACATTTTATTTATCCAACAACATTGCATCATCAGTAGTATACTAGTATACAAAATCATAACTATCATTCAAAGTATCTCACAAAAGGAACAAAGTATTCAAATATCATTCAAACTTTCAAAGTATTCAACAAAACATCTCACATTTTTTATCAAAAGACACAAAACATCTCACATTTTATGTTAAGAAGGAGAAGAAGGAGAAGAGAGAAGATCTAAGGCGATTAGAGAAATTAGGGTTGAAGAAGAAGAAAAGGGGAAATAACTGGAATAATAACTTTTCATATCGCCAGCAAATAGGGGG